>JALIZF010001864.1:0-600000 GCA_029948255.1 Telmatactis stephensoni | reverse complement strand
GTGCGCGGCCTTCGGTGCAAGAGGTCCCGAGTTTGATTCCCAATGACCTTATATCTTTGTTTCGTCTTCTTTCCTTTCCGTGTAGCTTTAATTAGCTATAAATACCCGTGAAACAGAGCACTGATAGAGAGAAGGGGGTAAAATGAGCGCAACCATCGGCCTCGTTTATTAGTCAATTTGTGACTATTTCGCTTGTTGACGCCAACGGTCATTTCCTATACAAATTGATCAGCGCGCGCGGCGTCCTCTTTCACGTCAAAACACAACGTATTGATAGAGTAGGACACTAGTCCAGACCCGGGCCTCTTTTTACCCCGCTCCGCTTCGGTAAAACAGAGACCAGAAGAACTTGCATGCGCATGCGTTACATGAACCAATCAGACCGTAAAATTTTCATACAGGGCAAGGGCGGATCCAGGATTTTTCAAAAGTGGGGGTCACGTGACGTTTACAAACAGGGAACCCAAACGAAAAGGTCTTAAGCCATTGAAACTCGCTGAAAATATGACATTAAGTTGCTTAGACTAGTGATTTTTTAACAATTTTTATTAGAAACAAAAATATTATATTTACAACTGAATGGGTAGAGGGTTGGCATTGCTTAGTGATATTTCAATGAATGTTAAAAGTGAGTCACTGGATAGAGTCAGCATCACCAACTACTGGCTTGCCTCTTTTTGGACTGTTTATCAATGCTTCAAATCCACAGACTTCCCGGTCCTTGTCGGAAGACCACCATGTTCTCCATCCGTCAGGTTTAAGAATTTCCGGCATCATCGATGGGGTCTTATGTAATCCTTTCCTGTTTGAGTATGTATAGTGGTTAGAGCGGACTTTTCACTGTGGTACTTCTATTTGCGGACACCTTTGGGACCTGGTATAAGGGTTTGTTTATTTCACATAATATTGGTTAATGATTAGCTGTGATTGTAGCCAACAAATAAACACAATTGTTATTCAGGAAAAAGCTGGTCATCAATCCGAATCAAACATTACACGCAATTAGACTGTTTTTGATCATGAGAAACGATTTCCCGTAGCAAATCGACAAGACCAATAACAGTTACGTGCATGTCCTCTTACTAAAGGTTCTCAACAATGGATATCACCACTGAATAGAGGTGTTTGCTAAATAGAGGTTCACTTTTCAGTAAATATGTGAAGATTTAGGGATCATAGCTAGTGTCCGCTTGAGAAGTGTCGGTTTAATAAGGGGTCCCCTCAATAACCAATTAATGTACATTCTTTAATTCTGACGTTGCAAGAGAGGTTTGAAAATTGCATGAACTTGATCATCATCATCATCATCATCATCGTTATCAAACTATTGTTCACAAGATGTTCTGTCGCCGGATGGTGTTATTTATTTTGCCCCTTGTGAAACAACCATGTGGGCAACGCCCATCGACTGTTTAAAAGTTGTACTGGTGGGGCAGTACGGTTGTCTGATCAAGAATAACATGGTTACAAAAATACATTTTATTGAGTTTTTTGATGTATTACATTGATAAAGTATGTCTTTGTAGTCTTAAATAGTGAATACTTTGTTTTATGGCATTTCTTTGATAACTGAATTATGTTTTTGTAAATCTATACTATATCGAGTTTAGTCACCTTTCACGCGCACAAACACATACCACAAACACACGTGCACATCACACATAATTTCCTTTTAGCTTGTCAGCATGTCAATCATATTTTTTATTTTAATGTCGTCATTTCACATTAGTTATAAAATGAACAGTACCTTTGTAATGCCACTATGGCAAGTACTGGTTTTCCAAAATATTGTAACATCTACAGTGTTGTGGGTTTTCTTTCAATCTTTCAAGTGGAACACACACACACACATCGCACACACACACACACACGTCACACACTCACAAACACATCAGGAAAACTCGCGCGAAATTTTATTCGATTGTCATTAATTTAAATCAAAGTTAGTTTAGTTGACCATGAAATATTGCTATCTTCGTATCTATAATGTATTAACTTGTGTAGTTGGACCGCAGGGGAGAGAACTTGTAGATGAAAGGAAAGTGTTCTGTACTTTTCCCTTTCCCTCTCCATCCCCCCCCCCCCCCTCTCCCTTCTCCTTCCCCTCCCTACTACCTTTCCCCTCACCTGAAGGCCAGTTATTCGGGCGGGCGGTTCAAAGGAGCCGACATTTGGAGTCTTGAAAATTGCATGGCAAAGGAGTCTTAGGTGTAACGTCGGTCGAGAATATATTCTAGTTTCTAACTGATGTATAATTCTCTGAATATAGAATTTTTATGATGTACACTGCAAGTTTAAATTATACAAATATTTACAAATATTTAGCTATTCGTGGATTTAATCCAATCATTCATAGAAAAACCAACACTTGGACATTCCAACTTCCATCCACTTGTTGCAATGGTGATATAAACCTCTTGTTTTAACTGTCCATTTTAACGCACGTTCACGTAACGCATGTTCACGTAACGCACGCTCATGTAACTCGTATTTCAACTCATTCACAGATCCTAAAATATATAAAGTGAGTGAAATGGCATGAGATGTTTTTTTTGGTCGCATTATTCGTTTATCTGTACACTCATTCACATATTCACGAGGTCACGCGTACGGTTGTATGTAACATGTAAGAACTTTATGTCGGTCTGCGAAACAGTGACAAGAATTTCGTGTTCTAACTTCTTTCTGATTTTGAGAGAAGCATGTGTTTGGCTAAAAAAACGCTGCTTGCCATTGGGTATTTCCATAGATACAGTTATTCACGTCATGTTGGCATGAAAGAACATCCAATAAGAGACGGCGTTAGAATGACCTTCTTTCAAAACCAGAAAACGCTCTAGCTCTCTCTTACTATTTGTTTTATTCCTGTACTTACCATAATGTGCCTGCTAACCATTTGCGTGGTACTTCACATACTGGCAGTAATAACCATTTGTACTTCCTGGACACATACACATATTGGGTCGAACACATTTACCGCCATTTTTACATTTCCGAATACATCGAGCTAAATACAAACAAGCAAAGAAACAAAATACATAAACAACTTTGTCACGTTTCTTACTGAAACAAAGGTGATGGATTGAATGATTATATATCTATCATACGCCATATTTTTGTATACATAGAAACCATTCAACAAAAACAAACAAAAAATATATAAACTCTCACAAGGCCCAAAGGCAAAAGTGTCCTGCACCCGTCCCCTACCACATATTAGAGTGATTTAGCAAACGCGACGCGAGTTCGTATCGGATTCTGATTGATTTCTAATCGTTCTTTTGCATTTTGCATTTTTTTTCTTGGAGTTTCTTCGTTTTCAGCCGCCATACTGTTGGACTAGCATATCTAGTAACATGTATATCGTTATACCTTTTTCACATCTTGAACCGTACCATCCATATGAGCATGAACACAAATTAGGAGCATAGCATATACCACCATTTAGACATGGTCGACTACAGAAGGCTAAAATTCAATATCGATGGTTACTATTTTCTGTTATAACATGTAACAAATAATTAAGGCTAAAATCTGGTTTTCACGAGCGACGGAAGCACTTAGAAACGAAAGAAACATACGCAGACTCAGTAATGCATTGCCCATTGTCTTCCCTCACGAAATGCAACACTGAGTCTGCGCGTATGTTGCTTCCACTTCTGCTTCCGTCGCTCGCGAAGACCAGGCTAATCCATGCTCTGATCAGCCATGCCATGTAACGAGCGCCGGCAATTGAATTCACCGCAGAGAAAGTCCAAAAAGCACTTCATGTCATTTTGGAGAAAAACTCACGTTTTTGGCACAGTTTTCCAGTAAATCCTCGAGGACATAGACAAGTGTTGGGACCAACGCATCTGCCACCATTGATACATGCTGGATAGCACGCGGCTGGTGAATGGATAAGGATTAAACACATTAGAAATGATTTAAAATCACAGCTTTTATTTACATTATGACCTCACTGATGCATAAGTTACTTGCCATCTTTGTTAGCAAGTTTTTAAATGTAACCAGTACTTTTGGCGTGCAGGTCTCGCGCGCACGTTTGTGTGGTCTGGCCCTTCTGGCCTATTCCTCGGTCATGTCCACTGGTGTGTGTCAGTCTGTAAAAGGAGATTTCCTCAATAAGGAGGAGCACAATATTGCTATATCATCTGTGAAGGGTGACGTCCAAGAACCAATGGGTTCTTATTATCTTAAGAAAATAGCCAGTTATCGTTATTCACCTCTACAGTTGGGTTGTTGGTAGCCTGGCTGGCATCGACAGACGTTGGGACGAACACAGGTTCCACCATTTAGACAGGGTGACGAACATATTGCTACAGAATTGGAAAATGTCTATTTTGTTAGTTACCACACGTTAGAACCAAAACAACAAGTAACAGAATTATTAGCAATTATTTATCTTACGTTTTTGACACTGTTTGCCAGTGTAACCTGTAGCACATTTACAGACCTCTGGTCCAACACAACTTCCTCCATTTAGACATTGTACTTTACAACTAACTAAAAGCAAAAGAAATACATATATGAAAAGGATACCTTTACTTAATCATCACACCAATTTTCAATTAAGGTCCTCTAAGGTAGCCTGTTTAGTCAGATCCATACAATGTACTTAGAGTAAAAGAATTTTATAAATAATAATATTCTGGTGATACCTTTCTCGCAGTTGGCCCCATGGTAACCAGCTTTGCATTGGCATTTATTGTTACTATTACAAAAACCATCGTTCAAGCAGGGCTTTGAGCAGCGTCCTAAAAACGAATACCATGATATCATAACTGGTAGTAAGATCGAAGCCCTTTGTAATTGTGTCAGGACCTTCTGTGTTGAATTGTACAAACGTTTTTATTGAAAAACGGTAAATCAGAGACAGACATGACAGATGTAGATGAAATCATTTCGATAAGTTGTCTAGCCTCCCATACATGCAGCCGCTCCTTTGTGTCGTCACGCAAAAGCGACATAAAGGAGCGGCTGCATGGCTATAAGTTGTCAAGATTTGTCCAGGATCGGATCCACGATTACTCCTTGGGAGGGCCGGGATGGAGTGTTACAGAAATTGGAAACTATCCAGAGGATCAAGAGGATACTTTGGGAACGTATCGAGAACAAAAGTGTCCAAAGTCGTCTCTGGAGGGATACGCACCTCCTGCAGCCCTCCCCTAAATCCACCCTTGTTATCTATGTCATCCAGGCTCGCTACAACCGTTCTACTCCTACTACTCACCAGGACAGTCTCGTAGGTTACAGGGTTTTTCTTCTGATGTCTGTAAGACTTGTAGACATTCTGCGTCTGGTGGACCATCATCTAAGTTGGCACACATCATAACACGACGACGAACACCTTTACCACATGTTGTGGAACATGGTGACCATGGTGACCACTCAGTCTCTACTGTTTTAAATATAGAAATGATTTTTTTAATAGATGTTGTCCTGAACCGGCACATCACTGTGAGGGCATGGCAAATGAAAGTATGATGGGCTTGTTCCAGTTACAGAAGAAGAAAAGACGAACATGCATGGCAGTGTGTCTTGAAGGATTCCTAAACGGACATAGCCGGAGGAACGAAGAAACCTAACCTTTTATCAATCACTGGTGATTTTGCAGTTGGTTTTATGATAGTTTGGACAGCCCAGGTTTAGAAAGCCATTGGATGGAACTCCCTTTCTGACAGGGTTCGTACGGGTCATGGAAAATCCGGAAAGTCATTCAATTCATGGAAATTGATTTTTTTTTTTTTGCTTGAAAATTCATTTTTTGTGGGTCATGGAAAGTCATAAAGTCATCTTTTTGATCAATGGCCAATTAATGGTACGGTATTTGGCTTACAATGCAGGCCCATAGCCAGAACATAATTTTTACCAGGCAGAACCTTGGGTGATGCTACAAAATGCATGTGATCATAACTCACAAGACTTGGCAGTTTAACCCGCGCGCCGAGAATGCGAACAAGAAGTCTTGGTTGGCTTTATGATTGACATGGAAAAGGCCATTGAAAGTCATTAAAATAGTACGAACCCTGTTCGGACTAGTCATTAAATTTCGGCCATAGTGATCCAGTAACCAATTACACATCATTCTAATCACCCAGCTAAAATATTTTCAACTTTAGTTCTTTTACTTTTTTCAACTAAAACTGCATTCTCTTCCTGGCTAATCTTTCTGCAACAAACCTTGTTCTTTATCGCCAACGTAGTTTGACAATCCTGAACCTTCGTGCCTTTCGATGGGAGGAGAACCACTAGCATCGATACTGTTTCGTTGACTCACCATCTAAAAGTACACGATAAATCATCACAATGCAAAAAAATCACTGCAGAAAAGGACTTTGCGCTTACCGATGAAAAGGTAGGGCTGTAACACTGTTGTTTGGCTGCGTCAACGTCAGGCACAAAGTACAGCTCGTCAATTTCTATCTGATGAAAAAGAAATAACGTTTGTGATTCAACGATAGATTTTAACACTTTTTGTAAGCTCTCTATAGTTACTAACAAATTACATAAACCATTACATGTTGGATCATCTGGGTAAAATTTGACACTAAGGCAGGCAATTTTTCATAAATTTATTTATTCTGAAAAAATGATATCTATGAATTCATCGTATAGACACTGTACAATTAAAAAAGCCATTCTCCGCTATTTGTCCGTCGAACATGCGCAGTGAGAAATAACGGGTTCACACCATACAAACAGGGTTCAACTTGTCTTGCAACGCGCGCAATAGCAGAATTGTAACTTGTGTTCAGAGAGTGGATTTCGTATGACTGTGAAAACGGTTCCGCACGGTCACGGCACAGTTACGGCACGAATTTCGGATGTTTGATAGACATCACGGTACTGACACGGTCACGACGCGGTCCGTCTCACACTCATACTAAATCGCGCAATGTTGCAGGAAAAGTTGTATCGTTTGTCTGGCCCCTATAATGTTCTGCAATTGAGTCAAAATTGAAAGATTACGAAGAAAACGCGGGTATAGGAAAAGGAGTCTTATACCGCTATAATGTATAGCTATAAATATTGGCTAGAAACAGCTTACGTACATTTTTCTTTCCTCGATCAAAACTGAAAAACGGTTTCCCAAGGTGTATTGTTCCTGAGGTATCTGGGACGAAAGAAAATCGACCAGGAAGAGACTTGGTTCCAACTTTCTCACAATCCCAGTACATGGTAATTTGCTTTGCTTGAAGGCTAAAAGTTACACTATGCCACTTGTTGGGTAAAATTTGAACATTGAAGTCCAGAGACCATTGTCGATGGATGTAACGAGTGTATTTGGCCAGATCAAAAGTTAAGAAGCCAGACTTTAGGCGAATCCCAAATAGTAGGTTACTTGAGGAGTCGTACAAGGCTAAGAGGTATATATCGGAGTATTGTACAGGTCGAAACGTTATGGTGATGGAGTACTCGTCTGGAAAATAGTACTGAAACACTTTAGACGTTTGTAGGTATAACGGTGTTTCTCCTTGTAATGTTACATGGCGGGCTATTCTTGTTCGAAGTGGTGTTGCTCTGCCTGGTTTAGTACTGAAATATTGGCCAACATTTTTAATCCCTAAGAGAAAGAATATCAGCTAGGTCAGTTTAAGTTATTATCACTTTTTAGTCATTTACATGTACACCTGACTTTGCATTGGGCCCTATATACGCGACCAAATAAGTCGCGCCTTACATAAGACACAACGTTACCGCATAAACGGCACTTTTAGTCTAAGACGCGTCTTAATTAGCGAGAAAGGGCTTAGTACGCTGTTCGTCTATAAGGTGTGTCTTAGACTCAAAGTGCCTTTTATACGGAGACGTTCGCGCCTTATTCAAAACACGCCTTAGATAAGACGCGTCTTATTTCCGCGTATAAATAGCCATTATATATGATTTTGCACAAAGGTTTCAAGTCTAGGCCAAAAGTACAAGAATGTACAGAAAGCTGCCGCAGATAACTACAACTTGAAATCTTCTCCATTCCGTGGAGAGTATTTCGACATTAGCTGATTGACGACAGGCGATTGTCCTTACCGTAACAGTCGAAGAAGTTGCATTTCCTTCCCTCTCGTTTTCTGCCATCACATTTGTCTTTGGCACATTCCCTGGTTCTCCACTGTAGTCCACTATCACAACTACGACTACATGTTGACCATGCAGACCAAGACCTCCAACCTAAAACAAAAACAGTATTTATCTCCTACATCTTTTCTTTCCTTTCCTACATCGGTATACAGGGCGGATCCAGGGGGGTTCCTTGGGTTAAAAATAAAACATTTTTACGTCGAGGAAGAACTAGAACAAGATAAATGTGAAGTGAACCCCCCTCAGTCTGAGCCCTGGATCCGCCCCTGGTATAGTTTAATGTCTTTATTGGCTTTCCCCTTCATATGAAGGCAGAAACACCACAACAGCTTTTGCTAGTTCCTGTGGGTCCTGTAGTATAGTAAGCCAGACCACACACAGGATCTCTCTACTCTTCCTGAATAGTAGTGTGGGCTCCTTACGTTCTTCCGATGCAGGGTTAATCAGTGTGTGGAGAGGCCCGCGCCCTACGTTTAACGTCCTTATTCGATAAGACATGAAGGTCTAACCACCTAATTACAAAGGCAGCACCTTCTCCTCAGTTGCTAAAACACCTTGATGTTGGTCCGGTCGGGGACCAAGCCCCAACCTCCCACTCGCAAATCCGGCGCTCAATCAAATGAGCAAACCGGATGGCAGACTGGAGAATATAATTCTGAGATTTTGATTTGAATACAAGACATGAAACTGAATAATTATCGAGAATTTTCCTTAGTTGTTTCAATACCATAAAAACATGAACAAGGCGTTGTTTTTATAATTTACCAGTGTTCTTAAGTGTTCTAAAATGTGTTGAAACAGAATGGCTCAATGCCAAATAAACAATTAACAGAAGGCATGCAAACCGTAATATTTTCATAACTTGGAATTGTTTAGAGGAAAAACAATTTGCAGATTCCCAACCACTTTCTTTATTTTTAGAACTGATCCAAATATTTTGTGGTATTGACTTCTCAAACTGATGAAATTTGAGTCATTCCGATAAAACTCGATAAAACAAGTAAAAGTATAGCTTTTATGGGTACAGTAGTCATACTTTTAAAGGAACGTAAGAGAATATGAGAATTTTTTAATGGAAAAAGAAATTAAAGAACAAGGAGAGAAAATCTAAACAAAAGTCAAGCATTGTTGTGTGACCCTGCCCGATATCGAATACATATACAATTTTTCCCAGCTACTATAATAGAGGATAAATATTCTGTTATGAAATAACTCTTATATAACGCGCGCTCTGATTGGCTGAAAACCCGTGTTTGATGAGAGTATCAAACACGCTCACGTCAATTTGTTTTTTTCGCCGTCTTTTTCCTATTTTCGTCTATTTGCGTGTTAGTTATTTTATAAAAGAAATAAAAAACTGTTTACCATGTCTGATAGCCTGATCAAAACACTTGTGATGTTGGGAGAACACTCGAGAGCTGTGAAAGCACTGGCCTACGGCTCGTGCTTCCACTAAGCTCTCTCGTGTTCTCCCAACATCATGCGTGTTTTGATCAGGCTATCAAACACGGGAAACCGTTTTTTATTCCTTAAGTATTGCGTCCTCAAAATCACAAATAGTAGATATTGTTTTGTCAAGCACAACGTTTTTCGATTCGTAAGACATTGTAATAGATGACTTGTCAAGAAACGACATGTGTTGGATCTAACGATATTTTATCGTTACACAAATACCAACGCATGTTCAGAATGTGCCATTGTCAGAGTCAACTAGGAGGTAAAGAAAACGATGGGTTTGTAATTCATAAACATTGTAACTAAAACCGCGTATTTTGCTACAAAAGCCGTGCTTACAAAACTCAAGACAAATTGGTAGAATTCCATATGCGTCATTTGGAAAGAAACTGAATAGGAAACTTTATACAGCATGCTTTTCGTTTTGCAAAGTTACTCTTTATAAATACCAAATGAAATAAAATCCATCAGTAATAATATAAGGGAAAGCTAGCTCAAATTACTAGAAATACACCGAGAAACTTGATGTATGTCTGACGTACAGTGTTACTGTCGTTTTTGGCTTGTTCCACATGTAAAATTCTTTCCAGTATAACTACGGTATTTCAGAAGAATGATGGCCAAAACTACAAATTAAAACTTTTTTGAGAACTAATTTTCAGTTTATATAGGGGCAAAACGCCCCATTTAAGAGGGGAAATGTTGACCCCTTACCCGTTGCAACTGCAGTACTGCGTGGACCCTACTAACCAAACCAAAAGTCGACCCCAAGTCTAGCAGCTTGTCAGGACTAATGATCGTCTTGATTTATTGCTGTATATGACTTTATAATTACAGTCCTGGGAAGTGATGGAACATATGCTTACGATCAGGCCCTCTTTCACGAAGCCAAGGCGAAACTTTCACTTATGCGTACTCATAGGATTATTCGAAGTTATTCGACTAGTTTAGTCATCCCCAAAAGCCAGTGTATACCTCGGTTAAATCTACAGTTTTGTCTTATTTTACCGAGTTTATTGTTTGTCGATTATATATTTTCCTCTAGCTAGCCAATAAAGGTGTTTGTTGCATACGAATAGTGCTTGTATTAAATAAGGGACTTAGTATCGCAATGCAAAGAAATTCAACATATTAACGTTTTTCTATCTCAGTATGCGTGCTTGTGCATGGTATTTTTATTTGGCCAACTCTGCTGATTCCGGAGATGTACTTTTGACCTTAAGGCACTCCTTTGCGATTTTTTTTAAATCCAAGGAGAAACTATAACCACTATGATAGACTAAAATAAACTAAACTATGATCACAGACAGATCAGATTTCGCTTAGTTTCTTTCCTAGTATACTGCGGAAGCTTTCCCCAAGTGCTCCGCCGTTTGAAAGTCTGTAGGTTTACCCTTGAATAAATGCTTGCATGCAGGTATAAAGCCCATTTATTTTCAAGTGTTATCGATGTCAAAGTATTTTATGAAATTTCTAGATTCGTAAACAGCGCTTAAAAGAAGGGCGTCCTATATATGTACTTTATCTTTCCCCTTCTTGACAACGCATTCAATAAAAAGACTTAAGTTGTTTATAACGTTATTTGGTTAAACGATACAGTTAGATAAAGGGGAAATATTCCACTCTTTATGGCAAACCTGTAAAGTGCTTCCGAGGAGAGACGTTTGCACGCCGACAATTCCTTCTTGCATCTGCCTTAGCTTTCCGGTTTGTCTTGTAAAATATTTCGTTTTTTATCTTGTTATCTTGTTTAGAATTCTTAAATCACGATGTCGTTTAAACATCCATGTTCTCCGTGTTTGTTACGGAAAATTAGTCTACTTTTTTTTGTAAACTTTTTATCGGAAATTTTGTGGGGGGTAGGGGATTGTGATGGCATGAGGGCATAGTGCTTTCATGAGTTAAATCTGATACGATACTTTCTTAAGAATATTTTCGACGCAAATGTTACGCAGCTATTTACTTTATTAGTAGTCAAGATGTCTCTTTGACTAATTATAAATACAGCTTCAAAAGATTAGAGCGGCGTCACAAGTCGGATTACCCCGGCCAACATGGAAATCTTTAATACAAAGAAATTATAAACAGGTCTCCTTGATTTGTAGTGATTAGCTGAAGCCGACAGAAGAAAATTCCAACGAGATAATCTTTCAGAATTTAGAGGTAATTAAAATTGCTATTTTCAACTCTTTTTTTGGATCTCAGCGTACAATACATATGTAAAGCTCTGGGTTATACAGCTTTGTCGTAGTCCCGAGTTACCGCAACTGTAAGTTTCGTTCAGTCTTGCAAGTAGAACATAACGAGATTAACACTTTGTCAAAGTACCGTTGATATATTTTTATACTTCATTTAATTGCTTTACAAACAATGTTTAGTGATTTATGATTACTTGGCTGATTATAACAGCATAAGCCGAGCAATATTTCACGTAGCGGCGATAGATCACTATAACACGCCTTAAGCTATTCGTACCCCCTTGAGAAAATCTCAGATATTCAGACTTTTTGCTGGAAATTTTTTGACATACTAGCAATATTAACCTACATATCACTGACAGCATATTTTGATAGGGAATTAATTGCTATATCGATATAGAGGCAAGTGTATGAATGAATGTGTGCAGAGAACTGGAGGAAAGAATGAATGAATACATAGGGCACGCTATATTTGAGCCTAGCTCTGTTGCCCGTCCCTCACTATTGTAGGTTTATATTTATCCTCTTTTATTACTCAATTAGTATGTATGTTTTTTAGGTGAAAGCTCTGTAAATAAAATAACTAAATGACGAAAGGTATACGCTAAGGCTAGGGGAGAAAAAGGAAGAAACAACGTTCATTTCCGCTATGAAAGCCACACGAAATGCGAAGGTCGTCGAATTCTCGTTACACGCATCATCCAAGTATAGTTCGTTGTATTTTTCCCAACTAATGGCGTCCGGTATCATTGCACTGGCTAGACCACATGATAAAAGAGATATTCAACCCACTGACATTTTCACACTCAAAACCGAATTACTACAGCTTGATCAAATCTTGATTTATGATTTCAATTTTGACATTTCATGGTCGCCACGAAGTCTGGCTCTTGTTTGATAATTAGAAAACGAAAGACATAAAAGAGAAAAAAACGAATGATTTATGGTCACAGTTATTTTGAAGTCTTTTAAAAAGTGTTCTAACAATGTCCTCTGTGGTTGGGCTTTGCTATAAATGATATCTCATTCTTGCTTAAAGCGAAAGTCAAAATATAGGAAAATATGAATTGAAGTCTGGGTGTGGTTCGCGCACATGCCGACTCATATTATTTTCCTTTTCTCTCTCAGGAATGAGGATGATCTCAACGATCTGTTTTGTCTAGCTCCATGAGATTTGTTTGATGTTAAAAGGGTCTAACGGACCTATCAACCCACGTATGGAACGTTGAAAAACAAAGACCAAATTACTCACCTTTACACACAGATCTACCTCACGACTTTGTTATTTTTACAGGCAAGATCAACAATCCAATCGCTCAATGCTTATTAGGTTCACCATTAAAGATAACTTGAAGCGATAAGTGATTCTAGGATCGTATCTAAGCGAACTTTCACATTTACATTCCTATAACATTTGGGTTGAGTAACATCACAAGCAGACAAAACTAAAATGTCACACGAATAGATCCTAGTGTTAGTTTCTTGGTCGATCTGAAACAGATCGGCTTCCTTAGGCCACACAAAGGTATTCCCCGCGCGTAGGTGATTACCTCTTATCAACATAGTTCAACAAAAGAGCTTATTGCTGTTCAAACTAAATTAATCTCACTCACCTAATGCGTTCAGGATCTCGTTTTCATTTTCCACTGTAACAGGAGCTGTTGCCCCAAAGATGTCATCATATCGTGCAACCAAAAGTCGTGATTTGGGTTCGATAACCATAAAGACCAGGTGAATTTCCCCTGTGTAAACCTCAGAATAACATAATCGCTTCTCACCAAATCCATACACTTTAACTGTTGGCCCAGGGTGCATCTCAAGTACTTCATTGACGATGCGCTCCCCTTTGAGGATCCTGACGATCTCAAACTCAGCTGCGTATGTTTGCGTTTGTTGGTCCGTTGCATACACATCTACTACTTTGCCGACGAACACAACTTTCACCAACTTGGCTCTTTCTCCAGCACTCATCCTAGTCCATCCATTTAAAAGTAAAATACACGGCTGAGCCAAATCTGTGATGGCTACTATTAACAACAACAAGAATGCTGGAGAAACTTTCCGATATTGCAAGGCCTTCATCTTGAAGAAAACGTTTTGTATAAGATGGTTGGACACCACCAAATGGATTATCAGTGTCAACACTTCCCGTGATGTACCCTCGCAGCTAAAATGATTTTGCTTGTGCTGTAGACTTTCAGATTGTGTTACAAGTCCATCAGATCGCGTCCGAACTGAGCGTGCCCCAGCTGAGACTCTCCTCTGAATCGAATTCCTGTATCGGATATGCCCTGTGATGACACTTAAGTCAAGTTGTTCTGCATACCAGAGATTTAATTCTTTGGTGGCCGTTCCTTGATTCTGTTACCGAGATAACTCTGCGAATATCTGGGTCTAGAATGCAATACGATAATGAACGATTAGTCATCTATTAGTGGTTTAATTAGTGTCAGTCTTTTGTCGCTTTAGATGATTTATTGGGTGTCAAAGAGAAATCATCTGAGCTGTTTGGTACATCTCTCATCTTTTGATCTATATCCACCTCACTATTCAAACATTAAGAAATTATACTGATATGTAGTTTGTTGATTATCAACATAATTTTGGGTCGTAATGATGGACGCTGACCTCGTGGCATATGTTTCAATTTTTGTTATAAATCTAGTCACTAAAAGATCGCATATCAAAAGCCGTTCAGTCACGAACATCCGCTGCTTCAGTATAATCACTACTAAAACATGAGTATGATTTCAAACGGATTTGAAAGCTGCTTTCCGGCCTGAAGTTTGTAACGTTTGACAACGTTTAGCGCGAGAGAAGTGTACTTTTGAACTTGTACATGTAGAATCAAGCTGTGCTGTTATCTTTCTCTCCAGGAGAGCTTTTGGTCTTTAATCTTAACGTTTACATTTTAAATCTTCATCATTAGTGATAATGCATCGACCATAGTGAGCCCCAGGGATGGTTTGCCCAACCAAGACCGTTTTCTTCATCATTTCTTTAAAGAGCTCTCATTAGCAACATGTGTGAGACTACTTGTCGACCAGACTTGCCGTCTCGTCGTTCTTCTTTATCTGGTTAAGCATTTTAAAGACACTTAACCTCACTACTCACACAACTGTAACGCCTGACCATCAAAGTCCTACAACATGATCATTTATCCTTAATAAAGGACCGTATTTTTTAAGAGAGGGTCAGCTGATACCACGCCCTTCCTCTGGTCACAAAGGTTTAATTTAAACAATTTCCAACACTTATGGGACAATGGGGCCTTCAAGATTCCGAGTGGATTTTAAAAGGCTTGATTTCTACGCATTTTCTTTTGAAATTTCCTCAAATGTACGTCAACAGGAACTATTATTTTGTCATTATTCTGGGCTGAGACGATACTGGAGGCAAATAGGAAGGACATGAAGACGACCTTTCAATCGTTTTCCTAAAAGTCAGACACGAAAAGCTAGTGGCTATGGAATGATCCCAGACTCTCGTGTTGGGACCAAAATGTGGTAAAACGGTTGGGAAAACCTGTTTTAACCCTCAGCAATGATGTTGCATAAAAAAATAACTTTCTGCATGGGCTAGGACGTTCCAGTGTAATTAATAGCAAGGTATTTGAGCTTATGAAATGTAGCAAAAGTATATATGTCCTCTCCGTGCGTCTTTATTGAGAAATCCTCTCACAGCTTATTGTACTTGGAACAAGTATTCTGTAATTAATCCGAAATGTGATATTATTTCCTAGCAAGCAATCCTTTTGCTGGAACGTAAACTAAGCTTATTAGGTAAAGAGGGGGACGCTCTTTGCTCTCAAGTTAATAGGATTCAAGTATAAGTCTTTCTGAAATAAGAGTTTATTCAGTAAAGTCAAAAGTAAACCTTGTGCTTGCAATCCGTTTATCTGAAAATGGAAATCCAGGAATCGGCAATTTTTGTTTGAGCTTAAGAGAATCATGACGGATGTTTGCTGTTAACTTCACTAGACACCGCAGAAACCCCAAGACGATAACTCTATAACAAATATATACAAATATATTAGTTTATTTTTGTTTATAGCCATTAATAAATGTTATTGATATTATCTAGATCTTTCAAAATCGGAACTATTACATAAAATCTCTTTATTCCTTTGAAAACCAAACATTTCATGAGAATATGGCTAACGTGCAATGTTGCCCCAAGCAAAAATTACGCCCTTTTGACATTTATTGTTTCAACAAGTCGTTACAGATGCAATTTTTTGCTGAATTTTCACAACATGGTGATTGAGAACAAGAACAGAGCCAGTCGAGGGCTGATTGCAGGTTTTCATTGAGAATTGATCTTTCTTAGCCTTTATTGTCTGATAAATTAAAACAAGAAGTTTTGGAAAACCTCTAGAAAGAACTCCCCCAAGTCGATTCTAATACACGACGAAAAGACATATCATTCGGCTGGACACGAGAGCACCTCCACTGACTTCAAAGGCATGTATGCATGCAGAGTTTACCTGGACAAACAAACCAACCAACCGCGCAACCAATTTGCAACCAACCAACTAACCAACGTTTATCTGTTGTATTTAGTCTTCACACATACCTAATAAAACTTTTAGAGCATATTTTAGTGTGTAGTAAAACATTTTCAACTCATTGTTCTCCACCTGCACAAATCGTGAGACCGTAATCTTTCCTGCTGTTGAAGTAATCAGTTTAGCCCGTTTCTTGTCAGTGTGTAATCCAATTATTACGAATCAGACAGATGAGTCTTGTGGATTAGGGATTTTACTGTGACTCAATTGCAAGAATTTTGATGGAGTATTCTCGAGCCAATAACCAACTGATTGAATAATTATATTTTACAATGCAAAAATGTTTTTGTTGTGTTGTTCCACAACACTTTTCCATTATTCCCTGATGACGGACGAGTGTCCAAAAGCTTGGATGTTTTAATAATTTTTGCTTGTTGAAACAAAGTATTGATCATAATGAAGCTCCCCAGCAACATAGCCATTTCAAATTTTAATGATTGTATTTTAAATGACTGTATATTCATGCAGAAAATACAAGCCGTGATATTCATCTAGAAATTCTAGAAAGTGGCGTGCAAAACCAAAGCTCAAAACCCCTTTCAGTTGATTTTGAAAAGTCTACGGACAAAATAGCGAGGCGCAAGGCATTATGGTATGGGAAAGTAGTCTAATAGAAAAGCTTCCCCTTGAAGATCTTACAGGAGGCCAGGAGACTGAGACACGCGCATCACGTGATGCACCGCATTTTTGACCACCATCCACTTAAGGTGGTGTTACACGAAACGACTTGCAACAACGATTTTCAGTGCAACAATGTTGCGCGGAAAGTTGTTCTCGTATATCATGGCTCTCAGGACGATTTTCTGCTCAACCTTTGTGTTGGCAACATGTTGCAGGTTTTTGAATCGCCTTCAAAACCAAAATGACGAATTTTGTTGGAGTTGGTCCGTGGCTAGTAGCGAAGTAAGCATAATAACTAGCCAAGAAATAGTTTAAAAGTGATAGGCGAAAACTTATCGTTTTCATAAAAACTAGGATTCAAATCTAAAAGTCACCTCCCCCCCCCCCCTCCCCCCAAAAAAGAAATGCACCAACAGAGCGTCACGTACGTACGTTGATGTTGCAAGGAAAATCGTTCCGTGCAACAGCCCTTGTTGACAACAGCGAGTTTTCATGTATAACACTGTTGCGCAGAAAATCGTAGCTGCAAGAAGTCTCGTGTAACACCACCTTTAAGCTACTTGCGCGCACTGAACATCGTAAAATATTTGCCATGCATTCGCTACCAGCGCGAGCTGACGGGGTTCGCGATAGCTCAAATGCGGGGCAACATGTCAAATTGGGCTACCAAAGGTTTATATAAGGGTGCGCGTCGTGTATCGGTCTCTTAGTTATGCTTTTCTGTACTGATATATAAAATGTCAGGCTAGATTTCAACGTGCATATAGTGGAATTCTTGCACGCAGATATTAGATCTTGTCGCATGTAAAATAGCGTCTCAAACCAAATAGCGTCTCAAACTTTCACCCTAAAAGATTTAACAGCCTATAGGGGTTGGCTTTGACCTGTTCAGAATGGCAGCCAGTTGACAAACAGGCTTTTGCACCTGGTACCAAATTAACCAAATTAGTCTTCCGTGGAGCACGTCAACTCCAGTACAGTCTAGACAAACTGTTCAAGTATTTAATCAGTTGACTGATATATATGTCTGAACTTTTCATCACAACTTCCTCCGTTCTAGTACATTTTGATCAGAGTACTAGGATTCTTAGCCTAGACAAACTGTTCAAGTATTTAATCAGTTGACTGATATATATGTCTGAACTTTTCATCACAACTTCCTCCGTTCTAGTACATTTTGATCAGAGTACTAGGATTCTTAGCCGGTATAAACAGTAGAGACCTGGCTAGCAGTACATAACCAGAAGTGTCCATCTGCATATTAAATAAACCAATCATACATAACTTGTCCGAGCGAGCTATTTTTAAGATTACGTACTCAGCCAATCAACTGAAGTGCATGGATTCGCTATCAGTACATTCACCACTGAGTAGTCGAAGTGTGTTTTCGATTGTAGTTGTTTACTCTATAGTTAAGTGAGTTTTGTTCTCCTAAAATGAGTTTTGAAGCTTGGACCACAGAGAGCCCATTACTACTTTAATTACTTGTTACGCTGAGTAACGGCCGGAATCACTTTCACTGCACTGTTCAACCAATCAGGCCATAAGTACAGGGCTCCATAATTTCTCGCCAGTTTTCCAGATAAATACATATTTACGTTATTCTTTCGCGCGAGGATCCAAAGTTTGGGCTTCCTATCTTCCTATGGTCTTCCTGTCCCGTTTGCCAGCTGCTTGGGCTACCTGTGTGCTTTTCAAACTTGTTGTCAGGGTGAAAATGGCGTGCGAAAAAACGGCCACATGCTGAAGAATTTTATAGGAAATCCTGTAAAAAAAAATAGGCGAACATCATGTGTATGTGGCTCTTTAATGTTGTCCAGCCGAAAAAGGCAATTAGACTACAGTAAAAGTCACGTCTCACTGAAATATTCGTTTCTCGAGCGGAATATGGTTTGTGAAAGTCTGTAGGACGCAGTGGCGCAACGCGTGGAATTAGCTACAAATGGACTAGGATCCGGCTAATTTCTCCCTCACTGGCCCAGCTTGCCGGGTTAGCGTTGTAACGTGTTCTGCCGAAGGATAACGGGGTTGGGGCCGAAATCTTCAGCCGTACCGTAAATCAATGCGATGATTCAGCTCCTCTGGTGTCTGGATGCATTGTCCGGGATTTTTTGCCTTTTGCGTTGCGGGTTCGAGCCTCGGCAGAAGCAAACGGATTTTTTCTTTTTTTCACACGGATTTTTTCTTTTTTTCACTCAAAATATTTCGTTGATTTTCTTCTTCTCTCGTTTTCTCTCTTTCAGGCCTTCCTAAAATGTTTTCCTCTTTTTTTTTGCACATGGGCCGACTGCGAAATCATTGAACCACAGGTAGCCCAAGCTCGACGCATCCGTTGATTTACTAGCGATTATTGAGGACTTTATTTTAACTTAGAATCTTTACATTCAGCCGAAAGGAAATCAAAGAGGACTATCTTCCTAAGCACACAGACCAGTAGCTTGTTTATTGGCACGCGCGGGTCTGATAATTGAAACGATAAGTTTTATTAAGGAAGCACGCAAACACAGTAAACTTTACAGACTTTACCCATGAATTCACTTTGCACGAGTGATCGAGTCACGCTAGTTTGAGTTTGATGTTGAATAGTGTTTTCAATATCTTCGCGCGGCGCTGCCAATAATCTTTTGAAATTCAAACGAAAGCGCTTGAATTATGCCTTGATTGAGCTTTCTATTTCGTTTTAATCAGCGGAACCTCTATCACATTACTTTACAGTGTAGGCCATTGCTGTTATTATCCAGCGTTCCAAGGAGAAAACCGAACAGAACAAGGACAAAACCAAACACAAAACTTGAACGATCTTGACCACATTTCTAGCTTTTCGAATATCATCACTCATGGTCTATTATCCTGATATTTTACCTTATTTGCTTTAACAAATAGTCTCTACTGTTTCAAAATGGAGAGACATCTTATTTTGCCTGTCAACTGAAAATTACAGAAATCATGCATGCAGTTGATAGTTATCCGCTGAAAATGTGAGGTCAAAAATGGTGCCTCCGGCGCCACAATTAATCACCCGCGGGCGAGGAGGCAGCGACGTACAACTTCGTCTCAATATCATTTTATCCGATATCACAAGCAACGCCTGGCAAATCTCCATCTCTACCAAGAACGGCTGGCACATCGCGCTCTTCGCAATTTTAAAATATGCGGAAAGAATCAACAAAAATTCAAACAAAATTTTGACGTGCTCTTTTCTATAAACTGACTTTGCTACGAATCATCCATAATTAACGTTTGCCTAAAAATGGTTCACGGGGCTTTTGCAAGACCGAAGCGAACTCTGGTCTAAGTATAGTATCTTTATAAAATTCCCTTGGGTTAGCTAAAGCACAATTTCAAAATGCCATCCCAATAAAAATAGACCTTTCATATAGTGCTATATGGCTCTTCCATCATCTTTAAATCGATTAGATGGTTTTTCTATAGTCATCCGTGATTCGTCCAAACAACAATTTACATATCCCGAATCTAGACAAAATCTTAACCTTCTTTTATCTTTCATTGCCAAAAAGAAAATTTACGAAATTTAATGATGAAAATGGCGATTTTCAAAACCATCGTCAGTAAGCACACTAACCTTGTTCTCCTCTTTGTTCAAACTTCTAATCACATACCGCAAGTATTCTTAATTTTGATTACTATCAACAAATGCTCTCCATGTCTAAATATTCTAATATTATTTTTTCAGAATTCTATCCCTAAAACAACAAGTTAGTGATGGCTACATAAATACGTGGAATCTTATTTTAGAGCTGGGCACGAACAAAATCGGAAGTCATGGACTATTTTAGAACAGGAAACAGATATTGAATTCCTTTGGGCGATTTTCTGCACTGAGAAGAGTTCGCATGAAAAGTGTAGTAACGTCGTTACGTGAGTAAAACCAAGCCCTTTGAGCATTTATTACTAGAACATAGAAATAAAGAAGGCTTTAACGACTTATCCGTGGAACCAAACCCACTTCAGCGCAGCGCGTAGCTCATGATAGGTCAATATATTCCCAAATAAGGTAAATTTACGAATAACTTCCTCCTACGTTCCAGTACAGTAGTAGCAGGAGACGAAAGGACGGGTGAGAAGGATTTCCGATGGAGGCAAAAATAACTTATCAAAGTGTGTTCCTTCGTTGGGTATTCTGTGGTAACAGAGAAAGAGAGAAAACTGGGACTGTAACAAAGGAAGGACTGGGGAGGGAGGGAAGGGCTATTTGCATCTCTATTGCCACAGGGAGCCCAAGTGTTGCTTGCGTAGGAGGCTAAGTGTATCAGATGTTTTGTCGAACCTTGTGCAGGTTACTTTACATAGTCTATGCGTGAGGCGCATTTTGTCCTTCGGTCACACCTTGACAAAACGTAGAGAAAATGTGCATAAAGTCGACAAATAATCGCAATGATAGGTAGGAAATGAGGCTTAAATTTAAAAAGCAAAATCGAAGTGTTTTTGAAAATTAATCAGTCTTACGAAATTTCTCGTAACGAGACACCTTATTCGGCGCTTCCATCTTCAATCTGGGCGTGGCCATCCGCGGGCGTGTTATATCAATAGTGAACTCTTTCTGTATGTCTTAGTGTGAAGTATATCATCCTTAGGAATTGTTTAGGAATCGAACAACTCGGCTTGATGCAGGAAATATTTTAGAGAGATGTCCCCCTTACAAGCGAAGGGGGTTGATCGCCATAGGTTTTCTCTCAGCGTTGCTCATGTCTGGTCTCCAAGACCTCTAACCTTCCTGTCATTTCCTCTGGCTTGGTTCCCTGTACTGTGACTTGACATATCACATTACTGTTATAATGTATAGGCGCGGGCGTCATCCTTTATTTACGTGTCATGGTTCTTTAGCGTTGTGACAATAATTGAGCAAAAACTGGAGTTCTGGATCATAAAAAATTCTGGGAATATTTAACGCACAGCATTATGATTGGTGTTACGTATCATTTTCACGTTACTATAAACTGCACGTCTCAAAATTATTTCCCCTTGGATTATTCCTATATTGTAATTTTATTATTAAAAAACAAACACACAAATACAACAAGCAAACAAATAAACATGCAGCTAACCAAGTAAATAATCAAATAAGTGCCTGAGTAAACAAATTATTTACAATGTTACTATAAACTGCACGTCTCAAAATTATTTCTCTTGGATTATTCCTATATTGTAATTTTATTATTAAAATACAAACACACAAATACAACAAGCAAACAAATAAACATGCAGATAATCAAGTAAATAATCAAATAAGTGCCTGAGTGAACAAATTATTTTACAATGTTACTATAAACTGCACGTCACAAAATTATTTCCCCTTGGATTATTCCTATATTGTCATTTTGTTATCTAAAAAACAAACACATAAATACAACAAGCAAACAAATAAACATGCAAATAATCAAGTAAATAATCAAATAAGTGCCTAAGTAAACAAATCATTTTACAATCAATGAACCAATCAATTAAATTGCTATTTTGGATAAGAGGTTTGGCTTTTAACTTCATTCGAAAAATCTTTTGAAAAAATTTTTGGGGGAGGGAGTCAAATTGGAAGCTTAAATTTGTTTCAAATGAAATACTAAGAACTATTATACAATTCTAACATTGATATCCTACACTAGATCGTAATAAATTGGTATTTTTAATCTAAAATTCACCTCAAATTGCTCTGGTCTTTTTGCTAGCTAGTTCCCAGTCTCCAGAATGACTGATGAACCGGTATGGTACTGAATGTTTCGCGTGAAAGAATTCATATAGTATTCTATACTTCGTGTGGTGTAGAATACCTTGACATCCATTCCCCCTGGGGCTATTCAACTAGTCGATGCCAAATCCTTTATATTACTGCCAGCAAGTTACGGCCAAAATCCAACCTATCTTTATCAACATTTCATTTCAGACTATCTTTTCCAAAGTGTACAGAACAACATCAGAGAATTAATTGTTAAGATGTATGCAAAGTGTTTGGGTTGGGAACTTTATATGGGTCGGATAATATTCGGGTCATTAATTTCAATTTATCGCTTCAAAAAAATTAATCCATAGATTTGATTTTGAAACGTAATGACATTTGAAGATTAACTAGGCTGTCATTATGTCACATGAGAAGTAACGCTGGCCACTCGAAAACTAATTGCCTAATAATATTTGTTTTGAATCGCTGCTATTGAGGGAAATTTCAATTCCGGGTGAGGGAATAAGATTGGATTACACAGCACGATTAAATAAAACCAACCACGCTATCCGATTGCCAAGTTTAGCGACGCAAAAACTAATTTTCGACTTGCTGCTTGTTTTTCTCTGTGTCGGAATATCTCCATTTTCATATGAATAATGAAAGTCAAGGCATAACTCATTTAGAATGGGAGGAATGGAAAAAGAAATAGAAAGATTTTCTAATTAAGGAAGTCAAGAAATTTTCCAGACCCAGAAAGGGTACTCGTTAATTTAAATGAAATGACATAAACGTACTTTGAGGTCGTCCTCTGTGGTCGGCAAGTACAATGGAGTTCCTTTTCCTTCAGAGCTTTCCCCCTGCTCGTCAACACACCAACTAAAGTGAAACCTCGTTGTTCTGTGTTGAAAAACCTTCTATCTGGCCCTGTATCAGTCCGTAGCAAGTTCATATTACAAGGAAGAACAGAATCGAGTTTTCTTATCCCGACGGGACATTCTAGTCGATGCATGGTTCACTCGTGCAGCTAGCTCCTAAGGGAGCAAGTGATACGGTATGCGTAGAATGCTGCGAAACTCGGCCAGTCCCCCTAGACTCCAGCTTGCACACAGCTTGACTCATTACTTGAAGTCAGCGGTTTAAAACATCTTTGGGTCCGAGAAAGATGTGTATTACTACGATATTCTCAAATAAATATTATCAACAAAGTCATTTCATGGTAAAGCAAGAAGAGGGTTTAGTAGGACCACTGTTTAAAGCCGGATCAGTTTTAGAAAACATTGTGGTTTCCTCTGCCAAGGTTACTCGACGTACTTTATATCATGACCCCCAGCAGTATACATCAATGGCTGAAGCCACACGGCCAGTTAGTTCGCGTGAAGCCAACGTCCCTCCTGAGTGAAGCTGTACTTTAGTATGACAATGATGCTGTTAGGCAAACCAAACAAGGTTTTCAAGGGAGATAGGACGTCTGGAATTGTTACAATGAACAGTTGATTGTATTGTTTAGGCACTAGTAGCGAGGGTAGTTGTTCGTGTTTATAATTTCTGCCATGGTTCTTTCTGCTGGACACTGCGAGCCATGTAGTAGAACTGAGAACTGATGATGTCATTTCCGATCTTAAATGGGCCACTTGGATCACAGACCACAACTACCAGAATGCTTTGCCCACTCTTATAACTTGTTCCACTATCCTTATAAGGGATATTAAAATTTGATAATTAAAATTGTAAAGCATTCTAGTACTTGTGACAATGAGTAAAGTCATTTTGCAAAGAGCCTATTAAAGAACTCAAATATATACCCTTGTTTCATGCATGCAGTGCTCGTAAACTGTACGTGACTTGTAGTTGTAGCATTTTCAAATTTTCTGAATCTTTTGTGGTTATTCCTAGAAGTCTGCAGCCTTTAACTATATGGTGAATGTCCTGTCAGTTTTCCAACTCAAAGAAAAATTCGTTAACCCTCGACAACTTGCTCGTTTGCAGTTTTAGTCAGCCGATGTGCAAATTGACCACATTCCCTAGACATACAGATCTAGAGAAGAGTAGATGTAGTATTGGTAATTTCAGCTACGTTTTTGCTAAACTGAAGCAAAAATGGACCATGCTCCCAAAACATACTGTCATCAGCAAATCATAAAAGTACGCCGTTTTCAAACAAGGTTGTCGGGCGGAGAGGCTTTATAATTAAGACTTCGCATCTGTCGACACCGAAAAGGAGTATGGGTAAATGTAATTCATCAGCTTTGGTCTTAGTTTTTATCAACTGCAAGTGAAGGAATAGGATATAAGGTCAGGCAAGCTTGACGATACTGCTGTGCTGAAATTCACAGCTTTAGTAATTTCTACCTGTACTCCCTTTAGGTCTTTTTGCGTAGGCTTGATGCCTGTCATCTGACAACCTTTTTTGGTCGTGGTTTCCATTCCCGAACGGGGCATCACAAGTTCAAGTTCAAGTTTCTTTATTTACACAGGTTTTTACCTGAGATACCGAAGGTGTATCAAGTTTTAAAAGAAGTAGAATTTCAGTCGTTTTTACTAGTAACTCGTGGATTGCAAATTCGCGAGTTATTTCCTGTGCAGCAAAATGCAGAACAGAACACGTGGCATATTATGATTGGCTCAGACTTCCACATAATGGCAGCTGGCTGGTGTAGCTGTCATCTTTCAGTAGCCTCCTCCGCAGGCAACTGTTCGCTTTTTCGCTTTGGGCCTCCTGTGTTAAAGACAGTCTTTTTTCTTCTCAAAATTTCGCACAGGAAGCCCAAAAGGTTGCCTGCGGAGGAGGCTAATCTTTCAGACATTGGAAAAACATTTAAATGTCACCGGTTGATGATGCTTGAGATATATAGAATATAAAACACCACAATAATTCGGAGAATGTTGATTCGACCTATTTCCTAGCTAGTGTCTCAGAAGTTAAACAATTGAAATACACTCACTTATTTCTTTACAAATAAGCATCATGAGAAACAATTAAAGTACATTAAAGTCCCTATGACGCATATTTTTTTATTTTCAAACTTAGTTCTTTTTAGAGAGCATAGTGAAGATCTTTTTATCCTGGTTTTTCTTACCCCATATTTTCTGAGATATGAAGGTTTCAAATGTCAAAATGCAAATTTAATGACGTCAGAGGAGGCAACACTGCAAACTTCTCATGGGTGTGTGTGAGTGACAGCAGGCCCACATCAGCCGAATGGCTGCCAATTAGTCAAGCCTGCTTAAACAAATAAAGCATTTATTTATTTTTATTTTTTATAGCTTTCCAGCTAACCATCACGTGACATGAATTTATTAGTTCATTCTCTCCCTTGCTTCGAGAACTTTATTTTTTTTCTTTGGTCCTCCGGTTTTCTTCCTTTACCTTCCTAGCTCCCCCTCCCCTCCTTCCCCTCCCCTAGAGAACCTAGTTTTCCTCGCTCATTATACACGAACAAGTGAGCTGAGAGGTGTGTGCACAAATTATTAGAATGCCACTGAGTGTCTTCCAATTAGTGCGAAAGCGCTAAATCGGACACTTAAATAGTACAAAATCCTTTGTTTTCCATTGTTTAATACTGCTATTTTTCAATATTTTCACTGTTTAAGTGCAATCATTCTAGCACTTTCCCAAGTACTAACAAACAAATCTGTCCATAAAGTTTTCTTTTTATCGAATTTCGGTTCAATCGCAAATTCAGTCTATGTGTAAGGTGACTATAGACATTGAGCAATGGTCCATACGAATCCGTCTAGTTAGGGGGTGTTTACATGGCACTAGGATCATCCTGGTACTAGGATCATCCTACCTGCTGTACATTTACTGCATTCTGTTTAGTAGGATGATCCTAGTAACCGAAGTGAAGACACAAATTTCCATGTAAACAGAATGCAGTAAATGTATAGCAGGTAGGATGATTCGCTTGCTAGGATGATCCTAGTGCCATGTAAACAACCCCTTAATTGGAAGGTCGTAGGTTTGGTTCTCTCCTGGGGCTCAGATTTTTCTGTAGTGGTTGTGTGTGTTTTAACGTGGAGTTATCACCTATCCATTCACTGGAGTGATTTTCCTTCGCCCGTGAAAGAAAAACGACTATTTAGTTTGTATTAGTTAACCAACAAAAGAAAACAATGGATTTAAGAGTCTACTACTATCAGGTTAGACTATTCTTTCACGGCCGAAGGAAAAATCACCCTAAAATCGCGCGCACTTTCACAACCTAATGCGCACATTTTTTCAGTAAAATCTTTAAAGAAATCGATCGCACTTTGTTCATTTTTCCTGTGCTCCACATCTCCCTTTGAGTTGGTCTAAGGGCCGTTCACATGAAAGAGGGTGCCCCTATGTAGTAGGGATAACTCTTTTGTTTTCTAATCCCTGGAGCACACAACTGAAACAAAAGAATTATCCCTGCTACATAGGGACACCATCTCTCATGTGAACGGGCCCTAAGTACAGAAATTTGCGCGATCAGATTTAGGGGGTGTTTACATGGCACTAGGATCATCCTAGCAGGCGAATCATCCTACCTGCCATACATTTACTGCATTCTGTTTACATGAAAATTTGTGTCTTCACTTCGGGTACTAGGATCATCCTACTAAACAGAATGCAGTAAATGTATAGCCTGTAGGATGATTTGCCTGCTAGGATAATCCTTGTGCTAGGATGATCCTATAGTGCCATGTAAACACCCCCTTAGTGCATTCTGTTTTAGAAGTCATCTCCAGTTGCAGCAAAAACGTATTGCGTCCAGAGTGGTAATACGACTAACTTTGCAGCACAAAGTTTAGAGATACGTTGCACGTATTTATTGCCCGTATTACCGTTACGTATTAGCACAAAGTTTAGAAATACGTTGCACGTATTTATTGTCCGTATTACCGTTACGTATTAGCGTATTAGCCAGAAGATCAAACTGTCGGAAACCTTTCGTTCCAACGCCTGATCTCCCGATAGTATGACAACTGATCAGGCCAAGATTACTCAAAAATGGTTGAGAAATAAGCCTTTACCTTTATGACGTTCCATACCTCTATCTATACCAGAATCCTCTTCAATAATCTTTCATATTCAAATTTAAAAATCCTGGAGCTGAGAATACAAACACTATATTCTTAAATTGATGAACAATAGATACTCCAAAAGGATTGTGGTATAGAGAGAGGTATGAAACATCATAATGCTAAAGGCTTATTGCGGTGCAGTGAAATCCCTATCATGGCCTAGAAAACATTACACTTACGCGCACTTTTCGTTAATTATTAGCGTTTGCGTTAGAGCGATAACACTAAAACCATGAAACCAACTTGGCAAGTAAATAGCATGTACCAAATAGTAACAAAATCGGGATTTATACTAGAGTGATGGCACTTAATCCGTGAAACAGAATCTAATAGTCAATGTCTAATAGTCTAATCAAAACAAAAGAAAACAATGGAAATAGTGTCTACTAATGTCTGTTAGACTAATATCTATTTCACGGATTAAGTGCCATCACTCTAGAGTTATTTTCATTAATTTGACAGTGAAAGAAAAATGACTATGTAGTTTGTAGTAGTTGATAAGAAACAAAACAAAAAAAATGGCTCGAGTGTACTACCAACAGTATATTTGTCAATTCCTTCATGGTCAAATGAAAACCACTCTATTTACCATACTATTTAGTTAGTGCTTGTTTCATGGTTAGAGTGATGGCACTTAATCCGTGAAATAAAATCTAATAGTCAATGTCTAATAGTGTAATCAAAACCAAAGAAAACAATGGAAATAGTGTCTACTAATATCTATTGGACTAATATCTATTTCACGGATTAAGTGCCATCACTCTACATTGTTTTCGCTCTAGCAACCAACGCATACACATAGGCGTAGTGTTAAACTTTAGAGGGGAAACGGACGAGTTGAGACCTTATAGAAAGTTCACTGTACTGTCCTTTAAACAAGATCATCGATTGCCAAAGCCTGGTTTTCACTAGCAAAGTAAGCACAAGCAGCATCATAATGATTCGTTTGAGATATAAACATCCACGCAAGCACAACAGCAAATACGCGCAAGCGCACGCAAGCACGATGCTCCGTTTTCATCGAGATAACATGCACGCAAGCACAACAGCAAGCAGAAGGAAAAATTTTGATCCTTGTACTTGCTGCTTTTGCTTGCGTCGTAGTGAAAACCAGGCCTAAGGAGACAGCTAGAACGACGATTGTGACATTTTTATTAGTCTTCTTTAATATCTATCTTACATGCACGTTACTGCGTTGTCTACCAACTAACTACTTCTTACACAAGGCTATCCTTTTGCAATGTATAGCAAGGCAGGCCAAAACGTGAACAAATATTTTGGTGAACTCAATCAGGTTGGACGGCGCCTTTTCCAACGCGATTGGTTGACTGCAAAATAACTTGCCAATTATACGAACCCGGTTGCCTGCTTGAAAAATATGAAACTTGCCAGGAGCATTACTCAAGGATGTCGAAGCTAAGACTATTCCTATTTGATCACGTGGCACTGAAACATTTTACAGTGGTACATTTTACATTCCATGTTATTTCGATTACAGAAAGTTCTAATTTGCATTTACTTTTGAATATATAAGGCTCTTGCTGTGCACTTCTTGGCTAGTAATCTATCACTCTCCTTTTATTTGGGACTTGAAGAAAAAAGACATCGCGCTGGATGGCCATCTGCAACAAAAAAAATCTATAATCAAACAAGTTAAATCGAAGAATGGCATAAGAATTAGTAGGACGCAGATCTCTTCAGCCTTTCACTTATTGAGTTCCCCCAAGGCTCAGTACTCCATCGTCTCCCGTTTCTGCTTTACTCTCAGTGCGCATTTTTGTAGATAAAACGAGCTACCTGCGTAAATCCTTCAGCAAAATTATGTCAGAAGCCAAAGAAGGTGTAGGTGAATGTCGACAAACACGATTGGACTTGAATTTTTCGTGTCGTTGCAAACATCTGAAACAGAGAAAAAATCCGTAATTAGACACAACAACTCGAGAAATGACATTTAAGTTGATAGATACAACGGTAGGACAATGAACTACCTGTATGTGTACATGGCCTCATCTAAAAATCACTGTTAACAGCTGCCAATAGTGCCAAATCGATCGAGCAGGAATTTCTCGTGTCGCTGCAGACATCTGAAAGGATGGCAAAATCAAAAACAAAATAGAGAAAGAAAAAGGAAAAAGAAAAGAAAGATTTTCAGAAATTTTATTAAAAGTTAATACATTTGCCTAATTTTCATTACTTTATTTTACTTTACTTTTTTATATTTTTATAGTGTACTTTATATTATATTTTGTTTTATTTATTTTCTTTTTAATTTCGAAATTACAGTGAATTTAAGACAAGAGAACAAAAGTAGTAATAGTCAGAAGAAAGACTGGAAAAAGAAATGAAACAAAAATAATACAAAATCCAACGCTGTTTTTCCCTGGCCGTCGGAACTTCTTGTTCTAGTCTGAAATGATAAAAACAAAACATTTGTCAGAAAGAATTGAGAATTCCACAGAAAAACAAAAGATACGATGTAACCAACACGTGATCCAAGATCAGACACTATACTGGAAGAACCTCTTTGACGTTAAGACAACTTTGAAAACAACTGAAAAATAAACACTAGAAAGAAATTTTAGTGTAACCTGGAAGAAATGTAGAATTCAAATACTAAACCCACAAAACAATACTAGGTACGTAGGAATCATGTCTTTCTAGCGATCGAAGTGCAACGTTCCGATCAATTCTATGTTTCATGGATTGAGTTTTTGGACTCTATGAGGTTAGTAGTTCATGAAGTACGAAAATTCAATAGAAATGAATGAATTAACAGTGAAAGGAAGAAAGAGCAACGTTGCAAACATCTGAAATGAGAAAAAAAAATCCTGATCGGGAGCAACATATAACCTGAAAAGGAGAACGAGTTAGTAAAAACGTTGAAAACAACTGAAAGATACAAAGAAAATACGTTAGTAAAAGCTAAAAGAGATGTAGAGTTCATATACTGAATACATGAAAATTTACTGGGTAATATAGGAATCGCCACATAGCCACACAAGATATAGATATAGCCACACGAGAAAAATGGGTTGGAAACTTTGCAGGTTTTGTTTCATGGACTGAGTTTATGGACTCTATGGGTTATTATTAGTAAATCAAATAAGAAAAGTACGACGAGGGAAGAATCAAAAAGGAAAGGAAAATGGAGAGCAATGTTGCAAACACCTGAAAGACAAAAAGGGAAATCGTAAGTAAAACCTGAAGAACAAAACGTGTTAGTTAAAGGTCGAAAATTACTGAAAAATAGTGAAGGAAAAATTAGTATAAGCTGGAAGAGATGTAGAGTTCAAATATACTGAACCTATGAAACATTTCTGACTGGTCCAAAACAAACCGTTTCTAGAAAGAAAGATAGAATATTTGATTTTCTCAGTTTTGTTTCATGGCTTCAGTTTTCGAACTCTATATATTGTTAGTACTATAACAGTCGACCAATTTTAACAAATGTATCAATAGAATAGAATATATAATGAATAAATACGATGAATAACGTCAATGAATGCATTACATACTGTATATCAATGCTGTAATTCCCCAAAAAACAAATGAAACAAAATCAATTTCCCACAATGAATAAACTGGCAAAAATAAACGTTTACGAGACCAACTAACACCTAACCCAACCCAAAATATCCCCGACATTTTGTTTCCCCGCCTGAAAAAAAAAATCCCTGACGATTTCCTGCCCTTGAAAAAAGTCAGAATTCCTCCGTCTTTTCATTGGCAACCCTGATATGTATTTTTTCGTTAACTTTTAGATGAGATGTTTACAGTTGATAGTTTTGAAAAATGCAATAAAACAAAGGATTGTTAATTATTAGAATTATTAACAACCCAAACGCGCGCATGGTATTAAATCATTAAATTGGGGTAAAGTGGCTGTCAACGCTTACTCCCATGGAAAGGATACATTTCCCCAGTTTAATACAGAAATATAATTTTGAATAATTACAAGTCATATTTACAGTGTTTACTCATAACGTACTGATTATACATCTATGGTTCACACTCGCTCATACACATTGCCGAAAACACACGTGTACATATTAAAGTTATAGTCATTGTAAATAATTACAAGTCATAATTTACAATAATACACAATAATGTACAGTAAATATCTATTGTGCACACTCACTCACACACATTGCCGGATTCACATGTGTACAATAAAGGTATCATTATTGCGAAAAATTACAAGTCATAATTTGCAATAATGATAATGTACAATAAAAATCTATGGAGCACGCTCACTCACACACATTGCCGCAAACACATTCAATTTAACATATCTATAAACAATTTAACATATCTATATATAATGTTAAATCAATGTATCAATGTTGCCCATACAGATTGATAAAAAGTAGTCATGATTGAAAAATAGCCCCGCCCATTGTTTTTGTGATGAAATCGTGGAATCATTGTAATTCGGGTAATATATGTAATAAAGGCCCATGGTTTCGTGAAGTGAGGATCTCGAGGCTGTGGACTCCTTGAAATGTAGTCGATGTGATATAGCCATAGTTCAGACCCACGGTTTTGGGCGGATGATGAAGTCCTTGGAACCATTATAATATAGCAGGTAAATGTATTGTAAACCAACTCGTCTGAAGAAATCCAACTCATCTTTTAAAGAAATCCAACTCATCGTTTAAAAGAAATCCAACTCATCAATTGAAGGAGTCCAACCCGTCAGAAAAAATCCAACTCATCGTTTAAATTAAGAAATCCTACTAATCAGAAGAAATCCAATTCGTCTTTAAATGAGAAATCCAATTTGTCTGAAAAATGCGGCAAAAGTTGCTAGTTAAGCCAGTGGAAGTCGTTGATGGTCCCCGACTGGACCAGTGCCGGAAACACATACCTAATCCTAGTCCTAGACCTATCCTAGACAAAAAAAACAAACAAACAAACAAAAACAAACAAACAAAAAACCCAAAAAACTTAAAAGAAAAAAAGTAGAAAAAACGAAGGAAAAAAATTTGATTAAAAAGTGAAGGGAAATGTGTGTTGTAAGTCGTTAGTCGAACGAAAGGAGTTGGGATCACAGCGCATGTTCTGCCATCCACTCAAAAAAATAATGACAAAAGTCAAGTGCAAGACCTCATCTTTTGTCATGTTGTAATTAATCTTATAACTACTGCCAATCAGCCGAAATTTTAATCCCTAGTTCCTTATCTAAAGCTACCACTATAAATGAAAAAGCTATGGTACTTGAACACTCGTCGTCGCAACCCAGTTTGGTTGTTCTTGGTAGACTTGGCTGAAACAGAATTAAGGTGCAAATGCCATGGTATCACTATTTGTGACAAACCATGTCATTTACGTTGGGTTAGGCCGGGCCAAAACAAATCTGATCAACACTAAATTTGGGTGGAGCTAATCTAGAGTACTACCATTACCGTCGGCACGCACAACAATGGTGGGCGGTGAGGGAGGATTGGGGTAGGGGAGGTCGGAAGGGGGGGGGGGGGGGGGTGGGAAAGTGGGGTAAATACAAAACGTGAAAGTAGTTGTGCGTATCGACCGACGTTGCAGCCTGACCAGCGCTAACCTTAAGACCTATGTCGCCAGAAATCTAAGCGCCCTACACGCGTTGTATGTAAACCGGCCAGTTAGCATCTATAATGGTAGAACTCTACATCTTAAAATCATGACACAGACTCAGACTACAAAGGAGGTCTCTCAATTTGAGAGCATATGGTCGATCAGGTCCAATGGCTCCATCGGTGATCCAGAGTTGTCTTCTCGTAGACCTAAGCATTTATTGAAAGCTAACCTAAGCAGGTCAATTGCATCCGGCCCGAAATGCCGATCCAAAAGCTAATAGATCCGACCTAGTTTACATGTGGTAGCTTGCTCTAATGCAACTCGCTTGGTCCATATGTATGAACTATGGATCCCTCCTAGTCCTAACTAATGCTAAGTGAAATTCCCATACGTTTTGGGGTACTAGATGAAATGGACCCTTGCTCTTGTGACTACAGGCCAAAATGAGAATGAAAACAATGCATCAGCAGCAACATACACAGACGGGTTTACAAAACACCTCCAACACAGCCTACAGCCAACAGGCGCCGAACATGACACGCCATATTTGCAAGCAAACAGACGAGTGCAGGCCATGAGGGGCGTCTGATTTCGCAGGCACAAAACAACGCTTATACAAATATGAACATATAACAACACTCAACAAAAGCGATGATGACAATTTGATTCATCACAAGTAAAAAGAATCCATTTCTGAGTATATTCTATAATTCCTATCAGTGAACAGGAATTATGTTGCGAGTTGCTTCTACACACACACACGTGCACACACACACAAAACAATCAGAACCTCAAGGAATTTAACAAATACAGCCAATTAGAGGCTAAATGAAAAAAATATCCTAGAATTTGGTTTACTCGAGGTCTGTTGTCATACTAAACCCTGTGGTCTTCATCTGTAGGTGCAGCAGCTAGAAAAAAGATGGAAAAACGATTAATTGATCAATAGTTGATTAAAACAAAAAATCATTATTTTGAAGAGACCATAATACTAAGAGACCGAAACTCAGTCTGTGCAATGTTCGCGGCGACTAAGGCTATTTTTAGTAACCTTGCTATCGCGCGCGCAAGGTTCTCAAACAGTAGAATTAATTTGATTGTCTAGGAGCCTTGCGCGCGCGATGGCGAAATTACTAAAAATAGTCGTCTTAGCCGCCGAGAACATGAATATCGAGTTTCGCTTGGTCTCTTGTTAATTTTTTTAACTTTGCTGACATTGCATAAGGATTTCGTAGCATTGAGCAGGCAATGATAGAGAACTAGTACGTGTACAAAAACACCCCCATTCTTGCATCAAATGAAATAGCAAATATTCCAATACTGTGCGGCTACTAATGACAGAGAAAATTGATTTGTTTATATTGTGCGCTCGTGGTTTTCCAACTCACAATTGCACAATTTCTCAGTAAAAAACAAAGGCAGTAAATTTGATCTTAGATGGATTCCAAAAGAAAAGACTTAAAACCCCTATTCAAACTATATTTGCTAGATAGTTGATATGCGGTTATATAGCGAAATTCTACGAGAGCCGTAATCGAAGTCTTTGAATTATACTGTAAGAGAGGTTTGGAGGTAATAAAAAGTTTCTAGTAGCTAAAGAAACGCAAATTTGTACTCTCAACGCTCGAACTTTTAGAAAACGAGTAATATTCAGTAACGACTCAAAAGCACATGGGACGGTAGAAGACCGAGACAGCTGCATTTTGAAAACACTCTTTTCTCGCTTTGAAAAAACTTTCTTGATACAAAAACACAAAACATTTACTTGTGCAAGAATACCCTCACTGTCTCTTTACATAAACAAGAAGAGTTCAGAAAAAAACCCTAATAAATTAATAAAAATCTCAGAGTTCTACTTACCATTAGATATGCTGCTTTGTGAAGTCGAACTCTCTCGCATAGAAATAAGTACATGATACACGTGATCAAACCATTGTTTTTCGACCAATCAAAATCAATATTCCGTGTGGTGTTTTCTAAACGCTTTCTGATTGGTTAAATAACTTGTGAATTCCGATTCCGTTCGTTGCACTCATCCTTTGTTATTTTAATGTAAGCCACTGAAATTACTATTTAAAATTATCATACTCGGAGCTACTCGGAAGGTTTACAAAAGGCAATCAAATGTGGCATATCGGAATTCACAAGTTCAGAAAAAACTGGACAATGGAGATGCTTGACGACAAAAAAGTCAACCCGAAGAAAGCGGTCTAAAAATTTACGTTTTTATAATTTATAACAATTTACGTTTTTATAATTTCGCCCTACTGACGGGCTCGTGCAATTTTGATAATCTTTGAAAAACACACTCGTGCAAATTAATAATATAGTTCTACAAAGGACACTTCTATAATCATATTACCACGTCGCCTGTTATACTATGACTGGCATTGGATAGTAGCAGATATTCTGTATACCTATTGCAAAAATGTTATACCGAAAGGGAGTGTACTAAGGGTTGGACCATTAGAAATCGTGGGAGGGGGTGACAATTCCCCCAAAAGACTCCCTGCACAGAAAAATTGTCCGAAAAAAGTACCTTACAACCCCCCCCCCCCAAAAATACAATAAATAAATAAATAAATAAATAAATAAATAAATAAATAAATAAATAAATAAATAAATAAATAAATAAATAAATAAATAAATAAATAAATAAATAAATAAATAAATAAATAAATAAATAAATAAATAAATAAATAAATAAATAAATAAATAAATAAATAAATAAATGAATGAATGAATGAATGAATGAATAAATAAATAAATAAAATAAAATAAAACAACTAAACTAAACTCAAAAGAAAAATCCTGCAGAGACAAACAGCTAGAAAAAAAATCGTGCTTAAAAATATTTTTACCTCCCCTCCCACGATTTCTAATGGTCCACCCCTATATCACCATATAAGTGGATGTAATCAGTAAACACTGTTCAGTTTCGATTTTTGGGGGTCAAAGCAACCTCATTGTGTTGATATTCACATATTGACATTTCTACCCATACTCCTTTATGGTCTTAATGTGTAGGCATGAGACTTCCGTCCGACACCGACAACCTTTCAATGATTAAAATATATGCATGGGTGTATATCGTTCAACTTGCATGTCAATGAAGAATATAAACTAATTACTCGGGATGAGCAGTTATAAACTCCCTTTATTTTTTGCATCTTTAAACTGCAATAACATCACAAAATCCAAAAGTTTGTTTAATAGTTAAACTCAGAACAACTTTTATTTCTCTTAATAACTTTTAATTTATTAACATAATTAACATCAGCTACACAGGAATCCCATGACTACTGATCAATACCACAAACTGATTATATTTAAAATGTCTTTAATACCTAGTGTACTCTTAACTATACTCGATAAAACGTGTCACACTTATTTTGGTTATTCCTAGTAGTTACAGCATCGGTAACCGTCCATGCAGGTTCTCGGCCCAGTACACCTATCAGTACTCTTGACTTCGTTTTCTTTTATGCATGACCCCATACAAGGCAGATCGTTAAGCACTTGAATGAGATCTATATGAGGAAAAAAATTTTGAAACAACAAGTAGGGTGAGTATTTTGTAATCACCGTCTTTGGGGCTACCTTTTTAGAAATGAGAATCCATCGAATTTCTCAGTTTTGCTTATTTGCGCTTGTCACTGAATTATTAATTAATTGATTCCAGCAGACTTCACTTTTCCGTGCATCTGTACTCTAATAGATGAGGACGAAACGTTTATCTCTAATTTTATCTCTAATTTTACCCCTTTGCTACTATCTATAAAAACCTACAACCTTTAAATACGAGAAAGAGGGTTTTGATGATCATTTTATAATGCCACCTAGTATTCATTAGCAAGCGACCTCAAGCCCCCATTGTTTTTCGGTTATATTTCATATCATAACGAAAGTTTATCCAGCTCAAACTGAGTTCTGAGTAATGCTTCAGGTGGTGAAAATGCTAACATAGAACAGGTAATTGTGGAGAACTCCTTTAATTTCATTCTCCCACCCCTCTACCTATACCGTCACACCCCACACCCTCCGGGTACTCCCGCTCTCTCCTGGACAATACAATACTTGGACTTATCTTCAATCAATCATTTGTTTCTGAAGCACCCATAACACATTGGTAACTTTAAAAACCTTGCACCTCTAATAACTCTTGATACCCGCATGACAACAATAATAACACCACGAGAACAAACCAACCAACAAGACATGGCTTCTCTATATTTGATGATGAAGTAGCTGGCTTTGGACTTTGAGGGGTGGGGAGACGATTTAGAGTTTTAAGCATGCGATCAACATCATCGGTTATTAGCCGGTCCACACCCTGTTTTATCAGCTTGTCAAGCAAGACGTCTTGGAAAGCGAGCTCTTTTTCACTCATTTTCATATCATATAGCGTAAAGGCTCCTGCACTTATATTGGAACTATAATAATTACGAAGGGATTGGAAGGTGTTTGTAGAGAAGGCTTGATTGTCATATATTCTGTAGTCTATATCCACGAAGGATGCGTTGATAGCCTTCAAGATGTCACCATATTTGAACATAACTTTAATGAATTCCGTTCCGTTTGGTGCTTTCTCGACACATTGTTTAATTCCTGGAATCTTCAAAACTGTGGAATATAACACTTTGTAGACCGCTGGACTCCAGTAAATGCAATGATAGAAAAATCCTGTGGGAATGTTGGGATTTTCTTGGTAAGCCGCTAATGTCTTTAGGGGATCAACAGAGTTGATGAGAACACGCTTTTCGAGCCCCATCTCCGTCACCATATTGGCTACTGCTCTTCCTGCTTTTATGCTCTCTTTGAAGCTGCGTAATCTGGATGGTTTGATCTGGAGAAAAGCATTGAAAATAAATCGATTAACAAGTCTTTATTAAAATCTGCTGTGTTCTTTGCAGTTGAAAGAAACCTAGACATTTAAAGCGGCTGTGCCCTCCCCCCCCCCCCCCCCCAAAAAAAAAAAAAACCGACACAGATCTCGATGGTTTTCTGTGCAGTGACTTACTTAGAGGACAATCTACATAATCTCACACGAGTACTAACATGTTCTAAGAGCCTTTAGCATAAGCGAAGTCGATCTAGGTAGCTATATATTATGTGGGAGGGAATGCGAGGGGGAGTTATGGGGAATCATTTCAGCAGGACAGAAGAACACAGAAACTAACAATCTTCCCCGGAAAATACAATAGGGGATCCAGTTTTTTTCAAAGAGGGGTTCCGTTTCTTAAACCCAACTGTGTATAATACTCTATTGTTGGTCGATATTTGACAAAAATGGCTTTGGGGGGGGGGGGGGGGGGGGGGGTTCCGAGGACCCCTTCGACCCCCCTGGATCCGCTACTGATATAACTGTTATTTTTTCATCACCTCCAAATAGATCAGTTTTTTGCTTTCTTTTACAGCCTCAAGTACATCTTTAAGCAATGGAATTGGACGAGGCTTAGTGTAGTTAAACACATTTTCACCTAGCATGAATAATAACAATAAATGCATTTAAGATGAATATATTTGATTTTCCATGTTTCACTGTGTTAAGGTAGTTTGACTCGCGCATATGTGGTTTTTGACAAGAACTAATCGAAAAGCAAGTCGATATCGTTTGTCTACCTATTAGATAATAGACGTCCAGTTACCACATTAAAATCGATAAAAAACGCACATAATGGCATACAAAGGTTTTTCAATTCAACGGGCAAAGGGGAAAGCAGTAGATTCGAATGTACATCGCCACATGAATACATGACAACTGATGAATAAATGAATGAATGGAAATCTGTACCACAACTAGGCAAAAAGAAAAAAAGAAAAAAAAAAAAAAGAAAAAAAAAAAAAAGAAAAAGAAAAAAAAAAAGGCAAAGGCAAAGGCAAAGGCAGTTTGATTTCACTTCGAAGCTCCAGGAGTGGTTGCCCAATTCTCCCGAGCCAGGAGCTCATATAAAGCGTTCGAAGTGTGCGCCCTTTACCTCCCCTCTCTCCATCAGTGCTCCATTTAAAGCTAGTAAGAGCTACACTGAAGGGAAAGAAGTCAAAACAAAGATGCGAGTTCACTAGGAATCGATCGAACTCGGACCTCTTACACCGAAGGCCGCGCACTTACCAACTGTGCCATCCTTGCTCCTTAAGTATACTCTCTATATACGTATACACCGTATAAAAAGAATACTTAATTACATCACTGACTTTTCAAGCCATGGCCCTTTGCTTGAGTAGACTGACTTGTATGACGAAGCGCTAAGGCTCTAAACGTCAGTAATAAAGACTTATTTACACAAAAACCTTTTTATGGCGCTGCACCCCTATTGTTTTGGCACGCGGGCCCATTTTTTGACACGGCTCCCAAAATTATTACCGTGTGCGAACAAAAAATTTTGAGAGATGCTTGGGATGCCGTACCCAAAGTAATCGGTCCACGTGCCGTATCATATAATGGTTGTCGTGTAAATCGGAATCACTCGTTTTATAGGGAATACTGCAGATTTCCATTTATTTATTCATTTTTTATTTATTATCTACGCCGCAACCTAAGTAGTTCACCTGCTAGATTTCATTTGTACATACATACCGTAATTTAGCGTGCTTTTAACGTTTAGTTGAGTTATTTCTTCTGCGGTCGATTCCCCAACCAGCTTGTTGACTCCGGTTTTTCCCTACAAAATGTAAAGACATTATCTGATTATAGCATTGCATTGTGGTTTACAACAGGATGTTTTGCACCTGGGTGTTTTGTACTTTGCAATAAACACAGTTGGGAATATTTGTGACTTCAATGAGAATCGTCAGTAGAATGTCAGAGTGGCTTCTAAGTAGTGATGTCTAATATAAGCAGCGACTTTCACTTTCACTTAATTGTTATATCTCAAGTTCGACTACCTTATGATATATGTTTAACTCAGTGGAACTTTTAATATATTCGTGGATGCAAGACTGATCGAGAGAGGGCTTTGACGGAGCACTGATCAGTAGTTTCGTGGTGATGGCCTATACGATCGTTCAAAATAAAACACTTTCCCATTGCTGTCATTGTTAATTTAAGGTGTAGTTCGTTCGCAGTTAATCGCTAACTAATAAATTTGCCGTACTTTTACGCCGTATGTTCTGTTATCTTCCATGGTTATCACCAGCAAACCGCGTCGAAGCGGTTGTGGGCTCTCTTGATCTAGCTAACCGTAAGACCACTTGACGATTCTGAAGATGGGGAAAAAAAGACCTAACACGACACGCTGCAAAAATTATGCAATTTTTTGTGTTTTAATATTAGTAAACGAAAATTATCTGAAACGCGAAAGGATGACTGAGAAACCTTGAAAAATTATTAAGTGCAATTTGACGGAAAAGACTTGGAGGGATATTTTGCGTGCAAGAGATTTTTTTCATAATCAATAACAAAGCAAAAGGCGAATCGGGGAATCGAAAGCTGAATCCTTAAAGATGAAAGCCGAAGATTAAGCACACCTTGGCCCGATACCCGAACGAACTTCTATTGACGACGGTTTTCATTGGGCGGAAAAAATAACTGTTGGGTCAAAAGAAGTGTCGCTTGGTTTATACCAAATACACAGCTGGAGGCTATTGAAACATGTTTTGGATGCTTGAAGCTGATTGAAAGCGCGCTTCAGCTACAAATGCGTTGTAAAATTCACACTATCTACTTAGGAAAAAAGGGACACAACACTTCGACAAAAAGCTGATGAATGTGACTGATTTAGGGCTATAACTTGGCGACAGTTTTGTTTGCATGAATACATGAAATACAGGGATGTGTGTTATTTCAGTTTAGTATTTTACCAGTTACAAAATCTGATTATTTGGTGTGGCTTTCAGGCAAACGTACAAAAAGGAACGCTGTAGTAGCTGTTATTGGATTAGATCATTAGTTTCCCAAAACCATAATTACTCATTTGGGTCTAGTAATCTAGCCACAAGTGGAATATTCCTTTCAAGATTCTTTGCTGTGGCAATAAAATGCTAAAATGGGAATTCTTTGTGAAAACGTTTCTTCCTCATCTATTCCAATTTAGCGCTATTTTGTTCTAAAAGTCTCCTATAAAGCAAGACCAACATAACAAATGTAAATTTTTGTATGATCGTGAAACTGACCGCGCCGTACCGTGACCATGTCATTGCGGCCATGCCGTAAAGATATTTGAACAAAATTCCTGTCTAACCTCGCTGTTCCACCACGACCGTTCCGTTTTTCGATCCAGTCGTACGAAAAATGTTCTATCGCTCGTTTGTACAAAAAAACTTTTACCTCTGTATTGTCATCATGGAAGACCACAAGTTGATCGTCTTTCGTGAGGTAGACATCCAATTCAAACCCATCAGCATTTGTATTCAAAAGACTTTTGAAGCCATCTAAAGTGTTTTCTTGGTACTTCATGGGGTTTCCTCGGTGTCCAACGACTACAGGTTTTTGTTTCCTATTCATGAGGTGATCAGTAGGAATTGCCCTAAGCTGTCGCTTAAAACAGGGGGAATAATCTCCAGACGAGAACGAGAGTATGTAAAAGAGAACCATAATGCAAGCAGCTAGCGTCAAAGCCATTTTAGACAAGAACAGGTCTATGGTTTTCGCACGGAATGACAAACATCAACGATACTGTTTACTACTGTGGTTTGCGGCGCTACAAATTAGCCCAGTCTCCAACTACTCCAACTCGTAATCAAGTGGTAAAAAATACAAGTTCAAAACAAAACATTGCAAACTATCGTATCCATTTAGCCGCGTAAACGATAATTGTATCTAAAATTTCCATTTTGGTTAGTTTTGTCATACCATCGATCTTGTTACGTCTTTAGTGTTGATTTCATTTACCCTGATGATGGGTCATTGGACCGACATCTTGGTATTAAAATTAGTACTACTGGTTGATGTAACAAGATCAATGATATGAAATATTAATTAACAAATTATAGATGAAAATTAAAAGGATTTGGGTACACCAAGCAGGTTTTAATTAAAGCATTCAAAATGCTACAATGGTAATGAGGATACATGAACGCTGTGATATTTCAGTATTCTTGGCCTTAAAATTCCTTATATCTTGTTTAATATAGAACACCAAAAATAGATATGATCTTACGCTCAGCTGGCTTACGGGAAGAAAATGGTTTACCATACTTTTAATAGACCACAAATTTACTGCAAAATAACGCGTTTCCTGATTGGTTGGTGCTTCTAGAAGTGATGTCTTATTTCAAACTGAAATCTGCACGAACGTTAACAAGCTCACTTATGACTGATACGTTGGAAAAGGTATTTTTTGTTCATTTTTTTCTTAAATTTAGACTTTCCATGATCAGTTTTGTCGATGCAATAGGCCATCCGCACTAACAGGTCACGTGACCCTATCTCCTTAAAACCAGCGGCACCGTCAAAATGAACGCCAGAAATAGAAAGAGCACCTCGATATTAATAAAAGTGCAAAGTTCCAGCTCATAAGATATGCCTGCAGGATGAATGAAGTAAATTTAAGATTGGATATTTTCTTATTTTTTATTTATTTTATTTTATTTATTTAGAAGCTTCCACTAGTTCGCGAGTTTACAATAACAAGAGAGAAACAAAAAGGAACTGATAAGACACGACTACAACATAACACATTTGAAACTAAGTGAGGGAGCAACTAACGGACTCAAAGGGTCCCGGCAAGGTTGCCCCCAACAACGAACAAGAAAAATAATAATAATTGACATACATAAAACTATAAAAAAATATATATATATATTAATACTAGTAGCGGCCTCCATAAGCCAATGTAAGGGGAGGGATACGACAAGAAGGGACCGATGGAGGGTAAGGACAAGGCTTAAGGAGACCACTAGTAGTTTGATGAACAATTAAGCGGTCCTAAGAGAATTCAAGTGACAGTCAACAGCACTGAGGCCTGTTGACTGATCTGCATCGTGGACAAATCGATTTCCAGGTACGAGTTCTAGCAATATCAAAGTCACTATCTAATTTCTTAAAGTAGTATTCATAAAGTTTGGTCTTAAACGTGGAGTAAGTTGACTGTTGTCTTACACTAATAGGCAGGCTATTCCAAAGTATGACTATTCGATTAAAGAAAGAATCCCTATATAAATTAGTACGAAAGGAATGCATAGGGCGTAATGACAAATTAGCAGAGCTTCTGGTACGGCCTGCGTTAAAGGCAAAATATAAACTAGTAGGAAAATTATACGACCCATTGATACATTTAAATAAGAAAATTAGATCCCGACATTCAAACCAGTATGACAATGGCAAAAGATTTAGAGAAATAAGCCTAGACTTATAACTGGGCCTACGATTTACATCAGAGCTGCAGTTAAGAATAAATCTAGTTGCTCGCCGTTGAACACTTTCAATAGTTTTTATGTCAGAAATGCACGATTGAGGAGCCCAGACTTCACTAGCATAGCCTAAATGGGCGCGCACGAAAGTTAAATATAACAATCTTCGGCGATCAGACCCTAGACCATTAGAAGCACAATGCCTCCGAAGGAACCCAAGCATTCTGTTTGCTTTGGCTACTAAAAAAGAGATATGCAAACTCCACGTGAGATTGCTACTCACTGTGACACCAAGATCTTTTTCCGAGTCAGTCACAGAGAGTGAGTTGCTACCAATAGTGTAGGGTCTGACTGCAAGAGGAGGAATAGTACTAGAGCGTTTCCTAGAGACTCTTAACTCCTCACATTTCTTAGCATTAAATGATAAGCCCCAAAGGACAGTCCAGTCATAAAGACAGTTCAAATCAGTTTGTAATGTCTCACAGTCATTCAGACAGGAAATCACACGTGAACATTTAGCATCGTCGGCAAAGAGGGCAATGGTAGTGTCACTGTTGACGACGTCAGGCAGATCGTTGACGTATAGCAAGAAGAGGAAGGGACCAAGCAGACTGCCCTGTGGGACGCCGGATATCACCTGAGCCCACGAGGAGAACGCACCATCAACATGTACACGTTGAGACCTTATAAGATTCGTTTGGAAAAACTCGTTGGGTGGCAAGCTCGTGTCACCCAATTAACGCTCTTTTCCGAACGAATATCAAAAACATCTCATCTTAAATTTACTGTCATCGTTTCTCTTATTCATCTTATAAACTGAAACTTTGAAACTTATAAACTCAAACAACACAAAAATGGCAATAATGCGACCTTTTGAGATTTGGAAACAATTTGTAAGAAAACGCGGATACAATTTGACCAATGCATGTTTAATTTTCAATTGTAATGCATATGTTCCTTGCACGCCAAAATTCAGTGTTTATTCCGAGCTTTCGGACCAATAGTCCATCATCAGGAACAGAATGGAAAATGTATTTACAAATGAACTGTCGAAACAAAATATTGCTCGTAGTATGTACTAAAAAGAAAAGTCGCGTGTATGCATGAATGAAGAATTCACAAATAAAGATCAAGAAAAACTGTATTAGTATTAAAAGTAAGGAAACAGGAAAAAGAAACAGGAAAGAAAATAGGAAATTAAGTAAAAACATGACATGAAATAGCAATGACAATGTAACGGGCGAAAAACGCATTGCGCATACACGAAAGTTTTAGATAAAACCATTGGCAGTTCAGTGAATCTTGAAAGTTAAGGATGTCTGTGAAAAGCTCATGTTTATTTTTTCCTTAAACATCGCTTGAGTTGTTCTTCCCTGGTCAAATAATACAAGAGAAATTCGCAAAATACACGACAGTTCAATCGAAGGTACTTTTATTTGTAAACATGAACGCGTCCACGAGTTCCCGACGAATTTTCGAGCATGCCCAATGCCGGTTATTCACCCGTGCATGTCAGTAACAACAGAATAATTTGAAGAATAACAAATCGATAAGTGACCGAGCGGAAAATAGTTGTCTTAAATAGATTCTTCGCATTCTCCACATTCGATAGTGGATTGATAGAGTTCGTAGCGAACATTTCTCGAATTATAATCACGGACATACAGTACTTACTCACTTACACAGGCGATAGAATAGTGGAAACAGCATTCACAAAAAAGTGATACTATCATACTATCTTATTTTTTGTTCAAAGATTTTGATGTCTAAGAAGTTTTGTTTCTTAATAATCCGAGAACAACAGTGATACACCAATTTTAGAATATCAGTATGGAGTGTTTTTGTTATTAAATATGTATGAGTAAGTTTTCGAAACTACACAAAATATTTTTTTCTATCTTTGGAGATATCGGTACCACTGTTTTGGGCCACAAAGTTGGGTTTTCTGAGCAACGTTATAAAAGACAGGTGTAAGCAATCCAATAAACAATTAATCAATTATACCTTGATTCTTAGTAGTACCTCATGCTTTCTGCAGTTGTGCATTCACGCAACAAACAAACAAAGAAACTGCGCAAGCTGGGAAACTTTAATCTAATTTAAAACCAGCAAGGAAACATATAGTCATGATATAGTCACAGATTACGGAATCATGCTTCTTGGCAGTCTTTTGGTCATTTGTATATTTTAGGTTATTTGAAATGAGCTACTTATTAAGCTAATAACTATATTCAGGCTACAAAGCGAATATATGAAGCAATGAATAGAATCAAATTCTATTAATGATTCATGACTTTATTTTGCCAACAACAAAATTATAACAAAAATTAGCAAATTAACTTATCGATTTAATTAAAATCGCTGAATGTGAATTCACTAAAAAATAATTGGTATTCTTGGTCAATCGTAAATTATAAAAAAGCGTTATTTTTCCTTAAAATTATCTAAACTAGGTATCGCTCAACTAAATTCTTTTATAACTGAAACGGTTATCCTGTCAAAATATGTTATTATTTATTTATTTATTTATTTTAATCATACGCTAGGGGCAATGACGGCTAAAGGTATACCAGGTGGTATACTACACCTTCTCCAGCTCTCCTATCTACACTCATTAATTAATAATAACGACAGGTTTGCGTTTTAAAAAAGGTGAAATTTGAGCTATCTTGCGTTAACAACAGATAAAAACACAAACAAGCTTTTGACTGAAAATGGCGGACAAAATAAGGCTGATTTTATCTTTTATTGGCTTGAATCTCATTCAGTGTCAAGCACAAAGCAGCATCACTCATTTGGATGAAATCAAAGCTAAAAATTTTGAAACTGCAATCGATGGTTACGTATTGAATTCAACTTATGTTGTGAAGAGTGTAAACGTAACGACCGACTTTGAGGGCTGTATGCTAGAATGCGTTCTTCACGACAGTTGTTATTCCTGCAACTTAGGGCCAAACACCAGCGGGAGAAGTCTCTGTGAGCTAAATAGACTTGAACGCTTTCGTGGGATCAAGCACTGGATTGCCAAGCCTGGATGGAAACATCGAAGCATACCGGTAGGATCTAATCCCCTGTTTTAATTTACGATAACTATTTTCCAAAAACTTTTAAAATGCTGGTTATGCTGGTATAGATCTTTAAAAACGTAGTGAATTTGATGATGAAGCAATTCGCATGAAAGCAAAGAAATATAGTTTTAAAAAGCAGTATCGAAAACTTGATTATTATTTTTAACAACGATTTCGTCATGTCATGATCAACTCTTCATTATTCAAAAGATCTCCGTTTTACAATTTACATTTTGCTTTTCATTCTCAACATGTGAGAAATTATGCGTAAAATTCAATTCTGAAGTTTCGAAATTGGTCAGCAAATTTGTCTAAATTTATGTGTCATTTAATTTGTTCAATAGCAAGATTGACATCACAACTACTCCCAATGCAACTTTTCTCGACCAAAATGAGCTTCGGAAAATCTTCGGAAAAACTAGCCTGCTTTACAACTGAACTCAATTTTGTAGGCTCGAAAATCTTGCCAGGCAAAAATATTTTGGCAAAATTTCGAGCTTAATAAAGAATTAATCTGAAAAGCATGCTACAGAAAAATACACTCAGAAAATTATTGTTTTTCAACTTAAACAACAAATAGCACGACAAACAAATGATAACTTTTCGTAAAATTTTCAAAATAAATATTTTTAAGGTATCTCCGGCATAACTCAACCGAGTTTACTCTTTAGTCCTCAACATTGAAACTGATCAATTATTCTAGATGTTGGTGGTGTTTTCGAAATTATATTTAATAGCCGCATTTTCCTATGCCAGTCGATATTCAAACGCCCCCTTTTTACAAATTCTAACTAACTAACTTTAAAACTGACTTTGCAAATACATTTTGACTAAAGGCACGTCCCAAACGCGTCCCAAACGACGCATTTTCAAAAAACTAAGCTTTCTCGATTTTTCGAAAATCCGGTGTCGAACGAATTTCAGGATCGGATCTAGGATTATTTATGCATCATCCCAAACGGGGGGTTGTATGATGGCAGTGAAAGCAAAAGCAGAGCCTAATTCTAGTTAGCCATCATTTTCTCACTTTCGTAGTGGGAATTACAACCCCCAAAACCCTCCCCCTGGATCCGCCCTTGAATTTTTCTATATTCTAGTGACAGCAAGTTTACACCCTCCTCAAATTTTTGGGCTCGAAAAACGTATATCAAGATAAAAAATTAACTAAAGTTGCATAGGGCATTCAGTATTACTGAATTACTAATAAATTGAATCCTTTCCATGTCAGACGGGCTGTTCTAAAGGTTCGCAATGTGCCAACGATGAAGCCTGCATACCAGACCTGACTACAACCAATGAATTATTTTGTCTACCAAGTAGGTTAAGAATAGTTCACGCTAGACTTGTAAACTAAAAAAACTAATACTTTGCTTGAAACTTCCTTGCATTTCGCAATATATCGTTTGTTATTGTGGTCTTCGGGAGTTCTGAAATGCTGTCTTTTTTGGCGACGTTTCGGCGCACTTAGTGCGTCTCCTTAACTCTAAAGAAAATATTTGATCAATAGTACGCGAAGCCTGAAGAAGACGCACTAAGTGCGCCGAAACGTCGCCAAAAAAGACAGCTTTTCAGAACTCCCGAAGACCACAATAACAAACGATAAAAAAACTAAACTTCATTTATTTATTTATATTTTTCGTTCATTCATTCATATATTCATTGATCATTTTATCTATTTATTTACTCGTTCATTTATTCATTTATTTATTTATTTGTTTGTATATTTATTCATTCATTTATTATTTATTTTATTCAATTAGTGATTGATTGATTGATTGATTGATTGATCGATTTTATCTATTATATTGTTTGATTTTACCTACATTACTCATTAGCACTCACTACAACATCGATACTTGGGCATGTTGGTCAGTCGAACGCAACATACAGATTATTTCAAACGTTTCTCATACACAGCTGCATAACATAGAATTACTTTACTCTCATATCTCCTGATACAGTCATACAGAGCTTAATATGTCAAAATCTGACGAACTTTACCAAAAAGAGACTAAGGCCAAGTTCAGACGTCGAACTTTTGCCGTGTCGAATCTAATAGTTGCAATTTGTAGATGAGAAGTGCGGCCTCTTAACCTATTGTATTTGACAGATTTGAGTAAGTATTAGATTGAACAATTCAGTTTGAATCAAATTTGTCAAATTCATTTGGTTAGGAGGCTGCACTTCTCATCTACAAAATGCAACTATTAGATTCGACGCGGCAAAAGTTCGACGTCTGAACTGGGCTTTAGCAGCATGCCGGACACGAAAAACCCGAAAACCCCACTTTGTTGGAAAAAAGGGAAACGTGTATCCCTACCATGCAGTGCTGCAACCTTCGGGGTAAAAGGTTCCTAAAGCAATTAATCAGAGGCATGGATACTAAAAAATACAACAGCAAGAAAAGCATGAAACTAAACGTAAGAACAAATTTTATAGAAAAAAGTCAGTAATGACGTCGTTGACTGACCGTAGATGATTCAAATTCCTAACGCACTCACATTTATACCGATACCCAGAATGCACTGCAACTCTCCCTTGGCTACTGATCCATGCCGGTAAAATAATAATTTATGTGAATTTCGTACCTCATTTTACATAAATTTCATTTTTAATGTTTTTGTTTGTTTATTATATGTTAGTTAGCCACTTCATAGACATACATAGCAAGAGCTATAAAAAGAGCACTGAAAGAAAAGAACGAATGGCATGATCTAATAGACCTTTTCAGCTTCGTTGTTTGTTTTCCCATTTCAGACCATGTGATATTATTCTTGGGATTTAATTCTTTCATGTCTTAATATTTTATCATGTTCATCATAAAAGAGCAATTCTCAAGGGAATGTCACGTGGTCTGAAATGGGCAATTTGCATACGAAGCTGAAAAGGTCTATTACATATAGCTTTCGAGAGATTGACAGAACGAATACTTCATAGACATACATGGAAAAGTATATCTTTTAGGGTTGTGTTGTCATATTATCTAAAAATGGTGGTGTCGGTTGTGACCTGGTGTTGATCAGAGGAAACTATTGCTGGTTTCATCCATTCCTTTGGGAATCAGAAGACAATAGAGCGGTAGCCATGTTGGATGAACAAACAAGTGACGCTAATGAAACCTTTTGTTGAAGTTCATCCAAGATGGCTGCCGTGACGTCACATGCAACCCAAGAATTTGTCCAAGCGGTGAACTAGTCAGCAGCCTCATGATTGGTTGTTGAAAACAATGAGACGAATGGTGACTTTTGTTTATTTAACAGAATATCTTGACATTGAAGTGAAGGCTTACAGCATGGAAGATGCAGCACTGGCTCCAACTGGTGATATATTTACGTCTTCCTACTTTAAGGTTAACAACAAAAGCTATCCTGTGGTGAGTGATGCTAGTGACGATGCAAATTCATTTGTAGATGTAATGACATCGCCACTAATAAATTATCCAAAACTAAATTTCTTATTAATCTGAGTCTTATTTGTTGAATTCATATTAGAGACGGGAAACTCGTCTCGGACGGAATTTCGTTGCACAAAAATCTTTATAAACAGAAAGCCCGTCGCGATTTCCACGGAATTTAAGACGGTTTTCATCATGAGACGAGTTAACCGTCCAACTTTCTCGTCGTTTTGGCGGGAAAAATAGGACGAGTTTCCTGTCAGACGAGTTTCCCGTCTCTAATATAAATTTAGCTATTAATTACGCAATCTGTTTTAACAGAAAAAAAAGCTCTTACATGGCAACCACTACCACACATTTAGAGTCAACCAATCAGAGTTTGTTAAAGTACACCTAACCACCTGTTATTTCCAATTTTGATAAAAAGTTCGACCATTGAACGTCTACGATAAAATTACTCGACTTGAATGAATTCCAAAGCTTTTACACAATTTTAAACATCGGCAAATTAAAAGGGCCTTTGAGCTTCCTGGGCTGGCACACCTGAGAATATTTGGAAACTTGGTTGACTAATTCGATCGCTGAAGTGATGTAGATTTGAAAACACTTTGAATTTTACCCAAAGCTGTTAAAAACTGAATTTTCGTATTTAGGCGAAAAAAGCCCAGCAAAAGCTGCAATTTCCAAGAGTCTGAAGTCGGAGCAAATAAATATCCGCTTGGGTGGACGTCACACCTGTCACACTCTTTTGTACCTCACAATAAACTTTTGAAATGTACAAAAGAGTGTGGGGACCAGTACGTAATTCGAGTCAAAAATGTAAAATTAAAAAAAAATCGCTTCAAACCACTTTAGTTGTGATGTTTATACTCTAAATAAACTCCCCTGAACAATTTATATGCATTTCTATAATAAAAGCCGTCGAAATGTGCGATTATTTCTTTGTCCACCATTGATCACCATCAGCTGAAAGACAAGTTTTTAATAGAATATTCTCTGGTTGAGAGCACACGGTGGTCAATGTTTGACCACCATTTGAGGCAGATAATGAGATTCGACAGCTGTTTGAAACCCAGCAATTGTTACTCGGAGAAGACAATAGGGGGTGGCGTCAGTCGACACACCATAAGGCCAAACCAAACGTGGCTAGATCTTCTTCTGTGGCTAGTGGTTCAAGATCTTCAACCCTGAATGAGTCATTCATTTCAACAAACATTAAATTTCTCCAAGAAGAACTAAACTTTTTTCAGTGACAAGATATCTCTCTGGATTACGTTTGGAGTGTCTGACGTCACTGAGGCGACAACCTTGTAATGGCGGACAGTGACTTTGATGCCGAATATTTTATTTGCCTGTCAGTTTAAAAGCAAGACTCTTGTGAATTTCGAGAGAAGGTTGAGCAATTAACCATTTCAAATGGCAAAAAAGGCTCCAAGTTTTTTCTAAATTTGACTCGAATTACGTACTAGTCCCCCTTTAAGTTTTTTGAAAGTGTTCCATGGAACTCAAAACTTTAAAATTGTATTAAAAAATCGGAATTTATTCAAATAGTGTACTTTTTTAGCTATATATCGGCTAGGTGCAATATTGCGTCATGCCACCTTAATTAGCCTTTGATATCTTGTCGATATGTTTTTATACGGTGCTATAGATTTTCATTCATTTTACGTTTTTATAACTGAACGTAACTAATGTCTTTACATGATTAATTGATAGGGTAGAAATGTAAGTGCTCGGGGTCACAACTTTCTTGCTTTAGCAGTCAACGGCACAAAAATATCACTGGCCAACTTTGACAGCCATGCTGACAGTGGCGCTTCCTCCAAAATTGCCTGCGTACATCAATGGACTGCCAACAAACACGATTGTCATGGTAGCTGTTGTAGATACAGGCGAGCAATACTGCAGTAATGCATGTACGACTCGCACTGCAATCGATTGGCGGCGTAAATCCGTCGCTTGGCTTTCGTCAGTCGTATGCCGTTATTGGATACAAAGGTGATCATAAGCCATCGTGGATTCGGGAAGATAAAAAGGCAGCTGGTGGTGCTGGACCTGCTATTGCAACTACACGTATTCCACTCATTGAACTTAATGAGTTTTAGTTTGTTAACCAGTAAAACACTAGTTTTAGCTCCTAGTCCGCTTGGGGCTAACTTCTTGAAACTTCAAACTCATCCAGCAGTATTTCACATAGTAACCACAGTGATTGAGCTTGGGCTTCCTGTGTTAGGGTTAGTCTATTTCCTAGCCACCGTTGTGGTCTTGAAATGGTTATCAAATGCTGATGCGTAGATATTGATTGCAAGAGAAATTATCATTGGAATATTCAGTATGGATTTTTTGCTTTTCGTTATACATTTCGTATTGTTTTTGAATTTTGTCTTGAATGTACGTTATGTAAAAAGTTTAAAGTGCCTCTAACTCCTAAATTGAAATTCTGAGAATCGGTTCTTCATGAGTGGAAATGGTTAATGGTGAAATATCTCAGAATAAAATCATCTCCTTTTGGAGCATTAAGCGTTTGAAGTCGGGAAATGCAAGTGAGATGACGTAAAAAAGGAATTTGCATGATTTTGTCTCCAATTTTGAAACAAGTGTGTTTGAGTTAGGTAGCAAAAACAAAATTCACCAACAACTTTGTACTTTAACAATGAAAATGTTTTGCAAATGAAAAAATACTATGAAATTTATCTCTAGTGTTTTTGTATATTTAAGTAGTCCTTTTTCTACGTCATCTCATTTGCATTTTCAGATTTCAAATGCTTAATCCTCAGAAAGGAGATGATTTATCCTGAAATATTTAACCATAACGTTTTTCAATTCATGAAGAAACGATTATTTAGGGGTTAGGAGCACTTGAAGTGCACACTTAAAAAGGACTGCGTTGCATTGCGCAGTCAACGCTGTAGTATATATGAGCTGGTTGTTTACCATCTGTGTGCGCCTGGAGGGAGGGATGCAGTTTTAATCAGCTAGGAGGTCCAACTGTTTTACAAATTTGCAACTGTGTAGGGGAGGGGTCATTTTCAATTTTAGGAGTTCATGTTTTCTGAAAATGCTGCATTTATTTACGTAATTTAAGAATAATTGGAAATCAATAAGCAAAATAAAAAGATTATTAAAGCACTGATAAACAAGTAAACGTGTTGGTGTTATGGAAATATCCTGAACAATCTATTAAATAGCCCGAATCAAATTTGATAACATTTTTTCCATACTTCGCGATCGATCGCAAGCAACAGAATCAGCGGAGATAAGTGACCGAGAATGCTTTCTAACAATTTCAATCTGCACTGAGCGTAGTTTATAAGGTGAAGTCCTCATACTTGAAATATATTCTTTGCATTTTTCGATTTTTAGTCCTTTTTGGACATTATGTATATAGCTTATAGCATTTAGTTTTATCGATTTATGGTCATTTTTGAGGATAATGCAAGAGCGATAACCTTTGTATTTTAATTTCTCGAGTTTTACTCTTTTTGAGGATAATGCGTGGCTTCTACTCTTGGTTTTTCTCCAAGAAAATCAGGGAGAGAATGAAATTAAAATGTATTTACAAACGTCAACAAGTTTGCTCTCGAATCAAAATATCGCGCGCTGATATGTAATTGGCAAAGGGGAATAGATACTGGTATAAAAAGGGGATAAAAGAGAAAATAAAAACATGACTATTCTAGCAACAAAATGTCAAGTTCAAAATATATCTAAAACAATTCATATGATTTTTTTAATTTCTATATGTTGGTTCGACAGTTGATTTTAGCTTCTTGACGTTAGTTCCCATTCTCTTTCTGGGCGTTAAGATAGACGTCAGAATAATGTTGTGTTTTAGAATGGCATAAAAGGTTATAATTTGTAGGGTATTATGATTCCTACATGCAAAGAAACGTGGCATGTAATATGTTTTGTACATCGTTTTTCATATTTCAGTACAGAGTGTTTTGTCAATAAATATGCATGAGTCAGTTTTCGATACTGAAGGTTATCAACCTTGGACTATGATTGAAAAGTCCTATGTCGTTATTTGTAATAATTGTCACAATTGTAATACCTTTGTCGTAATTTGTAATAAACCAAGCTGTCGTAATTTGTAATAAGCCAAGCTATCGTGATTTGTAATAACAAGTCTTCGTAATTTGTAATAAAGCAAAAATAACGAGGTTTGCCGTCACATGACCATACTATTTTGTCCGTGGAAGTGTAGCCTGCCCATGCATTGCCGCCCCCTCCCCACTGGGGAGACTTCAATATGCAATATGTAGAAGAACATGCAAGAAATAGTCAATGTTAACGTTGTTGTTTAATTGCTACCAATTCCATGGCTTGTGAATGCTCCATAACCACCGCCAGAGACAAATATTCTATCAGGTTATCTGCATGGGAATCTGCTACTTCTTGTTGAAAACTAAAATTGAGATCGAACGAACATCGAAATTCCCAAGCGTATACATTCTATCAAGGAACATTTTCCATGCTGTTGAAGTGTCGCCTTCAATCAATTCAAGAAAACTTTGAAACGGAATTGAAAATGTTCAAACAGGGAACCTAAACAATATTTCCCAAGAAGCCTTGCGTTAGTATTATGGCGGACGTAAATGTTAGGACGACGCTAAATACATTTTTAAGTTCTCTGGATTCTTCTCAAAGACGTAGAGTGTCTGTTATTATATCTGCTCTCCCCCGATATATTTTCAGTATTTCCCCCTCCCCCTCCCCCTCCCCCTCCCCCCCCCTCCCCCTCAGTTATTGACCTTATTTTTCGTTATTACAAATTACGACGACTTCTTATTACAAATTACTGAAGCTTAGCTTATTACAAATTACGACGACCGGTGTCACAGTAATATGAGTACCCCTGGGATTTCGGTATCCCCGTACCCAAATTCCTAGGAATATGGGTATCCCCTATGAAATTGATAGCCGTAATTTGGGCATCCCCGGGTACCCTCCCAAGATACCAAAATTACTAGTCATATTAGTATCCTCTGATGAATTTTCCGTAAGAGATTATGTAGTACAATTAAGTATTTCCAAATTCGGTTCTCACAGATTAATTAAATGGCCAGATTTAGGCATATCACAGCTTGAATTATCTTTATTGACATTTTTAACAATAAAACGATTCTCGCTCAGATATTAATCACCACAAAGAACCAAGAACATTTGTAATATGTGAGATGAAATGGTATTTTTTTATGAAGCTCACTGGAAGCTAATACAAATATTAATAAAGGGATATAACTTGTAATACATGGACATTTTTATATTAAATATTTTAGAAATCAACACTTTGAAGGTCAAATAAGCATACAAGAAAACCAATCTTAGAAGTAGCCCTTTATCACTCATTGTTATTGATAATATTATCCATGGGACAGATCCTGTTTTCAAGTCGTGATTTTTAAGGCCGTGACACCGTATCTCCGGCGCCAACGTATAACTAGTTTGTCGCGCGCGACACATAATTAATTTTGGGAATGAAATCAGATCGCAAACATTTATGCATAAACTCCACCTATCGCCAAGTAAAAGAAAGGATCAGAACAGAATTGTAGTCATATGAGTATCTCTTGTTTTGTAGTCTTATTCAATAATCATCTTAATTACATAGTCTCGCATTTTCCCACAATTCAAAGAGTGCAGCAACGAATACTAATCATGTGGGTACTCCCTATTTTGAATCTCGCACTTTACAAAACCAAAGAGGGGGTGCCCAAAATACTAGTCATATAGGCATCCCCTGTAGCGTAGTCTTATAAGTCCATAAAACCTAGGGATCAAATAACCCTGCACAATGCGCTCATAATTAAGTCTTTTGAGTATACCCTAAACCCCCGGGGGGGGGGGGGGGGGCACTTGCATATATTTACTATACGGTGACGTGCCGCCCGTCAGGGTCGTGATTTTAGCTCCTGCGGTACGTCTTAGACAGGGTATAGATTTTACGAGAAATTGTCTTCAACAGGGTCAATTTTTTTCAAATAGTGTAATATTCGAGGCCAACTTTTTTTCCTGTTTGACAATACTTGATTATTCTGCAGTTTCTTGCACGAGTTATGACTATAATTCCCCTATAATTTGACTAAATGACTAAAACCACCTATTCTTTTTTTAATGTACAATTTTCCTCGCAGTCTTAAATAGGGTCCCTAAAATGCCCTCTTGTCTTATATAGGGTATCGTTTTCGATAGTTTAGGTGTCTTAAATGGGGTCAGGTTTGAAGAGGCATGGCGCGGGACGTCCCCATCAGATCCATGACCAAGTAGCACCCCCCCCCCCCCCGGGCCTAAACCACAATATATAGGCCATTTGCACGATGGCGTCATTTTACTACAACTACCAGAATGCTCTACGAATTTTCTTTCTTATTCAGATTTTTATTCCCTTTTGAGAATAGCAGAACAATTGACATTAATTATCTTACAAAAGAAAGTGGACAAAGCATTCTGGTAGTTGTAGTATATGACGCCATTATGCAAATGACCTATTAAATTCATGAATCTCGCATTGAACTAATTCAAAGAGCTAAGGGGTGCCCCGAATACTAGTCATATGGGTATCCCCTATATCGTAGCCTCATTCAATAATCACGTCAATTAAATTCGTGAATCTCGCATTCCATTTAAAATTTAAAAAACTTTCGAAAAGCTCTTGAGTAGAAAAGATTTGCTCGCCCATGTATGTACGCATTTAAAATTGTAGCATATATAATTAGTTCATAAGTTAGTTATCTATTATATATAATCAATTAGATATTTAAGTTAGATATAATTTATTAAGTATTTATATAAATATATAATAAGATTATATATACATATGTACATAATGCCACTATTATGTATTTATGTATATATAATTTTTTTTGGACATTAGCTTTTTACATTGTATATATATATATTTTTAGCACGGCACGTCTGAAAAACAGTCCCACTGATGGCGTTTACCGTGGGTAAATAAAGTTAATTGATTGATTGATTGATTGATTTAACCAATTCAAAGAGCTAGGGGGTGCCCCGAATACTAGTCATATGGGTATCCCCTATATCGCAATCTTATTCAATAATCACGTCATTTAAATTCATGAATCTCGCATTTAACCAATTCAAAAAGCTAGGGGGTGCCTCGAATACTAGTCATATGGGTATCCCCTATATCGTAGCCTCATTTAATAATCACGTCAATTAAATTCATGAATCTCGCATTTAACCAATTCAAAGAGCTAGGGGGTGCCTCGAATACTAGTCATATGGGTATCCCCTATATCGTAGCCTCATTCAATAATCATTCCACGTGATTAACAACAACAACAAAAAACTTGCGCCCGTAACTGAGTAGATAACAAAAAGGGGGAAAAAGTTTCGAGATAGAGTTAAATTAAACTAATGCATTTAACGTACTGAAAACACCCTCAATAGAAATGGACCTATATACTAACTTATGTTTTAGATAGAGGATTTTTAACTTAAAGGCGTTTGAGTTTGATTGAGTTAGTGCTGTACTCATGCACATTGAGTACATTTCCATCGTCGTTTACTTCCTGACCTGAAAGCCTCTTCTGACATCTGCTGGCATTTTTTGTGGTACTTCGTATGACAATTGGGGCATTCAGCCATGTCATCGCTGTCGTCTGAGGGACATCGGCATTTACAAAATATTAATTGGTACATGTATTCTTATACCAGCACTGGAATCCGTTTGCTCACTTATTAGTTCTGAGGGGAACAAAGCCATTCTCCCTACCTTTAGGCAGCGCCATAAATGACCACGAATGTCACGCCTATTGAATGTTAATAGACTGGGATCGTAGCCATGACATATTGCAGTCGCATATGCCAAAGCAAAGACACAACCAATCAACCTAGCTTATCTCTAGTTTAACAAATTAGTCTCCATAACGGGGACATTTGGATCGAGACATTCAAGACATTCAATATGGTTCAGTAATTTGGGTATCCCCCACCCGGGATACTCATATTCCTAGGAATTTGGGTACGGGGATACCGAAATCCCAGGGGTACTCATATTACTGTGACACCGGCCTGTAATACGATGGCTTGGTTTATTACAATAATGCAAATTAAGACAAAATTATTACAAATTACGACAACTGCTACAAATTACGACGATTACTACAAATTACGACAGAATACACAGAATATTTTATTTCTTACTTCGGTGATATCGGTGCGTACCACTGTTTTGGGTCTCAAAGTCAGGTTTTCTGACAATCAATGCAGTGTTACAAAGCAGGTGTTATAAGCAATCCAATAAACAATTGATCGATTATAGTCTACCATGATTCTAGTACCTCATGCTCCCTACGGTTGTGCATTCACGCAACAAACAAAGAAAGAAACTGCAATTAAACTGGGAAACTTCAATCTTGTTTGAAACTAGTAAGGTGGAAAATAGCCACAGATTAACCAAATGAAATTTTCTTAGCAGTATTTTTATCATGCTATATTTTAGGTTATTTGAAATGAGCTATGTCCAGGCTACAAAGCGAATAAATGAATGAAGTAATGAATAAATTCAAATTACCATTAATGATTCACGACTGTATTTTGCCAATTTTGTGCCAGAACACTAGTGTTTCAGTCCGATGAAAATCACTCCAGTAGTGTGTAGTAATCAAATGAGAACAGATGAAAACCAATTTTTTTGAAATTAGCTAGAGTTTAGTAATATGTATTAGTTTAGTATCTATTTCACAGCCGGATAAAAATCACTGTATTGTTTGCACTCTATCCGCTAAACTTTAACTAAATTAAAGAAATCACTAAAATTGAGTAGCTGCAAAACTAATTAGCCTTGAAGTAATACACTCATGACAAACTCATTAATTAATAATGACGAACGCAAGTTTTTGACTGAAAATGGCGAACAAAATAGGACTAAGTTTAACTTTTATTTGCTTGAATCTCATTCAGTGTCAAGCACAAAGCAGCGTCATTCATTTGGATAAAATCAAAGCAAAAAATTTTGAAACTGCAATCGATGGTTACGTGTTGAATTCAACTTATGTTGTGAAGAGTGTAAACGTAACGACCGACTTTGAGGGCTGTATGCTAGAATGCGTTCTTCACGACAGTTGTTATTCCTGCAACTTAGGGCCAAACATCAGCGGGAGAAGTCTCTGTGAGCTAAATAGACTTGAACGCTTTCGTGGGATCAAGCACTGGATTGCCAAGCCTGGATGGAAACATTTACGATAACTATTTTCCAAAAACTTTTAAAAATGCTGGTTAATATGCTGGTATAGATCTTTAAAAAGATAGTGAGTTTGATCAAAAACTTTTGAAGATGCTGGTTATGCTGGTATATATCTTTAAAAAGATAGTGAGTTTGATGATGCAAGATGTAGTTGGCATGAAAACAAACAAATATAGTTTAAAAGAAGGGTTTATTACTTTTTCTTAAAGCTGACAATGATTTTATTATGGAAGAAATTTTGATATTTTTATAGTGAGAGAGCAGCTGTTAGTTCAGTTAAACTTGACATTTTAATGTTAGCACTGTGTTTGTGCAACACATGGTTTGATATCTTGATGTTCCTAACCTCAAGTTAGGTAGACAACTACTTACTTTAACAACTAGTAGGAACTTCCTCATCTCAGTTTACTTGTCGGACATGCGCAGTATTAATTATGGCAAACAGGTGAATGTTTGTCCACGATAAACATTCAGAATTACGGCACTTTCTATCAGAGTAAAATAGAGTGCACGCCATATCCATAAAATAAAACAATTACTATTTAACAAGTGATAATATTTAGTTATCAACTATTTAGTTATCGACAAACTGAGAATTCACTGAGGCATAAACAACACAAAGAAACACAAAGACAGCTAGATACGTTGCTATTGTTGTTTGCACTGTTCTGCTCCATGCAGTATAGGGCATTGCATTTCTGCTAAAGAAGTTTTCCACATGTAAAGTATTACTGAATTACTAATAAATTGCATTCTTTCCATGTCAGACGGGCTGTTCTAAAGGTTCGCAATGTGCCAACGATGAAGCCTGTATACCCGACCTGACTACAACCAGTGAATTATTTTGTCTACCAAGTAGGTTAAGAATAGTTCACGCTGGACTCGTATGCGTAATCGTAATTCATTCATTCATTCATTTGTTCATTTATTTATTGTTTGTATTGTATTATTTATTGTTTGTTTGTTTTTGTTTGCAATTGTTTGTTATATTTATTAGTTAGTTACTTAATTGTGTTGCTCGTATATACTATCTGAGAATGGTGGTGTGCCGGTTGTGACCTGGTGTTAATAAGAGGAAACCACCACTATTTGTCCCAGCGGTGAAGTCAGTGATCAGCCTCGGTGATTGGTTGTTGAAAACAATGAGACGAATGGTGACTATTTTCTATTCAACAGAATATCTTGACATTCAAGTGAAGGCTTACGGCTTTGACGATGCAGCACTGGCTCCAACTGGTGATTTATATACGTCTTCCTACTTTAAGGTTAATAACAAGAGCTATCCTGTGGTGAGTGTTGCTAGTGACGATGCAAATTCATGTGTGGAGGTACATCGCCACGATAAACTGATTATCCAAACCACTGCCTTTCTTAAGCATGAACGATAATTTATTTTCGCAATTTGCCAAGTTCTCACAAAAGTAACCAAATTTAAAATTGGAACTGCTAACTGCAGTGAACAATTCAAAAACGAGATGGATGTACTTAGATTATTGAAGTTCCAGTCTTAACATCTCAAGGTGGCTATCAGTACAAAACAAATATGAAAAGAACAAAGGGATGTTCGAGATAATCGAGCTTTCAAAAATGTTAAGCTCAGGAGGGACTGGAAACGTGTCTATTGTTTTAAGGCCCGGATTCCGCATGTTCAACCTGTCTCTGATGAAAAATTTTATCATTGGACCTTTCAATCAAGGGCACTCAGACTCTGTCCATTTTGTGATCAAAGCTTATGTCTTTTGTCATGTGTCACGTCACGTGATGAGGTTCTGCGAAGGGCCTATTTGGTGTTAAAATCAGTACTCTAATTTGCTAAATTGAGCAATATTTTTGGAGTGAGCAGTAGTTGTGGGCTAAATCTAAGTTTAAATAACGAATGAAATGGTTTTTGATTGAAACTGCAATACATGTATCGGCATATATATAGGTATAATAGATGCAATATTGCGTCATGCCACCTTAATTAGCCCTTGATATCTTGTCAATATGTTTTATATGGTGCTATAGATTTTCATTCGTTTTACGTTTTTTTGTGATTGATTAATAGGGTAGTGATGTAAGAGCTCGGGGTCACAACTTTCTTGCTTTAGCAGTCAACGGCACAAACATATCATTGGCCAGCTTTGACAGTTATACTGACAGTGGCGCTTCCTCCAAAATTGCCGCGTACATCAATGGACTGCCAACAAACACGATTGTCATGGTAGCTGTTGTAGATACAGGCGATCGATACTGCAGTAATACATGTACAATCGCACTGCAATCGATTGGCGCTGTAAATCCATCGCTTGGTGGTCGTCAGTCGTATGCCGTTATTGGATACAAAGGTGATCATAAGCCATCGTGGATTCGGGAAGATAAAAAGGCAGCTGGTGGTGCTGGACCTGCTATTGCAACTACACGTATTCCACTCATTGAACTTAATGAGTTTTGAATTTGTTAACCGCTTTTTTAAGGCTGGTTCACACTAGCGTCGGAATCGGAATCGGAAGCAGAAAACAAAGGAAAAGACAAAAGAGTTAAGTCAAGCGTGTGACATAAGACATCGACATAAGCATCGCAAGAAGCATAAGACCAAGCATAAGCATAATCAAAGACAAAGGAAGGAACAAAGAAAAACACCTTTCTTTTGTATTCTAATCCCTAAATTCTTTGTTGTTTTCTCACGATTCCGATTCCGATTCCGACGCTAGTGTGAACCAGCCTTAATAGTACTGTGAAAGTTATAGTAGATTTTGTAAGAGTGCGAAATGGACTGCGCATGCGCCGAGCCGTGACCGCTGGTGTCTGTGCCTATTCGAAATTCCTGCTAGCGCTGTAATCGTGCTGTGCCGTGGCCACGTCGTTTTCACAGTCATACGAAATTTGCTCCATGAATTGTTCACGTTTCGTGAAATCAGGGTTAATGAGAAAAACTTAAGAGGTGCAAGTGATCAATTCTGATTTAAATCCTTGCGTAGAGACCGAACTTTTTTAGCCCTGATCCTAACACTGTCTCTGACTAGCTAACCAAGAAACATGTTTCACCAAAACATCAGAAGCCAATGTGACACTAAGTAACACTTTAATGTTTTTGATTTTTTGGCCCTTTTTGAACATTTTGCATGGTCCATAGCATTTGTTTTTTTATTTAATATGTATCCATATCGAGATTTACTCACAGAAAAGCCATTCAATAGATTTTCGTTTGTTTACCAATCTCCGCCAATCAGAATGCACGTATCGATTTTTCACGTGTGAGAAAAACGATACGTCCAATCAGAAGCGACTTCATTTCTGATGCAAATTTTTCTTCAAAATGGCTCCTCTCAGCACTTTTTGTCGAAGTATTTTCAGTCTTGACAGTTCAATTTTAATCTTTATTCAGTAAAAATTCAAGTAGACAAGTTTATTCGTCATGCAAAAGAAGAGCTCTATAAGGAAAAAAAATTATTTATTCATTTATTTATTCATTTATTTATTTATTCAAATTTTTATTAATATACTATTATGTTGGGTATTGCATTTATGGTTATTATAATTACATTTATATGGTTGTTATAATTACATTTATGGGTGATAAAGACCTTTGTAACTCAAATTTATACCTCGTAGAGTTTTTTGTGCTTTTTGAAATGAAACTCTTTACCATAGAAAAGTACACCATTTTCAGAGCAAACGCGATGACGAAAATTTATAGAAATTTTTATGTTTACATGATAAACAGAAAACACCATGAAAAGTGCTCTGTACAATTTCTCCGCGCGCACTTTCCATGCCGTATCGAATTTTGGTCACTTTTTAGAATATTGCGAGGGCAATAACTTTTGTTTTTTCTCAAGTTTTGTCCCTTTATGAGGATATTGCTTGGATTCTTTGATCTTTCTTTTTAATTAGTTTTTACCATTTTAGAGGATTTAGCATGGACGTACCCATTTCGCTTTTTTCGAGTTTTGGACATTTTTAGCATTTTGCATGGGCTGTATCCTTGAAATTTTCTCTATCACTGACCTGTTTTTAGCAATTTTGCACGGAACCATTGTGGGCTTTTCTTGAGAATTTTTCATGGACCCTTCCTTTGCATTTTATGATTTTTTTTGCATTGTTTGAGCGTTTTGTATGGACTATATCCTTGACATTTCAGTTAGATCAATGATCTATTTTGATGATTCAGTGCACGGGCGTTTGCATTTTTAGTTTTTTTATTTTGTGAGCATTTTTCATGGGCTATACCCTTTGGAATTCTAGATCTTCCTCTCAAGAAGCAGGAGAATTTACCAGCCATCCCACGCTGATCTTAGGTTGGTAAGCTGGTCTTGCCTTTAATAATTATGTATCATATTTCTTATCGTCCCTTATCATATCCCATATAAAAAGGGTAAAGAGTCCTAATTTTACGTCGGTGGCTCGAAATATTCACCAATTAACTAATAAACTTGAGGCCAACAGTGCGCTCATTTTATCCCTTCTTTCCATCAGTGCTCCGTTTTACGGGTATTTAAGGCTAATTTAAGTTACACTGAAAGGAAAGAAGTCGAAATAAGGAAGCGAGGTCACTGGGAATCGAACTCGGACCTCTTACACCGAAGGCCGCGCACTTACCAACTGTGCCATCCTTGCTCCTTATACTGTTTATCATATTTTATTTATCATTTTTTCCAGTGAATTCTCATCAATTAAATGAGGATCTGGCTTAGAAAACTTTTTTTCTCCAACTCCCCGGCACTAGAAACTAAATTTGTTTTTCTTATTAATTAATAAATTTAAACTCTTAATTACACCATTTTAAGTTATCTGTATCATATTATTAATCAAAGTGCAAATGAAAGGATTTGATTTGATATCAATTTTATTATTATTTTCAGCGCTTAGAGCAGATTTGTATAAGCGCTTTACAAATAAATTATTATTATTATTATTTGACTGATTTGAAGATTGGCTTGGACTGTAAGGAGGCCATCAACGAGCCGAAACAATTGTGTCCGAGTCGAAGATGAGATTTTATCAAAATAATAAACCTTCTTAGGTCTTCTTAGCTTCACTGATCGCAGTACAATATTCAGCAGTCCTCAGTTTGTATATTTGCCAGTGAACTTCAAGGCAATTAAAGCTGATGATTACCATTTAATTCCTTCCTCATCTCCGCTTTTCCTTCATCAGACCACGAAGATGGTGATTAAACCATACAAACGAAGAAAAGATAGCCATACCATGACCAAATTAAATCGTGGAACGTGTAGGCATGCCAAAAGTAATGACAGGTAAAGCGAGAATGAAATAGAAAAGCACATGGCCACAAAGGGAGTTATCAGACTCATTAGTCTAAAGTTAGTTATTTAGTCCCTAGTTAGTTAGTTATAGTCTCTACACTTTTTTTGTGCTGCTATATGAAATAGCAATCCAGATAAAGATCAACCCACAAAACGGGTAATCAAGTACTATTATTAACACACTCTTTCTTAACACTATAATCATGTTCTTATATTGGACTTATTGTGATATTTTGATAGCCAGTTATAAATGACTTTAAATTTGTACGGCGCCAACGTGATACTGAAATTGTGGGTCCAGCGCTGCATTGTGAAGTGTGAAAATACCTTGCAGAAAGATTCCTCATATCAGAGCTCGATGATTAGTACAATATAAATGCTAATTAGCAAGCGATTACATTGACGTATACACAATGAGCTGCGCCTTAATATAAGCTGAGAGCGAAAGAGCTCATCTGTGGCAAGACAACAGCTGGAATAGAGCACTTCAGAAAAAGCAGCTTGAGATACGTACAAGAACTGATAAAGGTAAATCTTTGAATTCAATTTCTTTCTTGGTTTTCTTGAGAGCCCACTAACATTAATAATATATTCTCACTGGGTACACCTGTTCACAATGCCCCCGGGTATACTACTGAAGATCTTCTACACGGCCCGCATTTCCTCTTTTTATCGAATCCACCTGCCTCTTCCTCCCATAACTCAGAAATAAATCCTTTCCCTCTTTTTGCCCGCCTCTTTTTCTTTGCTGTCGTCCTGAAAACGTTTGCAGGCATAGTGGACTCAGAGATCAATTCATATGGTGACCATCCACAAGACTCGATCGATAAGTCAGGAACGATCGCTGCATGGGGTCTGCAACGCAGGGTTTGTCCTCCCTTCAGGTTGTAAAACTTGACGATGATGACCTTACAAGTTGAAACAATTCTAGTACTAGGAAAACCAAGGCCATAGTTAGTCGGCTCGTCCTACAATACCATGAAAAGGGAAACCACCCTCGAAGCAAGCCCCAAAATACCCCGTCTAGGACAGAGCAATTAAGAGCATTAGATAGTCCCTCCGGGACAAGCCTGCAGCCGGCAAATGAAAAGACTAACTTCAACTTGGAAAATGATAACAAACTGAGCCTTTACTCTGTGCTCTTTCTTCTGGCTTCCAGCCTACAGGGAATTTCCAAAATTGAGTTCTCAAATTAAATGCTCCGAAAAATAGATTCCAAAAATAAATCTAGTTGAAAAGCGTACTTTTTAGAAATTTCTTGAGACATTCACCAATTCACTTTTGTGACATTGATATTGCTTTACCTTCAATCTGTGTCAATCTTGTTTTTTACACTAATCCGACGATGAAAACGGCTCACAACAAAGGAAGTGCTGTCTTGTTCAGTTCACCGCCATCGAGGCATCTTTATGAAACGTGACATGCATAATTATCTTCAGTGACTCAGTTATACATCTATTATTATACATCTGCGGTTTAAAAAGATATTACTAGTTATGAAAAAAATTAAAACGTATGATTTCTTCCCTGAATCGAAAAACGTTGAAGTTCGTACAGATGAAAATCTTCAAATCTTTATGAGGTTTTCAGAAATATACTTGGAAGTTTTGGGTGTAAAAACTGCAAGAAAATCTGTGGATTTCATTCTCCTTCTTTAGCCGCCATGTTGAAGCTATGTCCACACCACTGTGACGTCACATCGCAGGCATCTCTGTACCACGGTTTCCCTTGTAGACGCTCCTTCCCTCCTGATATCATAAATGTCGGTAAAAATTGAGTTTCAGCCAGGCAGCAGAGCTTAAGGACACGCTGGAAGTATGTTAGCATTAAAAACCTTTTTGCTCCTCCTGCTGAAGAGACTTCAACGGTATTTTGCAGGAATTTCACTCTAGAACAGTGCATTTTCGTTTGTATGAACCGAATTTTTACATTGCAGGATCTAAATTGTTGTTTTTGTTTCCTAGGATTGGGTAGAAGATGAGTTCGCTCCTTGGAATCGGTGTGATTTTGATCACACTTGCGGTTCTTGTCAACGATGCACAGCTTCGAATGGCAGATGATAAGTCCGAACAAACTTCTGCTGAAGTGGAGACACTGAACAAGACCGTAGAAGCCATGAAGAAAATCATCGGTGCCCTTGGTAGACAGATGCTTCTCCAGCAATTTTCCGCACATGAAAAAACTAGTCGATCCGAAGCTAACTCTGGGGTGAAGCAAGTTTGAGTAAATTCTGATGGAACTCGTAACTACCATGCTGCAACACACACAGACAGTAACGATCCTTGCTATTCATACTCACGCGAATAACATCCGTACGGTAGGAATGGGAGAATCTATTGCTGTCCTTAATGGAATTGAATTCCGAACCAGGCACAATGATTATCGCCTTTACATGCCACACCGAACCAAGAAAGATTGGCACGCAAAGAAAGACATTCCTTTCCCAGATGTTCCACCAGAGGTTTTGAAAAAAAAAGATGTAAATGAACAAATTGAAGAAATGCGAGCCTGGTTCAAAGCCTGGAAAGATCAAGATTACAGTACAAGAGACTACAGGAAGTACTTCAAACCCGTTTTGTGTTATTTTGAAGGAGCCTGGACAATTTCTACTGAAGGAAAAGTAGAGGAGCCTTTCGAGAGTGACAGACACTTTATAGACGCCAGTAGCTGGTTTGACTTGCAAGAAAAGGTTAGATTTACGTCGTACACGGGGCGCAAGGACAACCTGGAAAATTTCTCATTTCTAACTATTACCATCATGAATGTCACGAAAGATGGATATCCTGAGTTTGCACAGTGGAACTATCGCATTCTATGTCATCCACTTAGCAGAGATCTCCCTTTGAACCGCCTTCGTGTGATAGACGAACTGGGTCTTCGCTTGTCAAATCAAAGGACTTTCAAAGAACATGGCGTGTCTCGTGCCGCTCGTTTCCAACTGAATCCATTTGACAAAGATACAAATACAGATACATGGCCTGAGCGCAAAAATGGTAAAAAATGGGGACTTCTTGATGAACTGATGAGTGAAGTGAGTAAAAAAACCCAGATAGTTCAACTCACCAACGGATCGACAGACAACTGTGCCGTTTTTGCACGAGTGGTATTGAGCGCCATACTCACTGAAAGGCTAATTCTATTGTCTGTTAATTAGGGACCGGTCATTATTTACAGGAAGAGGGGGGGGGGGGGGGGGGGGGGCTGTTGGAAATGAGAAATGTGATGCACAATTTTGGGGAGCCCCACCCCCCTTTCCACATACATTCTCTTATAACAATAATGCAGTGTGTACATGAAAAATGATGACCCCCCATATTTCCACCAGCCCCCCCCCCCCTCTGTAAAGAATGACTGGTCCCTTATGCTGGTTGGTTGGTTGGTTGGTTGCTTGGTTGGTTGCTTGGTTGGTTGGTTGGTTGGTTGGTTGGTTGGTTGGTTGGTTGGTTGGGCAAACTGACATACCTGTATGGAATTTAATTTTTTGCAGATTCCTGGAAAGGATAACTATCCTGGTAATCTGACAGACGAAGCTTTCGATCTCACAGCATACACAAGGAATCCCAAGCTCAACAAAGCCAAACTCGGAGCTGATCGCTATCACCGATGGTTTGAACTTGCCAAGAAGGGAGCCATGGGGATTTCCACACGACGTCGTGGATTTGCCGACAAGAATCTGTTTATGGCAATGAACACCCAAAAAGAAGTTGCTGGAATGGATTTAAGAAATTGCAGAGGAGAAGTTTGCAAAACCATTAACCAGAAATGGTCCTACGCCATCCCACTTGAAATCATCTATCTCACACCGTTAAACAAGTGGAATCCCTATGATATCCAATACAAGGGCGATGCCAAACTACCCTTGGGGAAAACAGTTGAAGCAGGCGGTCGTAATGGTGGATTAGATAGATCCAATGCGTACAATGGTACTCATAGCAGGAAATTCTACCAAACACCTGTGGGATTCTTTGCAGGTGACGAGGTGGGACCAGGAGCAGCAGACACCACAAGGAATACAGTTGGAGTACTCGACAAGAAAGGTATTTTAACTTTTAACTAATCCTTACTCTACAAAGCAATACGACTTTCACATTAATTAAAGGTATTTTTTATTCAGTGTGCAACCAGACAGACAAATTTCTCATTTCTCATTTCGTCTCATTTCTTAGCGTGAGCTGGTTCTGGCCGGTAGCCTTGTTTCCATCAAATGGAAAATCCCTAGGTCACCAAATCACCAAATCAAATGTAAACGAAATTGTATGAATTTTAGGTAATGTGGTCAAATGCAAAGCCAGTGGAACACGTATATTCTTTCCCCCAATCCCTGGTGTTGGTATCTTACGTCAACGCTATCCCATCGTGCCTGTCCATGGTGAAGGGAGCTCAGTCTGGAAAGAGTTGGAAGCCACGAAAGATTTGCTGCTAAAATCCAAAACGTATGGATACATATTCCAAGAGCCACTCCATAGCGGACCACTGCCAACTGAACCTCCCAGAAAAGACATTAAGCTGCTGATTACAGATGCCAAAAAGACTCCTCCTGGACCTCACCAACACGAGATAGATCTGACTGCAGATGAAGTAAGTGTAGTAGCAAGTAAAATTAGTTGTAATTTGTGCAATTTATACATTTGATTTTTAAAGGTTGGAAAACGATTTGAGTTTGCAATCTTTGTTTGTTTTTAATTTGTTTGCTTGTTTGTTGTTTGTTTGTTTGTTTGTTTGTTTGATTCGTCTAAATTTTCAAGCAATGCCGCTGGAATAAAACGTCGAGCTTTGCACGAGTAGGACGCAATAAATAACTAGATAATTAGGCAGACTTCTTTACTCTTTACTTAAAATTAGCTTATCCGTGAGGGAATCGATCCGGCCACATGTGATACATGAATTGCTATTTTTTTAAATGGATCAGTGTGATTGGGTTTTGGTAACCAACTCACCCTCCCCCCTCTCCCCCAATGAAAAAATCCCTTGCCTGGTATACTTAGTTTTTTCATTGTCGTCTTTACTTCAGGTTGACTGGTTAAGGAATCATGTAATGGTGAGAAAAACTACTACTGAAAGGGCAGGTCATTCGCACGATGTGCTGATACAGTGGAGATACAACCAGATTAAGAAAAGGGGATTTTTTTATATTTATCAGTGTGATTTTGAAGATACGGCAAGCACAGCCTGCTGGGACCAGCATCCCAAATTTCTTCTAGAGATACGAGACCAGTAACTATTACGGCTGCTCTCGATGTATTAGTGTCAAAACGATGAATGTTCATGTAACCTTGGTATAGTAATTCTCTCTAGTTTTAGTATAAATTTTAGTATAAGTATTACAAGGATTAACTAAGTTTTAATATTACAGGGGTTAACTAATAGTAAGTCAGTACTGAAATGTATGGTGCACTGATCAGTAAGAAATAAAAGCTAACATGGTCAAATCACCGTAGTGTGGAATAAGTATATGACTGACTGTGATGTCCATGCAATTAGTGGTTATTTGCACTAAGAGATCGCATACCCGACCCCAACCCGTAAATAAGTCTGAAAAGTACTGATTATTTTTGGAAATGAAAAGAGAATTTAGATAATAGTATGTTGGTACGTAAAGTTTGACCTCATAAAGTGATTGTACGGTGGCCCATAGCGGCAATACAAGAATTCGTGTTCCAGCACTAAAATAAAGCTCAGTACAAAAATAGAAATTCCAGTACAAGAATCAAACCCCAGCACAAAAATCAAAATCCCAGTACAAATATTTAAGTTCCAACTACAAAAAATAAAATTCCAGTAAAAAGCCGGATAAAAAAGTCCACAGTGGAAAAGTTCAGTACAAAAAACAAGTTCAGTACAAAAATAGATATATCAGTACAAAAATATGAGAGTACAAGAAAATCATTGGAATCCTAGGACGCGCTTTGGGCACCTAGTAACTAGTGTCCAGCTTTCATGCTGTGGACGAGAAACAATATGGCTGACTGTTCGTGTTCGAACTGCAGTTTTCAAATCGAAAATGAGTATGTCTACTGCCCTTCATGTGGTTCCAAGGTTGACGAAGAGCAAATGTTGATTGAGTATTATTTTTTAAGAGGATACAAGTACAAAAGTATTATTGTTTCCCGCTTCCTTTTAGAGGCAAGGTTTCACCTCTTTTTGCACAGGTTAAGTGCGATCATTCTAACGTTTTACACTTGAAAAATGTCTTCAAATAACAAATCGGATATTTGCATTAGTGTTTCCCATGGCTGACAAGGTTGGTTGTTATTCAAGTCATCCAATGCCTTTCCTCATAAAATTTATTAAAATAATCAATGATATATATATATTTCATGTCATTTCAAATTCGTGTTTTGAACATTATTTACTTTGTACTGACATCAACAGAAGGGTTTTTCTATTTCTGGAGTTGATCGATTAGGTCTACAATTCGAGAACCTCGAACAGCAGTGGGATTCCTGTGTGTCATGCGCGGGGTGTTTATAGAGCTCTGAACTCGATTTTTTTGGCATGTAGACATGTAGAGTGAACGATGATTTGTGACGTCATCGAAATATGTTTGGAATGATCGCTGACCACGCGATTGGAGTCTTTGTTTTCTAGCTAAGTTGTCATTGTTATTCAGATTTATCATACCTTGGGAATCCACTGAATCCTGCTTTGTATTCGTGGAAGTATTCAGCAAGGTCATGAACAGTTTAGTGATATTTCTCAGGAAAGACAATGTCCTTTTATGAGTTTTCCATCGCCGTTGTGTGCATGATTGAAGCAAGACGAGAAGACGATATGAAGTTGCATTCGAAAGTTCTCCTCTTCAAAGAGGTAAAAAATCTCTTTAGGAAGCCACATGATATCGCTAAAATTTCTGGGGTGAATCGAAATTTTGCTTTCTTTACGCAGACTACCCTCAGTATTTCAAATTAAATCCACATATATTTATGCATTCTCTATACATTACAAGGCAAATTATGTGCCAGATATCAAGCACTCTTTTAGCTGCCAGGGAGCGATTGACATCCTTCCCTAAACAAACTTTAATCAGTTAGTTTTATAATCATTGCTAACACTGTTTGTGATTGTTTGAAAAAGCAATATATTTGAATAAAATGTACTTGTATATTTCTAAAAGCACTTCACTTTCTGTTCGAAACGGCTAGTTGCTGCGAGCGTAGCGAGCAAGCGGCGACACTAATCTTGACGGACTTCCTGTTTCGATTTCGCCGAGAGGGTCTGGGCACTATATTATGCGGTTTCAAAGTCGATCTTTTCAGGTTTGTCAGGATGTTTGTTTGTCAGGATGTCGCAATACTAGCTTGATTTTGTGAATATGCAAATACATTGGATAGCGGCAAACTGTTCTAACGTTATGCGTTGGACTGAGTACGTTTTTGAAGACCATTTTTTTGTTAAATTTTGTTGAATCCATTTTTGTGACCAGATTTCGAGGTAAGTATATTTCAAACAAGTTTTAATACGTGTGAACCGGGCCTAACTCAATATTGGAAGGTCAACTGCAGTGTCACACAACGCACAGGGGTAAACAAAATATTGATAATCAGAGAAAGCAGTGTTCTTTCGTGAGTTTTAGAGAAACAATTCTGCTAACGTGGATACAACAAATGTTTTCTTGCTCGCAGCATTCCACTTTCTATTAGAAACGTCTTGTTAACTAGTCACTAAGCTGGGCTTCCTGTGGCCCAAAGGCTTGTAGCGAGATGTCGACTACATTTTCATTGAAGATAGCAGAAATATATTAAGGTAGAGGACCAAAAGATGAGTATTTAAAAACATGATGCATGTATGTGTATGTGATTAATTGTCATGAATACTACAAGTGAATAAAATACGCCGACGCGAACAAAGGGGACCCGGCTTGGGAGTATTTTATCAAGAATAAAATGAACTAAAGCACTTTGGGTTTCCTGTGGCAACTTCAGTGAAACTCGATCACGTAAATGTACCGCGTAACTTGATAGCATCACGTACTATTGTAACGCACTCACCTCACACAGAAAGAGAGATACGGCATAAGTCTAATACAGCGTCTGTATATCAAACTCAATATTCTGGTTGACCAATGAAGGCGTGAGTCTGAGGACTGAGTTTTAAAATAGATTTGTAAAATAGAATAATTCTTTCCCATTGAATTAAAAAAATGAAAATAAAACTAGAATACCAGATTTATGAGCAACAGCACTTTTTGGTTGCCGAGCAAGTTGTTGTCGTTGTTGCTGCTGCTGTTGTTGTTGTTATTTTTGTCAGGGAATCAGAAAAAAGCGAGAGAATAGTACCCCTGGTTTTTCGAGAATATCCCCTTGCGTCCTTGACAAATCTTTTGCTGCACTGTAGGTTGTCTACTAAGGGTTTTGCTAATATTTTAGATTCACTTCTACTCTATAATCGCATCTTTAAGTCGTACATTTTTAACAAAATCGAAATTTAAAATCCATTCATTCAAGCCGAGGATTGGACTGATTACAAGAATAACTGTTCCAGAGTGTATTTGACGGTTAATGTTTTTTGACGCTTGACGGTTAAAATTTCCCTCATTTGACGGTTGACAGTTAAAATTTAGGACGTTTGGCGGTTAACCCCATTGAGACCCTCTTTCATCGGCGATTTCAAACACTCGAAAACAATAAAAGCACTCGGCCAACGGCCTTGAAACCGGGATGAAACACTCGTGTTGTAATAAATATTACATAAACTAGACACATACATATTTATGCCTTTTTGAAGCAGTGTCAGATGAAAAGCTAAAGAAATTGAAAGTTGTGTAACTCTTTTTTGTAATGAAACAGCTTAAAATTTCCGGCTTTGTTTTGATACAAAGAGAGGGAAAATGAAATATGTTAGCAAAATAGACACGTACAAATAAGATAGACATCTGCCTGATTGTTGCTAAGCAACGAGAATCTAAGTCAATTTTTCTGTGTTAGAAGAGTGCTTGTTCAGCTGCTTAAAGATTTCGTGCAAGAAAATATTTATTTCAATATTTGTTTACTTAAATACACTTCAAAAAATACTGAAAAAAGGAAAAATCCATATAAGAAATTAAGAGATTTTTTTCAATGACGAGCAATAATGGCGAAAAGCACCAAAAGACCTTCGTGTGAGTTTTGATCCAAATTTTCGTTCTGGATTAACACTCAAACCTTTTTTCTATCGGTTAAAACTGATTTACCAAGATAAAATACCTGTTTAAAACTGATTTTTGAATCATACAAAGACTTTTTCTTGAAGTTGTGTTGGGATAAAGCTTTTCAAGCTGAATATAAAGAAAACATATATAGCATATGAGCAAATGAAGGCCTAAACTTCGTTTTCGATGCAAATTTTCGCTTTGCCGGATTAACACTTTAATTCAACTTTCATTTGCCAAAACTACTTTTAAACAAATATATTAATTAAACTTTCTGACAGAAATGATTTTAGTTTTGTACAGCAGCTATTCTTCAACTCAGGAGTTTTGTCGTCCACTGCTCGAACTTGAAAAAAAATCCCTTCTTAAATTAAAAGAGAGAGAAAAGATGAGTGGCTGAGTAAAACGAAACGAAATGGGGACATGGGAAGAGGAGTGGAATTACAGAAACGATAATCGGAAAAAAATTACATTTCATCTTCAATACTATAGTTATATTATTTCTCATCTGTATTGTTTACTGTTATACATTTACTTTTCCTTTTTATCATTTTGTTTACATTTAAATAATTCCAAATAAGCTGTAATCTTTTGCAACCATAGTTATTACAAGGAAAATTGAGCGGGCCGTCTTGTTAATTATCAGAAAAGAGATTTTCTAGAACGATACGAGAACAGCATGAAAACATCAAGAAAAACTCATTTTTTGTACCATAATTATGAGATCTAGAAATCACATATGTTGTAGCAAAGATTATAAAAAAGGATAAACCCAATATTAAACGTAAGGTTTTCAAAGTGCTACTATATTATGGAAAAAACGTCGAAAAAAAATTTAGCTGAAACGACACTGAATAACTCTTGAAGGATCTAATAATCACTAGGTAAAATCTTTTCTCGGTATTCCAAAGGGAAGTACTGTATAGCTAGGGAAAAGTGACGTCGTTTACACGGCCTCATTCCATACATGTCTTTGCATTTCTTGATTTTTTTTTTTGCTTGTAACAATTTCCGCTATATTGTAAAAACAATAAATGACAGTTTTTCGCGGCGAAATAAACCACTTGGGATGTTGGGAGATCACTCGAAAAGGTGATTATTTAAACCTTTTCTCGTGTTCTCCCAACATTTCAAGTGGTTATTTCACCAAGAAACCACGGAAAACTGTCGTTTATTGTTTAAAAAATCACTTTCTTATATTGGACCATAGTTAATACATATCATCATGATATTTTAATGGCCAGTTATAATAAGTGACTGTTTCAGCGTGAATTGTGAAAATACCTTGCTGAAAGATTCATGACTGATATCAGAGCTCAATCATTAGAACCATTCTTTGTACAATATAAATGCTAATTAGCAAGCGATAACAATCACGTTTACGGTATTTAATGGTGCACCTTTAGATAAACGTCCTGAGAGCGAAAGAGCTCATTTGTGGCAAGACAACAACTGGAATAGAGCACTTCAGATAAAGCAGCTCGAGATACGTACAAGAACTGATAAAGGTAAATCTTTGAATTCAATTTCTTTCTTGGTTTTCTTACTAACATTAGAATTAATAATTGTAAGCCAATTGTGACATGTACGATGAATTTGTCAGGCAATGCCTGAATTTGTTGCTGTCCTATATAGGCTTCCTCGGTGAAGTTTCAAAGAGAGATGTGACATGGATATATCTTACAGCTGAAGTTGTAGGTTATCACCTGTTTTCAAGGGCTGTTAGTTACTGCTCAACCAGAACCCAGTCTGTTATTGTGGAACTTTTTCACAACTGAATCACAGCTCATTCTCAAAAGAGTAACCTCGTTCATGCATATCCACGGAAGGCAGCATTTGTTGAATATGCGAGGGAAATAGATGAAATTAGATTCTCAAATTCGAAAGAGCGGGAAAAACCAAAAGCGAATTCTAGGTGTAATTATGTAAAAAGTTGCATAACTATATAATTAAGCAGCAGGGAAAAATGCAGCATGACTTTTATGACTCAACGTATCAACGTATACATGAAATTGAAAGCAAACACTGGAGCTGAATGAGCTGAATTTCAGCACGGCTAAAATGCTGATTTGGACTTTAGCTTTCTATTTTTCAAAGTTTCGAAACCGAGTTTTGATTATTGAGAAACCAAAAGCAAATTCCTTGCGATATTTTCCAGCACGTCGGTAAAGCCTGGTTTTCACTAGCGACGAAAGCACAAGCGCAAGCAACATACGCAGACTCAGTAGTGTACTGCTCATTAGCGGTGCTTGTCTTTTCTCACACCTCGGTGATAAATGCAGTACTGAGTCTGTGTATGTTGCTTGCGCTTGTGCTTGCGTCGCTAGTGAAAACCAAGCTTAAACGTTGTGTTTCAGCCAGGCATAAGAGCTTAAGGACACGCTGAAGGTGTGTTGGCATTAAAAAAAACTTTTGTTCCTCCTGCTGAAGAGACTTCAACGGTACTTTGTAAGAATTTTATTCTAAAACGTTGCGCTTTCGTTTGTATGAACCGAATTTTTCAATTGCGGGATCTAAATTATATTTTTGTTTCGTAGGATTGGATAGACGATGAGTTCGCTCCTTGGAATCGGTGTGATTTTGATCACACTTGCGGTTCTTGTCAACGATGCACAACTTCGAATGGTCGAGATGGTAGATAATGAGTTCGATCAAAATTCCTCTGAAGTGAAGAGACTGACCAAGAACGTAGAAGCCTTGAAGAAAATCGTCGGTGCCCTTGGCAGACAGATGCTTCTCCAGCAACTTTTCGTAGAGGAAAGAATTCGATCCGATGCTGACTCTGGAGTAAAACAAGTCCGGCACATTCGAGAAGGAACTCGTAACTACTATTCTCAGACACATACCAGTGCCATCAGCACAGTCGCCATCCATGATCACTCCAATAATGATCGTACTGTTGGCATGGGAGAGTTTGTTGCTGTCCTCAATGGCGTGGAGTTCCGTACAAGGCACAATGACTATCGCTTGTACATGCCTCACAAAAGCAGCAGTGAGTTACATGCAGTGGAAGATATTCCCTTCCCACCTGTTCCACCAGAAGTCACAAACAAGCCTAACGTCGATGAAGAAATCAAAGAAATGAGAGAGTGGTTCAAGGCCTGGAGAGACCAGGACTATACAGTCAGAGACTATCGGAAGTACTTCAAGCCTGTTCTTTGCTACCTCGAGGGAGCGTGGACAGCAGCGTCAGAAGGCAAGATCGAGGAACCCTTCGAAAGTGACAGGCATTTTGTGGACGCATCAAGTTGGTTTGACCTGCAGGAGAAAGTTCGCTTCACTTCCTACGCCGGTAGAAAAGACAACTTGGAAAACTTCTCTTTCCTTCCCACCACAATCATGAACGTTACAGAGGATGGTTTGCCTGTATTTGCCCAGTGGAATTATCGCATCCTGTGCCATCCACTAAGCAGGGACCGTTCCTCTGAACCGATTACGAGTTGTGGACGAACTTGGCTCTCGAATGTCAGCTAGAGAATCTTTGAAGAGCATGCAAGATCAAGAAGCGCTCGTTTCCAACTGAATCCATTTGACAAAGATACAAATACAAATACATGGCCTGAGAGCAAAAATGGTGCAAAATGGGGACTTCTTGATGAACTGATGAGTGAAGTGAGTAAAAAAAAGAACACAAAACAAAACAAACAAAAAAACCAGATAGTTCAACTGACCAACGGATCGACAGACAACTGTGCCGTTTTTGCACGAGTGGTACTAAGCGGCATACTCACTTAAAGGCTAATTCTATTGTCTGTTAATTATCAGCTGGTTGGTTGGTTGGTTGGTTGGTTGGCTGGTTGTTTGGTTGGTTGGTTGGTTGGTTGGTTGGTTGGTTGGTTCGGGTTGGTTGGTTGGTTGGTTGGTTGGTTGGTTGGTTGCAATTGGTTGGTTGGTTGGTTGGTTGGTTGGTTGGTTGCTTGGTTGCTTGGTTGGTTGGTTGCTTGGTTGGTTGGTTGGTTGGTTGGTTGGTTGGTTGGTTGGGCAAACTGACATACCTGTATGGAATTTAATTTTTTGCAGATTCCTGGAAAGGATAACTATCCTGGTAATCTGACAGACGAAGCTTTCGATCTCACAGCATACACAAGGAATCCCAAGCTCAACAAAGCCAAACTCGGAGCTGATCGCTATCACCGATGGTTTGAAGTTGCCAAGAAGGGAGCCATGGGGGTTTCCACACGACATCGTGGATTTGCCGACGAGAATCTGTTTATGGCAATGAACACCCAAAAAAGAGTTGCTGGAATGGATTTGACAGTTTGCAAAGGATGGGGAAAAAGAAAAGTTTGCAAAACCATTAACCAGAAATGGTCCTACACCATCCCACTTGAAATCATCTATCTCACACCGTTAAACAAGTGGAATCCCTATGATATCCAATACAAGGGCGATGCCAAACTACCATGGGGGAAAACAGTTGAAGCAGGCGGTCGTAATGGTGGATTCAGTAGAGCCAAGGCGTACAATGGTACTCATAGCAGGAAATTCTACCAGACACCACCGGAATTCTTTGCGGGTAACGAGGTGGGATCAGGAGCAGCGGACACCACAAGGAATACAGTTGGAGTACTCGACAAGAAAGGTATTTTAACTTTTAACTAAAGGTATTTTTCATTTAGTGTGCAATCAGACAGCCAAAATGGCCAGCTCTTCCCTCGTCTCATTTCTTAGCGTGAGCTGGTTCTGGCCGGTAGGATGTTTCCATCAAATGGAAAATCCCTAGGTCACCAAATCATAAATTCAAATGTTAATGAAATTGTATGAATTTTAGGTAATGTGGTCAAATGCAAAGCCAGTGGAACACGTATATTCTTTCCCCCAATCCCTGGTGTTGGTATCTTACGTCAACGCTATCCCATCGTGCCTGTCCATGGTGAAGGGAGTTCAGTCTGGAAAGAGTTGGAAGCCACGAAAGATTTGCTGCTAAAATCCAAAACGTATGGATACATATTCCAAGAGCCACTCCATAGCGGACCACTACCAACTGAACCTCCCAGAAAAGGCATTAAGCTGCTGATTTCAAAAGCCAAAAAGACTCCTCCTGGACCTCACGTACACGAGATAGAACTGACTGCAGATCAAGTAAGTGGAGTAGCAAGTAAATTTTGTTGCAATTTGTGTAATTTATACATTTGAAGTTTGAAGATTGGGAAACGATTTGAATTTGCAATGTTTGTTTGTTTGTTTGTTTTTAATTTGTTTGTTTGTTTGTACGTTGTTTGTTTGTTTGTTTAATTCGTCTGCAATTTCAAGCCATGCCACTAGACTAAAACGTCGAGCGTAGAACGCAATTAATAACTAGAAAATGAAAACGTGTTTTAGAGCGATTTTCATCGGACTGTGAAACAATTACTAATAGTCAGTGTTTAGTAGTGTCTAATAGTTGCATTGCAACAAAAGAAAACAATGGGTGCAGAGTCTACTAGTGTCTATTTGCTTAGTAGCTATTTCACAGTCCGGTGAAAATCACTCTATCGAAATAGAGATCGGCTTAGGTGACTTAGGTGAGACTTCTCAGTTTACTCTTTAACAAAAAACAAACAAACAAAAAAACCCATAACAGTAGTATTTTATAAAAGGATCAGTGTGATTGGGTGTCGGTAGCCAACTCTCTCTCCCCCCCCCCTTAAAAAAACCCTTGCCTGGTATACTTAGTTTTTTCATTGTCGTCTTTATTTCAGGTTGACTTGTTAAGGAATTATGGAACGTTGAGTATAACTAGTAGTGAAAGGGCAGGTCATTCACACGATGTGCTGTTAAAGTGGAGATACAACAAGAATAAGAAAAGGGGATATTTTTATATTCTAAAGTGTGATTCTAAAGATACGAAAAAGACGCGCTGCTGGGACCAACATCCCATTTATCTTCAACAAATACGAGACCAGTAATCATTACGGATGTTCTCAATGTATTAGTGTTAAACGATGGATTGAATATTCATGTAACCTCGGTACAGTGATTCTCTCTAGTTTTAGTATTACAGGGGTTAACTAATAGAAGGTACTGAAATGTATTGTGCACTGATCAGTAAGGAATAAAAGCTAACATGGTCAAATTACCGTAGTGTGGAATAAGTATATGACTGACTGTGAGGTCCGTGCAATTAGTGGTTATTTGCACTAATATAATAGATCACATACCCGACCCCAACCCGTAAATAAGTCTGAAGTGTACTGATTATTTTCAGAAATGAAAAGAGAATTTAGATAATAGTAAGTTGGTAAAGTTTGATCTCATAAAGTGATTGCACATAATTAGAGCGATAACACTAAAACCGTGAAACAAGTACTAACTAAAAAGTACAAATAGTACTAATGAAACAATAGAAAACAAAAGAAATTTGCTGCTATTTGTCTCTATTTAGTTGCTAAGTTATTTCACGGTTTTAGTGTTATCGCTCTAACCCGGGCGAAGTACAAAATCTAAATAGTACTAAAGGCCAGGCCAAATCTATTGTTTAATTAGTGCTACGTATACTTTGCACTATTTACTAGTTAGGCTACATTTGCACAGGTTAAGTTCGATCACTCTAACGTTTTACACTTTAAAAATGTCTTCAAATAACAAATCGGATATTTGCATTAGTGTTAATTCCCATGGGTGACATGGTTGGTTGTTATCCAAGTCATCCAATGCCGCCTTTCCCCATAGAAATTCATCAAAATAATCAATGATATATATATTCATGTCATTTCAAATTAAGGTATAGAGGACCAAAAGATGATATTAAAAAAATTGATGCATGTATGTGTATGTGATTAATTGTCATGAATACAACAATCGAATAAAATACGCCGACGTGAACACAGGGGACCCGGCTTGGGAGTCTTTTTAATATCAAGAATAAAATGAACTAAAGCACTTTGGGTTTCCTGTGGCAACCTCAAAGAAACTCGATCACGTAAATGTACCGCGTAACTTGATAGCATCACGTACTATTGTAACGCACTCACACAGAAAGAGAGATACGGCATAAGTCTAATACAGCGTCTGTATATCAAACTCAATATTCTGGTTGACCAATGAAGGCGTGAGTCTGAGGACTGAGTTTTAAAATAGATTTGTAAAATAGAATAATTCTTTCCCATTGAATTAAAAAAATGAAAATAAAACTAGAATACCAGATTCATCAGCAACAGCATTTTTTGGTTGCCGAGCAAGTTGTTGGGAGTCGTTGTTGCTGCTGCTGCTGTTGTTGTTGTTTTTGTCAGGGAATCAGAAAATTGCGAGAGAATAGTACCCCTGGTTTTTCGAGAATATCCCCTTGCGTCTTTGACAAATCTTTAGTTGCACTGTAGGTTGTCTAGGGTTTTGCTAATATTTTAGATTCACTTCTACTCTATAATCGCATCTTTAAGTCGTACATTTTTAACAAAATCGAAATTTAAAATCCATTCATTCCGGAAAAGCCGAGGATTGGATTACAATTGTGAGTAAAAAATGGGTGTGACCTTTCCATATATTGACAGGGAGAAACCGGAAATTGTGTGTGTTTTTCAGCTTTTTGGAAACATAACCTGTAAAAAGCATGGACTGCTGTCATCACCCTGAATATTGTGTGGGCGATACATCTTTCTTGGCACAGCTACAAAAAATCTTCAATCAGTAGTTCAGTGGAATATCACGATAACCTTAACTACATGTGAAGCAGCAAATCATTTACTTCTCTACAAAGGCATGTATGTATATTTTTTTATTACTGTTACAAAGTCAAGATCTCTGATCTAGCTATCTAATCAGTGTCCGTATAATGAAATAGGGTCATCTTTCTAGATCTACTTTATATATTTACTCGGGCTTCCTGTGGAATGCCCGAGGTATAAATTGCCCTTCGTTATTTGTCTTCGGCCACAAAAAGCAGTCACGTGGTCAGTAGCTATCACGTGATCGATACATTTCACGTGATCAATGACTTTGCTCGTGGTCGAAGTTTGACGGCTTTGAAGGCTTCGATTCCCTTCGCTTTCGCTTAGCTTCTTGGTTTATAAATGATGTGAGGTACGCTTAAAGCACTTACAGATGCACACTATTCGCGGTAGACCCACACTAAAAGATGTCAGTCGAGCGTTTTCGAAACGAGTCGAACCTTATGAGAGACCGCGAACTTCTATACGAGTGATCATTTGATAGTGAACCAAGCTAAACTTAAACAAGCTATTTTGAAACAACTTCTCAATCTTATGTGAACTATGACAGCACAAAGGACCATTATTGTTAAATCTCAACATAGTTTCAGCGACGAACAAAGGAGAATTACAAAGACTGTAAATGAAGGAGATGCAAGAAGTCTCAAACTAGAACCACGTTCCCAATGATCAATTGTCTATCACGTCACGTTAGTTATTTATTATTGATGTTTATTGTTTATTGATTGTAATAACTTAGATAAAGCTAATGATTTGAACGTACTTGTATCAATACAAAGAATACTAGATCTCGTTTATATTCCGCATAGTATGTTTATTATAATTACAGACATGTTTATAAGCTAAGTACTCAGGGTAGAGTGTTTTTATAACGTGATCGTGAACCGAGCAGAATACCAATGCGAACTCTAAAAAGCCTTAACGATAAAAGTAGAAAGCTTAGACAGTTTTGCTTATAAGGTAATACGTTCAAATACACCCAAGTCCTCAAAGGTACATTTTTTGCGATCATTGGAAAAATAGTATTTCACGGGTTTACTGTTTTCACTCTAAGGGAAAGTTTGTTTATAGCCAGGGAATATGATGTTGACAAATGTCTCCAGTAGTCTCCCTCGCAGCCGTGTTTAACCTCGTCACGCAACGCTCCCTCGGTCACACACGGTGTGTGTCTTTAAAATTGCAATGGCTTATACTCATATGATGCAACTTTTCCAGAGGACAATGTTATTTGAGTTTTAATTATTTCAAACGTTTAGCTAAAAGAGATAAATCGCAACGTTCAAAGAGAAGCCCGAGTTCACGCAGTTATGCGTGAAGTTTCTTATTCTCTGTTCGTCCTGAGGAACTTCTGATTGGTTAAGAACGTACAAACAATGCCCTTCATTCATCACCCTTGAGCGACCGCGAACGCAAGCCAGGAACTTTAGGAATGCAAGATGGTCGACGACAAAGAAAATAGCTTTCAGAGACGGGCTTTTCCTGCAGTAGAACAATGTAATTTGGAGCTTTTAACTCAAGAAATACCTATATACTTATAAGAGCTTCAGGATGGGCTGTTATTTTGAGCTTCATCTCCAATACTTTGACCAAATATCGAACTCGAAATGGAGTACCACAGGCTTACCATCCTCAACGTTTGTGAATCGGGTTAGTTCCGGTTTAGTGGGTTTGGGATCCCTGTGTTGTAATTCAACCCCTTGTTTGTTAGTTGAATAGCATGAGTTTAATTTTGCTTCTGAAAAGCTTTCTTTTTCTAATCGATTCTTCGAAAGTTTGTTAGAAATGGAGATTAATAGTTACTGAACACTTGTGGCTAGTTTTTTGGGGAGTTTGAGGCGTATTTACTTAGTTTGAGGCCGTTGAGTTTTGAGCTGCGTTTCCACATACAGAAAAGACAACAAGGTAGGCAACTTCGGCGACGCGAATCATCCACCGTGGCTCACAAACCACGCGAAAAATCAAACTTGCCTTCGTTGGTCGGCATTCAGCGCTCGGCACGTCAAACTAGATACATCTAGCAACTACTGGAGCGAGTTTGAGAGAAATCGGTCACGAAGAACAGCCTGAAATACGGGCCCGAACTTCTTCAACTGTTGTAAATTTCGAATGTTCCGATGATCTGTACTGACCTGGAGGACCAATGGAATCCCAAGAATGTGTTTAGGTGGCGAACTCGCCACTTAGCCCTCCCCTGCAGTAACACTAATAGTAATATCTCTTTTAGGATACATCAAAAGTATCAGAGATCGAAGGCTTCTCTAATAGAATTGAATAATATCTTGTCTGAATTTAACTCTGAAAGAGAAAACCTCAGCTTTGATCTTCAATACTCAGATTACTGCAGGGGAGGGCTTAGTGGTGAGTTCGCCACCTAAACACATTCTTGGGATTCCATTGGTCCTCCAGGTCAGTACAGATCATCGGAACATTCGAAATTTACAACAGTTGAAGAAGTTCGGGCCCGTATTTCAGGCTGTTCTTCGTGACCGATTTCTCTCAAACTCGCTCCAGTAGTTGCTAGATGTATCTAGTTTGACGTGCCGAGCGCTGAATGCCGACCAACGAAGGCAAGTTTGATTTTTCGCGTGGTTTGTGAGCCACGGTGGATGATTCGCGTCGCCGAAGTTGCCTACCTTGTTGTCTTTTCTGTATGTGGAAACGCAGCTCAAAACTCAACGGCCTCAAACTAAGTAAATACGCCTCAAACCCCCCAAAAATCTAGCCACAAGTGTTCAGCAACTATTAATCTTTATTTCTAACAAACTTTCGAAGAATCGATTAGAAAAAGAAAGCTTTTCAGAGGCAAAGTTAAACTCATGCTATTCAACTACCAACAAGGGGTTGAATTACAACACAGGGATCCCAAACCCACTAAACCGGAACTAACCCGATTCACAAACGTTGAGGATGGTAAGCCTGTGGGAGTACTTGAAAGGAAGCGGCTCGCGATAAAGACTATTTCCTATGGGCTGGGAATCTACGAATTTCTCATCCTGCATGTTGCTAAACAAACATACATAGGAGCAAGTCAATTATATTCCTCATTCAAGCATTCAAGAGATCTTGAGAGGTTTTTGTAGTGAATTTTAATTTAATATCCGAATGGCATGAAACTAGATTCCATTGACCTTGTATTTCGCGTTTGGTCACGTAACGTCTTTTATTCATATATATAACATCCGAAACATGAACGAAAAATACACGATTTGTTATTGTGTCAAATATGCCGTTGTAGAAGTCTTTACAGCAAACAATTGAGATATATAGTGAAATAAGAAGTTGAATATAAAACTGGTATATTTTTGCATGTTGGAGATATCTAATACCTATGCATGATAATAGAAAGACAAAGGCACTAATAGCTGTTGACAGACAAACTGACTAATCAAGATATGTTTTAGTTTAAGTTAGCCGATTCAAAAAAGGTCATTTGTTACGGTTAGCTATTTCCCGGAATGGTGAAGAATGCGTGAAACGGCTAGGGGAAGAGTACGAACGAAGCCGGTCATTGTAGTCTCTCTTAAAAAGGGCTCCAGGGGCACGAGTGAACGCACGTGTGCGTCTAGTTAATGTTTGAAATCGATTGCTGCATCAGTTTTTAGTCCAGAAGTTTAAAACGTTGAGCATCACTACATTCAACAGTTGAGAATTTATGATTTTTATCAGAAAGGCCAAAGAGGATGAATTTCTAATTGCCAAAAACAGGAAGGTGATTAGCCACAGTCAGTTTTTAGTGTTTTTTACGGTTTTCAGTGGACGTTTGCGGGTCTTTCATAAATAGAAACAAGCCAGGACTTGTTTCCGGTCAACTCACAGTTTTAGATTAAAACTTCAAACTAACCAGGCAGTAAGGTAGTTCACCCAAATAAGATGTGTCTACATGGTCTACTGATTTGCTCTTAATATCTTAGATTTCAAAGTAAAAATTCTTAGCTTTGGAATGCGAATTGAACGAATTTTGAAACCATCTGGGAAAAATTTTCAGTAGTTCGGGGTCATTCGTCGAAATGAGATGATTTACACTTCCGCTGAAAATGGATGCACTCGATTCACATCCGCCGGAAGCGGACAACTACCGAACGTCCGAAATCTCTGTTAGGTTGGGTTGGTTTGGTTTTTGGCTTGGTTTGTTTATAAGTACTTCGGTTCACCGGAAACTAAATTTTACTATAAAAAATAATCGCCCAAAAGTATGTTGGGGACTGGTGATATCGTAGCCTTCCAAGTTAGCAATGAAATGAAATTTTGTATTTATATAGCGCAAATATCTATTGGTATATAATCAAATGCGCTTAGAGTTTGTTAGTAGTAAGGACAGACTGAGAAACGGGGTCATGCCCTCTCTATACGTCTCTCATGTCTTTAAGTCCCCCCAATACGGTTAGAAGGGTGGGAGACGGGGCCTACGGTTTAAAGTCCTTATCCGAGAAGACCTGAAGGTCTAACCATTTTGCAGAGTATATTACAAAGGCAGCACCTTCTCCTCAGTTATTTAAGACCCTGAGTGTTGGTCCGGCCGGGCTGAACCACGACCTCCTCGCACGCTAGTCCGGCGCCCTACCAACTGAGCCAACCGGGCAACCAACTGAGCAACCAACTGAGCAAACAACAACAACAACAACAACAACAACAACAACAACAACAACATTAAAACAGCAGAAGCATCAGCAGAAATAAGAACAGCAACAACAATTTAGGACCCTGGTGGCATAATATTAATAAAATTCGTCCATCCAGATGAAACGAAATTTCTCTTACAAAGCTGTCCTAGGCCTTCCAAAGACACGAACTAGAAGTTAAAAATTCAGGCGCACCTTATTCTGCAGCTCATTGACAAGTTGTTCTGGCTTTCGTCAGTATTTAATGTTTGTTTTACTTTCCAGGACAATGAAATCACTGTCTGGATTGCCTGCGATTTTGATAATTTTCGCAGTTCTTGTCAATCAAGTACATCTTCGCATGGTCGAGATGGTTGACGCTGAGTTTGAAGCACAGTCTTATGTACTGAAGAGACTCAGTGAAAACATGGAAGCCATGAAGAAAATCATCGGTGCTCTTGGCAGACAGATGCTTCTCCAGCAACTTTTCGTAGAGGAGAAAATTCGATCCGACGGTGATTCTGGTGTAAAGCAAACTCGACTTACTTTCGATGGAACTCGTAACTACTATACTGCTACACACACAGGCGAGAGCGTTGCTTCCATCCATGACCACTCAAATAACATCCGAACGGTAGGAATGGGAGAGTTTATTGGTGTTCTTAATGGAGTCGAGTTCCGAACCAGGCACAATGATTATCGCCTTTACATGCCACATCGGACCAAGAAAGATTGGCACGCAACAGAAGACATCCCCTTCCCAGATGTTCCACCAGAGGTTTTGAGCAAACCAACTATCAGTGAGCAAATTAAAGAAATGCGAGCCTGGTTCAAAGCCTGGAAAGATCAAGATTACAGTACAAGGGACTACAGGAAGTACTTCAAACCCGTTTTGTGCTATCTTGAAGGGGCCTGGACAATTTCTACTCAAGGAAAAGTAGAGGAGCCTTTTGAAAGTGACAGACATTTTGTAGACGCCAGTAGCTGGTTTGACTTGCAAGAAAAGGTTCGCTTCATTTCATACACCGGCCGCAAAGAAAACTTGGAAAACATTGCGTTTCTTCCCACCACCATCATGAATGTCACGGAAGATGGATATCCTGAGTTTGCGCAGTGGAACTATCGTATTCTGTGCCATCCAATCAGCAGAGATCTTCCTCTTAATCGTCTACGTGTGGTCGACGAGCTGGGTCTTCGCATGTCAAATCGAAGAACTTTAGAACAACACGCCATGTCTCGTGCCGCTCGATTCCAGCTTAATCCCTTTGATACTGATACGTGGATGTCTGAACGCAAAAATACAGCAAATTGGGGGCTTCTTGATGAACTGATGAGTGAGGTGAGTAACAGACAAACAGTAACAAACAAAACTTCCACAAGCAGTCTTGGCTGTGCTTTTGCTTGCACTTATTGCTGTGAAAGAAGCACTCTGTTCTAGCGCTAATTGGTACGGTAGTAATAGCGAAATATGAATAGTGGAACTCCACCTGACGACCACCCCATTAATACGGGTACCCCGCTATATATTACGACCACTTCTCTTTGGCTCGACAACTATAGATTACACTTAATCTATTGTAGAAAAAAATCCCTTAATATGGCTACCCCGTTATTACGGCCAGAGCCAGGTGTTTTTGTCCCATAGGTGGCTGGAGTTCCACTGAAGTACGAAAAACCTTTCGTGGAGAAACGTCCGGCTTATAAAGGTCGTCATGGAGACCAAAAAATATAAGTAATAATACAACATCAACCACACCAGAAACAAGCCTATATTGCTTCAAAGCAATGATGTTTCGGCCCGCTCAAAACCCTTTAGATTCCTTTACGAGACTTGGAGTTCTAACTTGCAAAGAAAAATGTAAACTGAAAATCAAATTTGTTCATTAATATCAGCGGGATTCATTGTGACTCAACTAAGCGGAAAGTTTTTAAGCAATGTTGCAATGCAGCAATGCAACAAACCTCGATAAACGGCCTTTAGTTTAGGGCTGTAAATCCTGCAAATCCGTGTGTTTTAATGACAATTTTGCCATAAAATTTCCAATGACTATTATAAATAGAGCGTAAACGCATTCATCGAGATTTCTATGATTTCCTCTCGTGCCAGATTGGCTAATTTCACACAAGTGATTAAAAGGGCGTGTATGATTGTTACAAGTTCTATTCCCGACCAATCAGAAAGGGGTGTTCCCACGGTCAAATAAACAATAGATAACACAATCTTTGCAAAACGTTTTAGCGCTTCCTTTCATGCGATTGGATGTCGGTGACAGGCACGTCAAATATCATTTGTTGGTAGGTTTTCACCAACAATTTTTTAATAGACGTGAAAAGAATGCGACATATAATTGGATGTGTTATAAAAGTATGACAGCTAATTGACAGACGAGCCAAAAATTATGGGTTAGCAAACCAAACACAGTAACGTTTCGGCCTGAGGGCCGAAACAAAAAACTTATCAATCACTTCAGGCCAAAACGTCCCAGTAATCGAACATAGCACACATGAACCCACCATTTATAGAGATCATTAAGAGCATGCATGACTTGAATGTTTTACAGATTCCTGGGAAGGACAACTATCCTGGTAAATTGATAGATAAAGGTTTCGATCTCCCAGCACATACAATGAATCCCAAGCAACAAAAAATCAGGCTAAGAGCCGACCGCTACCAACGATGGTTCAAATCCCCCATCAAGGGAGCCATGGGGATTTTCGCACGTCATCGTGGATTTTCCGATGAGAATCTGTTCATGGCAATGAACACCCAGCGAAAGGTCGTAGGATTGGATTTGACTGTCTGCAAGCAAAGCTGGATAAATGGCAAAAAAAGACGACGACGACGACAAAGAAACGTATGCAAGACCACTAACCAGAAATGGTCCTACGCTATCCCTCTTGAAATCATTTATCTTACGCCATTAAACAACTGGAATCCCTATGACATCAAGTACAAGCGCCGGGGTAGAACAGTTGAAGCAGGAGGTCGTAATGGAGGATTTACCGTGGACAAAGCATTCAACGGTACAAACAGTAAAAATTTCTACCAAACACCAGAAGAATTCTTTTCAGGACAGGAAGTGAGCTCAGGAGCAGCAGAGAAAATAAAGGATCCAGCCGGAGTTCTCGATAAAAAAGGTAGTTTGAAATATTGTTTATCAGTCCTAAAAACTGTTTAACTATTCTTAGATGTTTTGTTGCTGTTTTGGACCCCGTTTTGCTTGGCAACAGCTCTCCAGTTTAAACTAGGCTAATAATCCTGTTTGTATGTTTTCGTGCTCTATTTGTGCAAGAGTGGACAGAAAGCAAGCAAGAACATACTCTACAAGTAAGAATTTGAATGCAAGTTAAACTTTTGGAAGACCCCAATAGTCAGAATGGGGCTTTAAAATAAAATTTGCTGTGGTGTTTTTAATATTGGCGCGTTCGGAGCTTCATCCCCCTAATCAGTTTAAGTTATCATCTTTCTTTAAGAAAAAAGGTACGTTGAAGCAGCTAATAATTTACAGTAATTAGGCTTGGGTGACTGAATGGAAATAATAATAGAGGTATTGCATTCTAATATTGCCTAAAACAATCCAAAATATTTGTTTTATGTTAAGGTAACGTGCACAAGTGCAAAGCCAGTGGAACACGCATATTCTTTCCTCCAATCCCTGGAGTTGGTGTCTTACGTCAACGCTATCCCATCATGCCTGTCCATGGTGAAGGGAGTTCAGTGTGGAAAGAGTTGGAAGCCACGAAAGATTTGTTGCTGAATTCCAAAACGTATGGCTACCTGTTCAAGGAGTCACTAGATAGCATGTCGATGCTCAATGATCCTCCAAGGAAAGGTGTGAAACTACGACTTTTACAAGCTATAAAGAACCCTCCTGGACCTCATTCCCACGAAATAACTCTAACCGCAGAGCAAGTGAGTGCAACAAATATAACGTTTGATGCCTTGATTATTGAACTTGGATCAATAATGACTAAAGAGTAGCACTCAGTGTTAGGGTTATCAGTTTCAATTTTGTCTATAAAGTTCAAAGTTTAGTCAGTTCATTGGCTTTGAGTACGTTATGGAGGTTATGAGAAAGTCTAGGGGAAGAGGACAGTTAAGGTTCTAGGTTAATGGATTTCAAATAAGCACGTGATCCAGAATGTCCTTCTTCTCACCCTACCTTAATATGGCAAAGAATCATTAAACATTAGATAGAACTATAGGTGGCGGGAAGATATTCCTAGCGCTTATCAAGAATAAAACAGTTAAATTTTGTTTATTGCAGGTTGACTTTCTAAAGAACGCTGGAAGGCTGAATGTAACTAGTACTCAGTCCACTGGTCATTATCACAACATGGAGTTAACCTGGAAACAGGAAAATGGACTATTTGTTATTGATCAGTGCGATGATGCGGATACAAAGAGTACACGTTGCTGGGATCAACATCCCGCCGAGCTTGTTCAGATGCCAGATGTGTAATTATTTGCTTGATGTCAGCCGATAGTATTGCTGTTATAATGTAACCTAGTGAAAACGGTACTTTTTAAGAATCTACTAGCTGTAAAAATATATCATGTGTGGGACATGTAGGTCTTTGTGGGAATGGCTAGCATGGATATTAGGGAAGGTTCATTTAATATGACGAGGAGGCAGCATGAAGATTTAAAGGGGGGCCCTTTGATTTTTAAAAGATGTTAAGGGGGCTTCTGAATTTTTGGGATGGTCAAAAGGGGGTGGCTCAAGTTTTTATTCATATAGGTGGGGGGGCTAAAACAATCGAGAAGGTCAAATTGGGGGGCTATGAAAATTTTCCGGGTTAGATTTCCAAATCTTCATGCCCCCCCCCCTCCCCCCCCCCCCCGTCATATTAAATGACCGTATATACCAACTTCATAACCTCGTAAGATCGAGCGATTCTATTGGCTTGCTATTCAGAATATGAGACTATAAATATATAGCTCGGGATATAGAGCTTTTCAACAAAGTGGTCTCTTTTAACGGAGAGAAAAATACAAAAACCATAAAAAACTAAAGAAAGCTTCGACATTTATCTGGTTTGAAGAGTATTTGAAGTGCACTGAGAGAGAAACAAGCTGCACATGTTGTCATGTCAAGTGAGTTCAAAGATTTTGAATCAGTTTCTCGGTCCGGTTAAATTTTTATCGGCTTTTCATTTCCTAAATATAGTTTTTTTAGCGACATGCATTTAGAACTGATAGAACGTAACTAGAAAATATTGATAATTTAGAGAACATTTATACGAAAAAAAGACGGAATCAATTTTATAATAATTGGCTTACCCGAGTTAGCGGCCGATTGACTCAGTACTTTTCAGCTATTGTCCATATAATAAACACAAGTTTTCCAGAATTTACTGAGGCAAACAATCATCTTGAGATGTCTCCAAAGGACCTTCAAAAGCCTGAACTGTAAAGTGCATCCACCAAACACAACATTTTTAGGTCTGAAGACTTGATGCAAGCTTGAAAGAGCAGCTGTAGAACTGACAGTCGATCTCTCGCGAAAACTGAAGTTCATCAATTTGCCTTTCGTTCTTGCACACTTGTTTGCAAGGATTAAAGTTGTCCTCTATTTAAGAACGCGTTTAAAAGAACTAAGAAAACATGCTAAAATAGGTAATTAAAGACTGCAGCTACTGACAGTATTTGTAGAGACCAAACGTGCCATCCTTGAGAGTCTGCAAACGAGGTTTATAAACTTTCGCGCGCTTTGTCACGCTTTGTCACGCTTTGTTATTATTTCAAAATTAAGTTGACATTTCTAAAAATAATGTAGTTTTATGAATCCTAAGTGTTGTGTTGTGGAGTTGGTATATACTAAAACAATTATTCTCTTCACTGTCGGTGAATAGCGGTTTAGGAATATTCAGTACCTCGACGCTTCGCCGTCTCGGTAAAATTCTACCGCTATTCACCTCCAGTTCAGAGAATAATTGTTAAATAAAACCATGAATCTGCAGTAGATATGGATGACTGATATAAAGTTGTAATATGAGAAGAAAGGGAAAGAGTGTGTAAACCCTGCTTTTCATGACACAGGAAGCCCAATCCCCTTTAAGCTCCTTTCCCCTCAAAGAAACGCTGGCTACGCTGGCTATTGTTATGAATGTTTTCATAGAGCAGATTTGGGATGACTGTGAAGACGGTACGGTTACGTACGGCACGGTTACGGCAGTGAATTTCAAATGTTTTTATAGACATCACGGGACCGACACGGTCACAGTACAGCGCAGCCTTATGTTTCACACTCATACGAAAACCGCTCTATTTACTCTTTTTACTAAGACATAGAAATGCAAAAAGATGCTAAATGTCATGATGTTTAAAAGTCTATCTCATTGGTCAGACCACGAAAATCTATCATAACTTCATAAGCTAGAGGTAGCACACTTATTTCCATTTTAGTTATTTGTCACCAATTGAGTTTTTTTAATAGAAAAATTATATGTACGTGGGGAACATGCATGGCAAATTAAAACTCCTTTTGCAGTTGAACTCTTGTGATTGGATGAGGTCCTTCAGACCCATCGCTTGGGGCGAACCCCCTTCCCTTCCCGACGAAAATGGCCGCTTAGCTTAGGCTACTATGGGACTTTCCAAACTACAGTCATATGCATTTCTCTCTAAATGAACCTTTCGTGAATGCTGGTGAATTATGGTTTTATCAAAACTATCTATTCTTTCATAATCTTTTTCTTTTTCTCTCTCTCTCTCTCTCTCTCTCTCTCTCTCTTTTACTGATTAATAACTAATTTTGACTTTGAGACAGAAGGAAAAAAAAAAAAAAAAAAAAAAGATGGGCCCCTAATCGGTTTCGAACCCGGCTCTTACATTTGCTCATTTGCTTCACAGTTCAAGGGTTTTCCAACTGCGCCACGGGATCGCGTAATTTGCAAAACAATAGATAGCCAATTCACAGGATACACTAGGTTATTTTGTTCTCCAAATCCCTCAGTAGACCAGTTAGCCTAGTGGTAAGGTTCAGTTATCTATGGCCTAGGATCCGACTGTTTCCTCCCTCTTTGACCGCGAAGCTCGCTGTGTTCTACCGGATAGCGCGGAAGGGGCCGAAATCTCCATCCTATACGTAACATGCGATGATTCAGCGATTTGTCTGGATGCATGGTCCGTTTTTGGGGGTGTTGCATAAAATTAGCATACTAATTTGTTTGGGTAACGGGTTCGAGCCCTACCTGGGCCAACAACTTTTCTTTTTTTTTTTTTTCTTTTTTTTTTTTCTGTTTTTAATAGCTTCTATTTCTCTTCTCTTATTTTTCTTGGCTTAAAATTCTGGTTTTCAATGATTAATTTAGTTAAACAAATTCCCTGAAAGGAGTTATTTAAAAATGATTCATTACACTTTCCAAAATTAAGTCAGCTGTACCTCCTATACTTATACAGGTCATTCTGAAGCATTCCCTGATCCCAGCCGAATATAATTGAAATCGAACCTATCAATACGCTTGCGACGGGCCTGTCCTTAAACACAAAAAGATCTTTGTTTCCAAAGTTTCTGTACATTTTAATTTTATTTTCAAAACATGTCATTCATGCATGTGTTTGCATAGTTTGACCTGAAAATTCGCATTAATTTAAAAGCTTTGTTTTAAGTTTAATATATCAGAGACCCAACCAGAATTAAATGGAAGCTTTGAAATACCTTCCAACTTTTCTGGAGCCGGGACAACGAACAGTAAACACGGAAAAAGATATATTGCCATCAATAGCCAGAGGTTGCTCCCCTCTACGGTCAGTACATTATTGCATGATCGTCTCCGTGTGTTTTTAGCTAATGTGGCTCATTTTAAAGAGTCAGAAAAAATTGTCTGTGGAATTATTTCTCCGGAAAAAACCCGCTGCTCATAATCGTTTTTTCAATGACGGTTTGTTATTGGTTGGGAGGGGAGTCGTAAGAGATTTATACTATCGATTTTAAAGCTATAAAACAACTCGGATACTAGAGCGAATTTTTAATCATAAAATGATAGCTATAGGATGGTCAGAATTTTCTGTCTTCTCTAATTTTCTTAACTAAAATAGTTGTTAGGTAAAAGTAGGGTAAGGTAGACTGAGAGGTTTAATGTTTCTGGTAATGCTAATTAGACAATTGCAAAACAAGCAGGGCACTGTGTACGAGTTTCTATATTTAATGCCATTAAGCTAGAAATAAGCCCCATAACATGACAAAGCACATCAAAATATACTAGATTACCAAGTTGCATTGTATTTTTTGGGATATTGATCAAGTGCATGGTAGCCATATGTGAACAATTACAAAGAATTATATGTTTGTGTAAATTCACTCTACACTGATCGTTTAGTGCTCTCTCAAGCTAAGGAATTAACTAGCGCGAAGCACCAGAGAAAAGGCCATCAAGCAAGTTCATTGTAATGTTCAAATTTCTATCTCAGAAGTACTAGGAGTATACTAGCTGGATATATACATAGTCATTAACGTCATTAACGTTATGAGTCATAACGTGCACGTGTCACTTCGCTTCATATTTACAACAGCCAAATCTAGAACTTAATATAATTGTATGCACTCCACCTTAAAAAAAAGCCTTGACGGTCAATCTGAATCTAAGATAGGACACAGTTTTTTGCTTTTGTGTTTCCTGACTAATGTATACGAAAAAGGCATTATTAATTAATTCTAACAACTTATGTAAAACGTCATCGTTCGGCTCTGATATGTAAGATTTAGAATTCCGACCATCAATGGTTTTTTGAAATAAGTACACACTTATTTCAAAAAACGTTGTCACGGTTCGAAGCAACAAGCGTCAAGGCAAGCCCGAAATGAATGCTGGTTTGGTACTGCTAATAATCATAATGTTTCAAATCAGACTTGTTATCGAAAGAATTCATTGCGATATACTTGGACTTGAAAATGCTCACATTTTGTAATTAGTTCACTAGAAACGAGTCTGATTTGAAAACATCACAAACAAAATCAGCATTCATTTCGGTCTTGGCTCTCCTGGTATGTGATCATACGCTTTCTTTTTATATTCGAGGTTTTAGGGTCTTTTTTGTTTTGTTTTCTTTGTTTGTTGTTGTTTTTTTTTTCTTTAACTGAAAAAATGCAACATCAAGGATGTTTCTTAATAATCAGTTCATCCATAGATTGCTAATGTAGACAACGTCACTCTAGCCAGATGCACTTAGAGTACTAAATGGCACATAAGTCACAGTTTCTACAGCATCAACAGTAAACAAAACGGCCACTAAGCAATAATATCGTGGTCTAAGCTGTGCACCTAAAGTACACTGAAAAGGTTGATAACTTGCAAATCATATACTCGCGAAAATTTAGAGCTATTTAGTACTTGCACACTTTAAAGTAAAGTAAAGTCAGTCAGTCTCTGCAGCCTCAACAATGAACAAAACGGCCGCTAAGCACTAATATATATGTCTATGCTGTTACCTTAAAATACAAAGGGTTGATAGACCTTTGTAACTTGCAAATAATATACGAAAATATATGAAAATATATAATATATGAAAATTTAGAGCTACTTAGTGCTAATGAGCAATAAACATATGACTAATAACAAACATGCCCTAGATTGCAAGTGATTTTTTCAAAATCGTTCCATTTACATGTGGTTATTGTAATGACACAATGGAAAGGTCTTAATAAAATATTTTAACTGCCTCTTCAAAGTTGATTTCTTTACTTTCTAGAAAACTTACGCGGACAAATAACAGAGAATGAACCACAACGCTTCGAGAAGACTCCACACGCAAGATGACATTTTTGTCCTTGTCAGTAACTGGCACTCGATACTCGGACGTTTCGGGTTCGCCCTCCACCGGATCGTATTGAAAAACAGTCGGGTCGTACCGCTTGTAGCTTTGTGGTTTACAAAATGCTTTGATAAGGACGCACCACTGAATGGAATTGGACAACACTCGTTCAGAGTAGCAGACATGACTTGAATAAAAAATGCTAGGAGACACAAAGATAGCTGCTGCCCAGTTCTCTATACCAAAATGCTCTTCACCCAACGCATAATGGTTCTTTGGTGGTTTGATTCCATTTGATCCAGACGGAAGAAGCCCCTTCTCTATGATGGACTGCAAATTCTTATAGCGAGTGCCATGCCATACGGTTTTCCAGCTGCTACTGATATCTTTCCATTGCGCTTTCGTAGACGCGTCCATGGAAGCAGGGTCGCGAAGAAGCTCCTTTGCAATGACTTTCCTTGATATTCAACTAAACGAACACCTTTCACTAGCCGCTTTTCCCTAAGCTGAGCAGCGAGGGAAGATATACAATCAGTCGACGCAGTCTTGATAAGACTTTGTATTTCAGGATTCACACTTTCTTCACAAGCAGTACTCCCCCAAGAATTCTTTATGTCAGTGGCTGCTCCATGTTCAAGCAGAAGCCCAGCAACAAGCGTATGGCCAAAATACGCAGCACCATGTAGAGGTGTACTGCCATCTCTTTGAACTTTGTTGACTGGCGCGCCTTTTTCCAAAAGCAATTTACACATATCGTAAAAACCTGACTTGCTTGCTAGATACAAAAGCGATCGCCCATGTTCATCTTCGTCTTCAAGGATGCTTTTTCTCTTTGCTATTTCAGAAGCCAGTTTTTGAGTGTGACCAGCTGCAGCAAACACAAAATGATCTGGATTCCTCACGAAAAATTCATTTGTTCCTGGCTTTCTCGCGTACCTGTTTGAAGTCGAAGTGAGAATATGATTGGCTATTGCCACCATTGCACGATTCTGACGCATTGTCTGAGTGGTTCTTTGTCTAAAAGCCTGCTTGACATCATCGCGTGAAGCATCTGCTTCAAGGCCAAGTATTTGCCATGGATTTAGTGGAAATGAAATGACGGCATTACCTCCTCCAGCTGTACTGTACTGTATCAAGGGAAGAACGTGGCTATATTCACTCGGACAGCACATTTCGTTTCGAGATTTTTCATCGCGTGAACGAGAACGGGACGGCAACCGCCTTGATGATGATTCATTTCCCATACTTTTTAAACTGAAGTATACACAAGACAAAATATATAAGGTTAATTCCGTGGGCGTCTCGTTTATTCAATATAAAATTCTACGAATGGTTTGGAAAGTATTTTTGTATTTGATTAACGGTAGCAGAAAAACTGAAAACTCCAATTAGGTGGTCGAAGTTTAGAGTTTGCAGAATAAATTGAAAATTGCGGTAATTCAGTGATATCTTGATCATATTCGAGCTAATATAGTTTATTATTTTTTGAAAACAATTCAAGAGTTTTGATTGGCTAAGAGCCACCGGATAAATTACCATAGTCGCCGGCTAGCTGCCCAAATTTGGAGTTATGAAAATGTTGAAAACCATTATTCGAAGTTATGACGTAATTTTCTCGAATATGGAATATTAGCTTGCGGTATGACGTCACGATAATTTATGAGGTTCATGCCAAAAGCGGGAAAACAACATGTATTCTTGTCAACAAAGCACAACTGAGTAATAATTATTTTCAAAAAACAATAAAACAATTATTGAATTCGTTTCTCGTAGGATATGAGGAATTATTAAGGCCTCGGTTTATGTTATCTGCCTCAGCCTTCGGCTTCGGCAGATAACACAAACCTCGGCCTTAATAATTCCGCATATCCTACTCGACCTCATCCAATAATTGCATATTGATTTAGAGTGTGTTGTAAAATAAAACTTTTAACGGCAAAGTTTGAGGTCATTTTTTTCGTTCCGCTCTTTTATACTGAAGTTAGATCCTTTTAAAACTTCCGTTCTCGACCGTTCTGAAGCACACGATGAAATTTCCGTAACGCATTCGGGAATTGTTCGGGCTTTTGAGTTTGTTTATCAACAACTGATCAAAACAAGCATTGGTTACTAAAAGTTAGAGCGATTGCAATAAACCCGTGAAATAGAAATTGAATGCTTGTGTGTAATCAGTGTTAAATTAAACAGAAATTGATGACTCCCGGAGTATTGCACCCAATCAATTGATGATTCCTACATCATTCTGCTCAGTTCTATCCCCGCCAAGAGAAATTCGTTCGTGCACTAACCTTGATAATTCAAAGATTGAAGTTATTTGATCGTCTTCCAAGAAATCTGCATCTAGCTGAAATGTATTATTATGTATTATTACTTTGTAAACGTGAAAGTATCTAGCGAAAACAGCTGGAAAAGTTTGTTTTTCTTGGTCTTAGCATAGAAACGCGTCTGGAATTAACAGTCGGTGAATTGAACCTATTTCCGCGTAATGTTGTCCCCGTGATAGTGCGCATGTCTGAGATTGCGTGAACTTTTCCGTGACCGTTCTCTGTCATTTTAGTTGTAGCAGTTTACAATTCTTACAAAATATAGAAAAGTTTATAAAATAACAAATATCCAGGACCATGAATTCATAATTCATACTTTATTTGAAGAATTCGTGGCAGATTTCCTGATCTGGAGCTGCTTCAAAGCTAAAATTACTCCTCCGCTTCACAGTATACTTTTCAAGTTGATCGAGCATGTCATTTTCACTTTCATTATGAATGAAATTGCCGATCACGATGGTCGGTTGCTAGGGCTTTTCCTCCCGGAAGCCTCAAAACTGAGAGTTTTAGGCCTTAGACAAAAGTAGAATGCATCAAATGTGACAAAACGTGGTGGGGAAGTAGGTTGATAAATTTCCTGTTAATTGATGGCAATTACATCTCATTAGACCGCTATTGTGACGTTATTAATGATGTCCAAATTTGGAATCAGAAAAAAAATTCAGGAAAGAAATAGTAAAAAACCCATATTAGTTTTTTCTGTAGAATTCTATGATTTCTGGTGAAAACCCCATCTCAATCAGATTAAAGGGTGCGAAGTTACAGCTAATGAAAGAAATTCAAATTTCCCGCCAAATGACCATATATGGTCAAAATTAAGGCTATTTAAACGCCAATACAATGAATGTATTGGCACAGCGGCAAACACAAAGTTGCATATAATCAAAATTGTAGTTTTTTCAATTTGGGATGTGTGGTGTTATGACGCATTTTCGTCACTAAAACGTCATATTGACGTCATAATGACGTATCTCATGACGAAAACGCGTCAAAAATAATCACATAATCACACCACACATCCCAAATTGAAAAAACTACAATTTTGATTTTATGCAACTTTGTGTTTGCCGCTGTGCCAATACATTCATTGTATTGGCGTTTAAATAGCCTTAATTTTGACCATATATGGTCATTTGGCGGGAAATTTGAATTTCTTTCATTAGCTGTAACTTCGCACCCTTTAATCTGATTGAGATGGGGTTTTCACTATAAACGGTCTTTTTGAGTAGCAAAAATGTCTGTAAACCTTTGAACATTGCTTAACAAGTTTTTGATGTTGTTACTAAAAATATGTATCATTTATGACGTCATAATTTAAAAAAACTTCCAAAATACCTTTACAATTGTAGAAAAATTAAGGATCTTCTTTCTAATGAACATGTTCTAATATTTTGCTTCATTTAGAAAATAAATTACTCCTCTGTGAGCCAAAAATTAAATTTGAGAACCTTGGGGGAGGAAAATCCCTAGCAACCGACCATCGTGGATCTTACCTTATATAATAATTTGTTGTACACCAGAAAAGACCTACAAACCTCAACCTTTCCACCTATTCCCTTTTGTATACGTCGGCATCCATTTTACTTTACGGGTTTTTTTTTTTTTGTTATTTAGAAATAAAAAGATGCTGACGCGTGCAAAAAGGAACGCGCTGAAGAGAGATTTTTATCATGAAATTTGTATAATTTATCATGTTATAATACACTATACAAAATTACTCGATTCTGATTGGACGAGAGGAGTACAATTATATCGTTAATTGTACTCTGTAGAGTACCTATTAAGTCGTTATGGCAACGATAGTGTATCATAAATAAAAAATCGCACGATCTTCTCGTACAATTCAGAATTAATAGTTACTCGTAATGTTTTGAAAACTCTCAAATAGGACTCGCCTAAAGGCTCGTCCTATTTTGAGAACTTTCAAAACATTACTCGTACCTATTAATTCCGAATTGTACTCAAGATCGTGCGATTTCCTATACAAATACGTAGCACATTCAGTAGTGAAATGTCCTCCAAAGAGAAAAAACACTCTGGTTACAAACAAAAGGCACTTCTAGGTTGGGTGAGACCCCATTTATCTCGTCCTGATGACAATGAAGAGACTGAAGTAGAAATAAATGATGCACTCAGTGAGATAGATCAGTCCCGTACAAATTACCTGAAGCATCTGATTAAAACACAAAATCGACTACATTTCCTACAAAAACGAACCTGATTTATTTGGAGGTCTACCTCAATCGGTAACACAGAGTCCCAAGTACCATCTTATTAAAATTAAAAGCTTCAAGTTTCCACCAAAGACCTTTGGAAGTAAGTTTAGCTTAATTATGCACCCTTTGGTTTTTCGCTCAGCTGGGCTCCACAAAAGAATTTATCTTGTTACAGCCCTACGTTTCTTATAGACAGTAAAATGCTGCGAGGCTGTGAGCAACCTTATTATAATGCAACGAAAAAGCTTGACCCCAAAAGCTAGTCATACTGAATGGTGTCTTCCCTGGGAAAATGTCAATTTGATATATATTTCTGGCATGCCAGGATATGACATAGGAACAATTGGACTGCATGTCAAAACAAATGCGCTTCAAAGAAATGAAATTCCAGAGGCAGAAACAAATTTCTCCTGAAATTTTAACTTTTTCTGATATATAATTAGTACAACAGCAGTTCGCAAGTTGGATAGATTACCTCTGCAATGTAGGGAGTCAGTACAACAAAACAATAATGCACAGTAAAGCTCTCCAGTAATAAAATGCAATAACCGTAATAAGCAAAGATATTAATATATGGCGCTTCAAGACTATAAATAAGGTTATGATCACACGGACAGGATTTAGCATAATTTCGAACAAGACGCTCTATGGAGCGTAAACTGGTCATTGCCTGTGTACTGCGTGACGTTGCATCACCCCGTTCAAAGATGTAAGATTGATCGAGAACCAATGCACTCAAAAGCCGTTTAATCGTCGGTTAGTGTGGCGCTGTTCAGTCAGCCGATTTCAGCATTTTGAAAAGTACCCTTAAATTAAAACAGTGCTTCTTGCGGTGCTTCACGTGACGAGAAAACTAAATAGCGACCATAATCCGACGAATTTCAACGAAAGACTGGCAGATTGTTATTTTGAGCTCCTTGTCTTATTCTTTTTTTTAGGTATATTGGTATATGCCTGCAAATCACATGTCCACACACTTGCGTGGATCAATGCATGAAACTTTATTTTGAAAGGCATTGTTATATTGTTAATTAAGGACACTGTGCTAGATAATGATTTTATTTATTTTTATTTTTTAGCACCAGTGAGCAAATTTAAACTATTTTATCCAACACGATATTCAGCTAGCTAGAATGTGTCCTGATGATCAATTTTCATATAGCACTGTTTACTGCAAAGATGGTAAATGAACAGATCGAAAATTAATAGAACATTAGCAATACATTAGCACACTAGTTGCACAAATACAGGGTTAGCTCGTGTCAAGGTAAGTTTTCAAAAATACCAGTGAGAAAACATTAATTGTTCACAATGAAAAATTTCTTGAGAAGGAGGCTATAGCTAACCCTGCGATATGCATAAATGCGCCTTTTGTCGGGAGGTTCAGCGGACTCTAGCAAATGGAAACTGGACTATTGCAACATTCTAGTTGAAAAGAAGATATAGGAGGAAATATAGACAAGAGGAGGCGTTGGCTTCAGCCCAAAAATGATTGATTAATCTAAGAAAAAAGATCTCTTTCTTTAAAGATATCAAGAAAAATAAGCGATTACGAGCCGACAAATGGCAAGCAATAAGAAAGTTTGTTATATGTAAAAACAAAGGAATAAACGAAAGAAAAAGAATAGAGAAAACGTACCTGAGTCAATAATTGATAAGTTCAATTAAGACCTTAAAACTACCATATACATTAGTCACGCAGGCGACAGGGTCCGTCATCACAGCAACAGGGGGAGGCCGCCATTTGTCGATGAGCGAGATGGCTGCGTCACTGTTAACTGAAGAGTAGGATAGCTCCTTGCTCTTTGACTTTGTGGCCAAAAAAAAAAGTTTTGGAATTGTCATATCTTGTATTTGTTGATTTTCGATCTTTACTAATCCACCATGCACTCTAGTCTTCGAAAATATTTTCACCTATCCGGCGTCAGTCGATCGTCTCCAGTGTTGATCTTGTTGTTATAACTCGAATTTGCATTCAGAGTCATGTATATCTCTTGGGAATCTTTTGGAATCAAACATTTTTTAGGATACAGTATGATTTTCGATTATAACCTTTAAGTTTGCTTCTGATTGAAATTTCTAGATGTTAGATTTCCTGTAAAAAGAGGGGACGTAAGGGTTTGCAGGTGATGCGGTTTAATTTTGCGTTATTTTGGATGCGGTTTTACGGTTATTTGTTATTTCAACCTGCGGTTTTGTAGGTTTTTGACTTACGCGGTTTACGGTTTTGGGGATTTTGACGATTTTTTTTTATTCTCGATTTTGTTTGAGGTTTTGTGGCAAGCTGTCCTAATGGAAAGTTTCCATACGACCCTTACGATGCCGTCTGTAAAGGATTGAGCAAAACTCATGTATATGCAACTGAAGAAAAAGGAGAAATAAGTAGAGGAGAAAGTAGAGGAGGCGTTATTACCTTTTTCGTTTTCTTATTCTCGAAAGCAATTCAAAATAAACATTTTATTTAGTTCCCCCTTGTCGGCTAAAGCATGGCATTTAGTCTCTATTTACCTGCATGTTATCAGTGTAAATTCAGCTGGGACCTCGAACAGTACATAGATAATGGGTTTTGTAGGATAAATACATCCAAGGTTTGCAGAATTTCATCTACTTGAGGATCAAGCAGTAACAACTATCAAGTTTTTCAAGTTGATCAAGCCAAGGAAGTGCCGAGGTAGGTTTCGTTCTCGTTATCAACATCATTGCTGTTAAATACTGATTAAAATAGGTTTAGTTATTGCTTGTCTTCAGCGTTGATAGATTTCATCTCAAAATGTCTCAATAGTTAAGTGTTCTCTTCTACAATAAGCTTACCTCTTAAAGTTGGTAATTTTACTATCATTCCGGATTCAGGCTATGAAGTTGCTATTTGTATTGGGTGTGATTTTCACCACACTGGTGGTATTCATCAACGACGCAGAGCTTCAGATGGTTGACGATTTTAATGAAGTATTCGATGCTGGCCAATGCCCTGACATGAAGAAACTGAACAAAACGGTTGAGGCTATGAAAAAGATCATGGGGGCCCTAGGCAGACAGATACTTCTTCAGCAACTCTTTATTGAGGAAAAAATGCGTTCTGACGCTGACTCGGGGATAAAACAAGTTCGACTAAACTCTGATGGAACTCGCAACTATTACGCTGCCACGCATATTGGCGGAGGCGCTATTTCAATCCATGATCACACGAACAACGACCGCACTGTGGGAATGGGAGAATTTATTGCCGTCCTTAATGGAGTCGAGTTCCGAACCAGGCACAATGATTATCGCCTTTACATGCCACATCGGACCAAGAAAGATTGGCACGCAATAGAAAACATCCCCTTCCCAGATGTTCCACCAGAGGTTTTAAGCAAACCAAATGTCAATGAGCAAGTTGAAGAAATGCGAGCCTGGTTCAAAGCCTGGAAAGATCAAGATTACAGTACAAGAGACTACAGGAAATACTTCAGACCTGTTTTGTGCTATCTTGAAGGGGCCTGGACAATTTCTACTAAAGGAAAGATAGATGAACCTTTCGAGAGTGACAGACATTTCGTAGACGCCAGTAGCTGGTTTGACTTGCAAGAAAAGGTGCGCTTCACTTCGTACACCGGGCGCAAAGACAACCTGGAAAATTTCTCGTTTCTTCCTACCACCATCATGAATATCACAGAAGATGGATATCCTGAGTTTGCGCAATGGAACTATCGCATTCTGTGCCATCCAATCAGTAGAGATCTTCCCCTAAACCGCCTACGTTTGATGGACGACCTTGGTGATCGCTTATCACATGGACGGACTCTTAGCCAGCATGGCATGACTCGCGCTGCACGGTTTCAGCTGAACCCCTTTGATAAGGACAAGTGGTATGAAGGTAGAGTTGGGGCACGATTTGGTCTTCTTGATGAACTTATGAGCGAGGTGAGTGGCACATTCGTATTCATTTTGAAAATAAAATGTTGAACATATATCTGATTGAGCATTTACATAATCTTTTTTACATATAAATTTTTGATCGTTAGTGTTTTTCCTTTTATATATGAAAACAGAAAGGGTATGCTGTGCAGAGTACGTAGTTATTGAGGTTTTTCAGTTTACCCCAAAACGGTCCCTAAAAGGTACCAGCTATGTCTCTGGTAGTCCACTTAAGTCCGAGACACCCTAAAAGGTACCAGATTGCAGATTTTGACCCCTAAACTTTACGACGAGCATCCCCGTCCATTTACGATCGGAGTAAGATTTAAGAGCGTGTTACCATAATAGAGCTTCTCCGATTAACGCGACTAGTTGCATAACAAGAAAGTCTTGACTTTAGCCAAAACGATATTATTGAGCTTCCCAGCGACGTTTTAGTTTGCCTACAACTCCAAGACTGCCTAGATCAACACTGAATTGACATCGACATCGAATTGCCCGCCAATATGGCGGAAACAATGGCCGTGACGTAACGTGCGTGAAAAACCTCCATAGTTTTTGTGTATCTCAATCACCAGTAAAGTTAAACTCTAAGGAATTTATTTGCAGATCCCTGGAAAGGATAACTATCAAGGAAATATAACAGATAATGCATTTGATCTCATGGCTTTCACAAAGAATCCAAAGCTTAAAGGTCAGAAGTTGAGAGCTGATCGCTACCACAGATGGTTTGAGGTTGCCAGGAAAGACGCCATGGGAATTTCCACAGCTCACCGCGGATTTGCTGACGGAAGCGTATTTATGGCATTGAACAACCAGTCCAAAGTTGCAGGATTGAGTTTAACTTCCTGCAGAGGTCGAAAGAAAAAGCGAGTTTGTAAAACCCAGAGCCAAAAAATGTCCTACGCCGTCCCTCTTGAAATCATCTATCTCACACCATTAAGCAAGTGGAATCCCTTCGATATCCAACACAAGGGTTTTTGGGCAAGTCCTTGGGGTAAAACAGTTGAGGCAGGAGGTCGCAATGGTGGATTGACCGTGGCCAAGGCCTACAACGGAACCAATAGCAAGAAATACTACCACACACCACTGGAATTCTTTTCGGGTAACGAGGTGGGATCAGGAGCAGCGGACACCACAAGGAATACAGTTGGAGTACTCGACAAGAAAGGTAAATGTATAACAATTTGAAAAGAATTTTTGGTACATCATTATCAATACGTTTTTATTCCCTTTAAGGTTCCGTGCGTAAATGCAAAGCCAGTGGTACACGTATATTCTTTCCTCCGATTGCTGGTATTGGTGTCTTACGTCAACGCTATCCCATCATGCCTGTCCATGGTGAAGGGAGTTCAGTCTGGAAAGAGTTGGAAGCAACGAAGGATGTGTTGCTGAAATCTAAGACATATGGCTACGCATTCCGAGAACCACTGCACAGCGGACCGTTACCGACTGAACCAAGCAATAAGCCGGTTTTGGATTATAAAATGGAATCAGCGCAAAAAACTCCCCCTGGACCTCACGTACATTTTGTTAGACTTAATGCAGAACAGGTAATTAAATGCACTTGGTTGTTATTTTACATCCTTTAGATTAAGCAGGGACAGGAGCCCATACGAACAGCATGCACGTGATATTCTTGGTTTGCATGTGACGTCATCGAAAAGCTAAAATCTAAACTATTCATCACACGAAACTGTTTCCGAGATATTTTATTTATATCATTAAGAAAAGTCCTCACACAAAAAACTGAGTTCTTTCGATGAATGGTTTTCGATTTATTGCGAGTCAATTTCTGTCACGCAACACTGTCACGTATATCGTAAAGACGCAGAAACATAGGCAAATGTGATTCAAATCATACGACTTTAACTTTTTAAGTGATAAATAAGTTTGTTTTGGTGAATATCTGAATAGAAAACACGAATTATAGTGATATTAACGTGATTTTGGTCCTTCGTGTTACTGTCCGCCATGTTGGTGTACAAAGGTTGTGCACCAAGATGGCGGACCCATACATTTCACACCGAACAATGAAGATATTTGATCGCTCGTATCTCGTTATCAAAATATTCTTATGACTAAAAATTTCGTATAGATACAAACCTTCAACTGCTTTTTTAGATGCAAGACATTTTATTCCAAAATATTCTATATTAAGCCCGAAAAATTTTATGATGACGTCAGTGCAAACCAAGAATAATTTGTCAGAGCGTGGTCAATAAATAGACTATTTTTAGAACATGATTTCCTGTAAACTACGGTCAGGCAACAAAAGGTAATTTGTAATAGAATACACCGGCTTTTGCGGCTCGAATTGTTTGCTGATTAACTGATTGATTGATTGATTGATTGATTGATTGATTGATTAATTGACTTAATTTTTGTTTGTTTGTTTATTAATGATATGCTTATGAATTAAGCGTTCAAAAGTCTTAACGATGGCACACGCTCACTTGACTTATGTATCGGTACAACATTAGCCACTATGGCCAGTTCCCAGGGAGTGATCAAATAATTTGACCAATTGCTTTGAAACTGAGTTGTTGTTGTTGTTTTATTTTATTGCAAGCTCGAGCTCTAAGATATATCATCGGTCAACAAATCCTGAAAGCAAGCAACCAAATTTGATAATCTTTATTTCATATATATGTTGATATTTTTACTTAACTTTAAATAAAAAAACAGATCAAGTGTAGCTGAACTTCTGCTTTTTTTTTCTTCTTTTATTTAAAAGCAGTCAAACAGTCGAATTCTTGGCGAAGTACTTGAATAAGCGGCTGATTAATAGAGGTCGACCATTTAACAGAGGCATATCTTAGCTTTATTTCCAGACAGCACTCATTCTACTTATCACAATAAAGAATGTTACAGGACTGCTTATTGTTTTCCCAGATTGAATTTCCAAAGGACAAGGCCTTTAATGTGACGACCGAACAAGCTGCCTCCCATGTCCACACACTCACACTGGTCAAGGATACTAACGGTAGATTTTACATCAAACACTGTGATAGCAGTGATACATCCAAAAGAAGATGCTGGGATCGTCATGGCCGCTGGATTGAACCAGTCTAACCAGTTTCCCTAAAATGTGCTGGAATCGGATTACGGACACATTATTATGAACCTTCTTGTTCATATGTGATAGAAATCGGACTTTTAGAGTTTACGTAAACATCAAGGTAGTGATAGTTTTGAGAATGATTAACTACAACGTGGTTTCATTCTGTAGCATGAAATAAAAGCATGACATAAAATGAGCTTTGTTTCTTTCATAAGTCAGGGTTTCCGTCCACATTTCCGCTATATATTCATAAATAATTACTTAAAGTGACGCATGGCTTGAAATTGGTTGTTGCCGCTGACATGTTGCCACCTCGCTGTAGATTCACTGCACAATTCTCTAACAAACTAGCTAGTGAAGCACTGCCCGAAATTGCGGTCATCTTCGTTTTGATCAGAATTAAAGCTACAAGCACCAAATTCAATTTTCGCGGCGCTATGATGAACACATAGCATAGCAAAGAAAACTAGCAAAACAAAAAACAAACAAACAAAAAAAGCAAACTGTCACACACACACAAAACAAAAACAAAAACAAGACAAAACAAAAAACAAAAACAAAACAAACACAAAAAACGAAAACAAAAACAAAGAAACAAAAACTAATGTGGAGCGTTTTAGAACAAGGTAAAGTTTTCCTCTGTTGACTTCGAAATTTGTGTATGCAACCATGTTTAGTGTGGTGAATCCAGTTCGGCAAATGATGAATGTGAATAATTCCGATTTAGAGATATAACGTGTGTTTTCGCAAATATAACAAATGTAGGGGCATTAACGTTCACATTTACAAATTCAAGGGAGACGGGGTTTTATGCACATATTCGGGATGTTGTTATTTGCAAAAATCAAAAGTACCAGACAATTACAATGTTATATCTTAGTTCGGCAATAAATATACATTTCTTTGTAAAAACTGACAAGTCTCGATAATAGTCCTTGTAGGTAACAATTTCTGATGATGGCTAGAGAAAGCAAATATTTTAGTTACCAAATACATTCATTCATATCGATTTCAAGGTGACTATATATTTTTATCAAGCCAACGATAAGTAATGTGTCATTCACTTTGTTTGACCCCCCAGAAAGTAATTCATGTAAACATTCTTTGCTAATATATAGTGTTTCCTAGTTCGTTTTCTCCTTTGCTTCGAAGCCGTTTTTCTCCGGGTTTTACTCCCTTCCATCAAAAACAAACGGGCGAGTTGAGACTTGGGTGTTTAAAATATTTAATGTAGTATGGAGTGTGTGTGGAGTGTATTAAGATTTCTTGCGCATTTGATCATATTTCATATGGATATTTTCGCAATAAATGTGCTGAACGTAACATTATTATTATTATCCTACCTATTCAAAGCTTATGATAGTTTTTATAAAAGATAAAAGTATTGCCTTGAAGTCTGTAAAGTGCATGTCCGTTTTTTACCTCCTCAAAAGTAATTAACAAAATTCTTGCCACGTCTGTACAAACTGGTAATTTTTTAATTCTTCATCTGTTGTGTTTTTATTCACCAAGCGTAAATTCACCTGGCACAGCGAAAGGTAAGTAGTAAATAGGTTTTCTATAAGGGCATCCACAATTTGCAGAAGTTTATGAAGCTGTGAAGATTGATCAGTAACTCGTATCTGGTGTGATTATCTCGTTCAACCCAACGAAAGTGCCAAGGTAGGTGCCATTTCAAATACTTGCAATGTACATGTTATCCTTAAACGTAATAATCAGGTTAGAAATTTTAACAACTAGTGTTGACGTAAAAGCAAACGTTGTTTGTCGTTTAATACTTTGGTTTCCTAGCCCTATTACAAGCAATTTGCAAATACCATCTAACTTTAAATCTACTGATCTATGTAAGTTAAGCTAAGATTCACAATGAATTGGATTGCATGCAAAAAGGTTTTTGATCAACAAACTGTAATACCGATCAAAACAAACTACAGTTGTTGTACAGTACTGTCCAAAACAACTGAGTTGATTTAAGGAAAATATATTCTTCAGCGAAAGCACAACAGTACTATCGAACAGTTTGGGGTTAACAGCCCGCAAAATCAAGCTAAACGGCTTAGTTCCTAGTGTCCCAAATGATGTGATTAATGTTGCTTTCCTTAAGCTCAGTTGTTTTCCGCTATGTCCATATGATTGCATAGTTTTTTTGCTATGGAACACTATAAGTATTTGGTCAGTGAGCATGCAACGACTAAGCTTACATTACATTTATTTAGTTATTTATAATGTCTTTTAGACAATGAGGTTGCTATTTGGTGTGGGTGTGGTTGTCATCACACTGGTCGTCGTATTCATCAACGACGTGCAGCTTCATACGGATGACGATTTCAATGAATCTTTCGACGATGGACAATATTCTGACGTACAGAAACTCAACAAAACAGTAGAGGCTATGAAAGAGATCATTGGAGTCCTGGGTAGACAGATACTTCTTCAGCAACTCTTTGCTGAGGAAAGAATTCGTTCTGAGGGTGATTCTGGGGTTAAACAAGTTCGCCTTGGCTCCATTGGTACTCGCAACTACTATTCTCAGACACATACCAGTGCCATCAGCACAGTCGCCATCCATGATCACTCCAATAATGATCGTACTGTTGGCATGGGAGAGTTTTGTTGCCTGTCCTCAATGGCGTGGAGTTCCGTACAAGGCACAATGACTATCGCTTGTACATGCCTCACAAAAGCAGCAGTGAGTTGCATGCAGTGGAAGATATTCCCTTCCCACCTGTTTCCACCAGAAGTCACAAACAAGCCTAACGTCGATGAAGAAATCAAAGAAATGAGAGAGTGGTTCAAGGCCTGGAGAGACCAGGACTATACAGTCAGAGACTATCGGAAGAGTACTTCAAGCCTGTTCTTTGCTACCTCGAGGGAGCGTGGACAGCAGCGTCAGAAGGCAAGATCGAGGAACCCTTCGAAAGTGACAGGCATTTTGTGGACCGCATCAAGTTGGTTTGACCTGCAGGAGAAAGTTCGCTTCACTTCCTACGCCGGTAGAAAAGACAACTTGGAGAATTTCTCTTTCCTTCCCAGTATCATCATGAATGTCACAGAAGATGGATATCCTAAGTTTGCGCAGTGGAACTACCGTATACTTTGTCATCCAATCAGCAGAGATCTTCCGCTGAGCCGCCTTCGTGTGATAGACGAGCTTGGTCCTCGCTTATCTGCGGGAAGAACGTTCAACAATCACGTGATGTCACGTGAAGCACGCTTCCAGGTTAACGTCTTTGATAGAGACGAGTGGAAGGAAGGCAGAGAAAGGTTTGGCGTTCTTGATGAGCTTATGAGTGAGGTAAGTGAACAGTTTTAGACAATCTTGCTAGAAAAAAAAAACCCCTAGGTACAAAGCTATGCACTGGCTAAGGAAGAGGAAAATATTGATGCACATCTCTCGAAGTCACGGCAGAGCAACAGCCTGATGTTTTTCGGCCCGGCAAGTCTTAACTAAAGCCCCTCCTACAGGAGGGGAACTGAGGTGTTTTCAAGAACATACTACTGTAATTATATTGTTTCCTGGCTACACGAAAACACCTTTTGCCATCTTACCTGTCTAAATGAGAACACAAGTTTCTGTATTATCAGCTGGTGAATGAGCATTATATTTTCTCAATTTTCTCTCACTTTTGAAACTGTTTCCTCATCGTTAGTTGAAATTTGATCTATATTAGTATAGTTGTTAAGGTCACTTGAGTGGAGGGGAGGGGAGGGAAGGTCACTTGAATCTGTCTTTTCTCCAGCCAGAACTGGGAATCACGGTTCATTATAAAAGTCGTTTTTCCTATAACAAATTGTCAATGATCACGAATAACCCCAAACACAAAAATAAAATCGCATTAACATTTTTATGGGTAATTCTTTTGAGAAATTGTAATTAAGATGTCGATTATTTTGTAAATTTTGATTTCAAGATCCCTGGAATGGATAACTATCCAGGTAACATTACAGACGATGCATTAGACCTCGTAGCTTTTACAATTGATCCAAAACTAAACGGCGAGAAACTGCGTGCTGACCGCTACCACCGATGGTTCGACGTTGGCAAGAAAGACGCCATGGGCGTTTCCACAGCTCATCGCGGATTTTCTGATGGAAGCGTATTCATGGCACTGAACACTCAGCCCAAGGTTGCAGGAATGAGTTTAACTTCCTGCAGAGGTACAAAGAAAAAGCGAGTTTGTAAAACCCAGAGCCAAAAAATGTCCTACGCCGTCCCTCTTGAAATCATCTATCTCACACCATTAAGCAAGTGGAATCCCTATGATATCCATTTCAAGGGCGTAGCTAAAGAACCTTTGGGTAGAACCGTTGAAGCAGGAGGTCGCAATGGTGATCTAACAGACCGCGACAAGGCGTACAACGGTACCAACAGCAAAAAATTCTACCAAACACCCGTGGAATTCTTCTCCGGTAACGAGGTGGGCTCAGGAGCAGCAGACACTACAAAGAATGTAGTTGGAGTGCTCGACAAGAAAGGTAACTATTTACTTCTTATTTACCACCACTGATCTACATTTTGCTAACGGGACATCAAGCGCGATGCTTGACGAGTTCCTTGGTCGGAACGAAACATGCATGTCAGACTAGCCACGTTGGTATTTACCAATCAAGAGTAGTGCAATAGTTAGGGGTGAATCTGGAGGGTTTCGAGTTCTATGGATTACGTACGGTTTTTGCCAATGGTGCCGTGGTCCGTACATAAAAGACTGACTTTTTTTACTGTTATAATGAAATTATTCGGAGATTAGTGGTACGGTATATAGATTGTTCTTTTTATTTGTTGTAGTAGCACTGAAAAATTGCTGTTGAAAAACGCAATCTAGACAAATCAAATACTCTAGAATATTTAGACCTAATTAGCCTGATATTTAAACGGTCAGTAGTTGCTCGTTACACTCTACTCCCACGATTCCGTCTGATCCACACAGTGTTAATCAGCGTTCTGCTTATTGCTGTATTTACAGCAAATCAGAGTGAGGAATTTTTGGAAAATCAGGTACATAAGTGCAAGGAATGCCCATGTGTTGATTAGGCGGCAAAAATGTAACAGAAATAATTAAGACTTCATAAGAGGATTTCGGTCTAAAATCAAGCTTGAACATCATGCTAGCAATGATCAACCGTCTGGCAGAGGCCTCAGCCAATCAGAGTGCGCAATTTTACCGGAAGTAATATAACATGGCAACTGGTTTTAATTTATGTATTTTCTTTTAAGGTATCTTACGCAAATGTAAAGCCACTGGAACACGTATATTCTTCCCTGCAATTGCTGATGTTGGTGTTCTTCGTCAACGCTATCCCATCGTGCCTGTCCATGGTGAAGGGAGTGCTGTGTGGAAAGAGTTGGAAGCCACGAAAGATTTATTGTTGAAATCCAAGACATATGGCTACGCATTCCGAGAACCACTCCAAAGCGGACCAGCAGGAGGGACGGTACCACCTGAGAAAGATGTCGTTTTCCAAGTGCCACGAGCTACAACTAAGGAGAATCCCCCTGGACCTCACACACATGATATTACCCTTACGGCAGATCAGGTGAGTGCACTTGTTTAACTTGCATTTCTATCTTATACACCAATCAGTTAAACATGTTTAAAAATGGTTTCATTAAACACGGTTAAAAATAGGTTGTTCACTTGTGTGTACCGGCCACAAATCTCCTATCAAAACTGCACTAAATCTCATTGCCTGCTCATATCTTTTAGACATGAGGAAGTCTAACAATCCTTTCAAGTTCTGACAATGGTTTAGGCCACTCTGAACAGGAAATTCGATTTATCGCGTGGGTTTACCAAAAAATCAAAAACGTTTTTTATTGGCCTGTACCAACCAATGTAAAGTTCTATCTAATTGTTATACCATGGTGCCATGCGGTCTTCATTTTCCCGTATGGTGCTGCTTCCTGTTGAGCCTTTTTTCGCTTTTTTCACAACCTCGATGGCATAAAACCCTTTCATTTATTCATTTTTTGCACTTACTTGAAAAAAGCAACTGAATATCTCAAACATATCACTGAATTTGTAAAAAAACCGTAATTACTCTAACCCAGCAGATGGGAAATTTGTCTGCGCATGCGTCACGGGGGCGTCCTGTGGCACGTGGGACAATCTCGTCCCCAGAGCCTGCGTTCCTTTTGGCAGGCGCCGGAAAACAAAAGGCTCTGGCCAAGAAAGTTATTTGGAGCACTCTGATTGGTTGACGTTGACAGAACAATAGAAGAGGCCTAATTTATTACTTCCAGAAGGAGTTTCGACAATTACACTTTTCGAGTAGCTTTTGTTCACTAATTAAAACTACTGTTTGTATTCTCGAAGAAATTTAACATTTGAATATAAAAGGCTCTTGAAGAGGATTCTGGTATAGAGAGGGGGGGTCCAACGTCATCATGCTAGGGGCTTACTTGGCGAGGTGGTTGTATAATTTGTTTTCCCAAGATGGATAGTAAGCTTAATCAAAACCTGCGATAGTACTTAGTTTTACAGAATATAAAGTTTTTGCTCGCCTTTTTTATCAAAAATCTAGTTTCATAAAAAGCAGTCGAATCTGTGAAATCTGATTATTTAATAGAGGTACAACTGCACAAGTTACTATAGCTCCTGTTGTGTTTCAGGTTGAATTCCTGATGCAAGGAGGAACTCTGTACAAACAGAGGACTGCACTATCAGCCGGCCATGATCACAAACTCGACTTGGTGAAGTTCGGAAGTCGATATCTCATCGCCCGTTGTGATGCGAACGATACGAGTAGTAAACGATGTTGGGACTATCATGGCCGCTGGCTTGTTCCCCTCCCTAACCAGTAACATACTTAAAACTGAATTGGCTAACGGACACATTTCCAATGTGAAAGAAATCGGACTTTTAGAGTTTTGCGTTAAGCTAAGCATCACAGATAGTTTATGAGATAATTTCACAACAATGTGATTTTCAATCTTACTACTTTGTTAAATGTAACGTGATGAAATAAAAGAGCATGCATGACATAAGGTTTTGAGTAGTGAATTAATTATAATAGTTAAGGTCGATGTGGAATCCAAAATGCAGATCGGTGTAGAGCCCGTCTTCCAGGGCTGGGCATTGTCGGCCAGTAAAATGAAAAACCTCAACCCTATTTGAGTAAGTAGTATAGCGTGGAATTCCAGGTTTACGTGAGTGGCTTAATTGGCCAATTGCAAATAAGGCCACAATTAAACTGGGACCTTGCCACGTTAAAACATCTCGGAAATGTTCAGGAAGTATTCGTTTAGCTTCACCAGGCAAAAGGCCAATTCATCTAACAACTGTATTTGAGTGAATTCTTTAATGTTCCAACAATGCACCAACATATAACAATATTTCTAGTGACGTTACAAAAATATTTCAGTTCTAGTTCTAATATTTCAGGCCGTGGAAGTTTAAGCCAATGACCCGGATGAAAAATGAATCGAAAGTGGTACATTTACAATTCATGTTGTAATTTCGATTTTTACATATAAATATTTAGCTATTTATGTGATCTTTGGATAAATAACCTCGTTCTAACACAAGCCTTTGACTTTGGCTTTACATCATATCAAGCTTATGGTTGCCTTAAGGTCCCCAACAATCGCCTTATTTGGAAGTCTTTTGTTTTGAGTTAATCACCAGCCGAATATGCAAATTCGTTATCGGTTTGTCGTCGTGAAGTGACAATTATTTCACGTGGGAGGGATAGTAAAGATGCAAAGCACAGTAGATGAATTGAAGGGGGGATGAGTGAGTAAATTTTTGAATCACTCGTGGGGACTCGTGTCAGTAGCATTTCGCTGACCAATTCACACTTTTGGTTCGCATGTTTATTTACTCGAAAAGTTTTACAAACATAGTTGATCACTGAAAAGGTTATTTCTCACTCAGATTTTAGATCATCCACAGTTTAAATTGTGATTGTAATTTCATCGAGTCTGCTGTAATTGCAACCAAAACACTGGCCGGTAAACTTATCGATTTATCTCTAACTCTGTGCGGGATATGGTTTATTTTCCGCCGAACTAGCGATCAGTCTCAACCTGGAATGCTGAATACAGATATTATAATAAATCTTTGATTTATTCTAGTTTGTAACAAAATTGTCAAACAGCTTGTGATGCGCAGACTAATTCCGCCAGCTTCCGAAATCACATGTTACAATGATGTTGGCACGGCAACCGGAAACAAAACACACCATCAACTTCTCGAATATCTCAAACTTTATAAACTTTGTAAATAAGGCATATTTACTTCTAAAACAAATCTTTACAGTATGATTTCTAAGCATGGCATCTTGTACGGCAAATAAACCCTTAGAAAACAGCACTCCAAAGGCTTTTCAATTTTGTAAACCCAAATTTATATCGTCTCACAATTTGAATACCATGTAAATAAATTCAAGTTTGTTTTGTTTCTGAGTGTAGAAAGCTGAGATTTTACAAATTCCGGCCTTTACATATTTGCTTGACGAAATTCAAAAAGCATGGTTTAGGCTTGCGCAAAGTTTTCGAGGTCGCATAATTAAGAAAGGCGCCGTAAAGATTCAAACATTAACATTCTTTTACAAAGCGTGTTTTATTTGAGTCGAGGTGAAAGATAAAAATCAACCTAAAAAGGTTTTCAACGATTGTGAAGTTGCATTCACGGCTCATTAGCCAAGTCGGCATCTAAAGTAAATCTCAAATGAAATCTTTAATCTCTAAATGAACTGAAATGCATATTATTTGAAATTCAAGTATACACATTCTCTTAACGAACATTTAAGAAGATGGGGTAAAAGATCAAAAATCAGCGTGACGAACTTGTTGTTTAGAGTTTCCGGCATCACAAACGTGTTGTTTAGAGAGTTTCCTGCATCACAAGATATTTTAAACAAGCCCCTTGGGTTCTAGATCTGTGAATGAAATCAGACTTATTGATTGTTAAAGCCACAACTTCATGAATTATTTTCAGAAAGAAGTTCAAAACGTGGTAAAAAGCTTTGACACGGCAAGTAAGCGCTCCAGATTTGTCTTGAAATAAACAAACTAAAATCACGTGAAAACCGAAAACTTTTGTGACTGGACGTAACATCCATTAGACAAGTCTGCTGATGATTTTATTCTTTAGCTGCCAACTTCGACGAGTCAAACATTTACTAAGTCCAGTGGGGATGGGGATTATTGGTCTCCGGCGTCTGAGGCAAAGTTTACTTAGCCACCAGTACTGGGGGTGATTTTGTTTTCATTGCCTGACCACGAGCAACATACGGTGAGTCGACGGATGACTGCCGAACGTGTGCCGAACCTAAAGCTCTTGAAGCGTGAAAAAATCTATTGTTTTCCTTAAGGCAACCAGAACAATAGAATAAGCTTGATATGTAAAATTTACAATTGTTTAAGATAAAGGGTGACGGAGTCCCTTTTTACTTAGTCCAGTTAGTGTAGAAGAAACAGATTTTGATACAAAAATATACCTTCAATGGTTTCATATATATCTCATCTCATCTCATCACCATCGTCACGTGTTCCAGGAAAGGCAGACGATTGGTTGCTTGAGTCCAATTTCTGCGACCAATTTTGAAAACTGACCAGGATTTATTGTGAAAGGGAAGTTGGAACTGTGATTTTATAATACATACATCATAATGACCCAAAGATATCTATAGCATTAACTCACTAGACTTTAGTGCAAATTTATATAAGTATCTCATGTGTGATATAATGATTCAGTTTGCGAGGCCAAGGTAACGAGGTATGTGGTAGAAACCCTTGTCTGTATCGGCGCAAACAACAGTTAAATTTGAAAATTACTTAGTTTAGGGTTTTAGGTGTGTTTTACACTAGTCATTTCAATGAAATGACCTGTTTGTTTTGAGATGTGACGCACTTTAATAATTAAAAATATTATAGATCTACCTTTAGATCCATGCAGTTATGCAAAATAGAACTTAAAAGTACTCATGAAGAATTATCATGAGAATACGTTTTTAGGCTAGTTTTGAAAGATAAACCATGAAGGAGAATGATTAACTCAAGCATGCTTGTTGCCAAGGAGTTTTACTTATTAAAACGCCGCGTCTCTCATCTTGGCGACTTTTTCAAGGATTGACACATGACTAGCGTAAAGTGGGATGTTGCCGCTGACACGCTGCCATCTCACTGCCGCCGCATCATCTCCAGCCTGAAATTAAAATCAAGCGAAATCGCAAAGTAAACATCACCTGCCAGCTGATTTTAACCTCTCGCACAATTCATTAACACTTAAGTGTTTGGTCTTCAGTCGTTAAAAGCTGCTCATGCAGAATGAATTTTAATATTACAAGAACAGCTATTAAATTGAAATAAACTATCCCATAACCATATGATGAAGAAACCGCGATTACTTTTAGAAAAAAAGATGGCGAACGGAAGAGAACTGAAATACGTCGAACCGTAAAATGAGGACTGAGAAAATTAAAACGAAGATGCATTAAAGTTTGCACAGTCAAAGCTTTCTTTTTCTTGTGTAAATAATGTCAACAGTTCTTTGGTACTAAGTACTTTTTTCTTTAAGCACTTTTTACTTCATTATAATACACATTTAGGACTAAGAGATTATTAACCGAGCGCGAGGTCTGTACGGGGAAATGTCAGACCGAGGTCTGCGAGGTCCGTACAAAAAAACCCGAGGTCTGATATTTTCCCGTTCAGACCGAGCAAGTGAGGTTAATAAATTGTTTATTATATGGCATTTCGTCGTGAACAAAAGAATTTCCGGTCTTCTCATTTCGTCGTTTTCACTCTTGAAAACCGGATAATAGAATTCACTCAGCGAATGTTCACAGTCAGACTCCTTGTCCATTGTCGAAATTTAAGAAAAAATCAAGTTATCGTGATGTTCTAAGGCGTTTTTCTCAAAACAAACCAAAAAAAATGTAGTTTTTGAATTTCCCGGTCCATACAAAATACGGAAGTTGGACCATTGCCATGGTAATGGTCCAAACTTCTCAAATACGCTTTTGGACAGACCGTACGCCAGCCAATCAGAATCCAGGAAATTATCAAGCCATATAATATGTATTATGGAGAAACCTTTGAGAATGCCGGACTGTATTTATATCTATAAATTAAAAAGTACGCAAGCTAAAGCTTGTCATCTGGTTTGAGATTAAAATGAAGGCATCTGAAGTCAGCTAAATAGCACATTCCCGGTTTATCTGCTCTCTGTGATGTAAGTTGCAAATATATCACAGAATTACAAGTCATACCTGAAGCTTAAACTGATTAAACATCTCTCCTTTGTCATCGTGAAAGTTAACAGCCAAAGTTTCCATCCACGAGTTATCTGTATTTCGTGGATCGTCTACGTAGCCCTTGTAAACCTAGAGTTTCAATTAAATCACGGTTTAAGAGCTGTATGTGTACGAGAGCAATCACTATAGTGGTTGTGAGAGTGAGTGACTCAGTGTTGAGCTACTGAATACAGTGCAGTCCTTAATTAAGCGGCCGCCCTCGGTGAACGGGCAAGTGGCCACTTAATAGAAGTTGGTCGCTTAATAGGTGTTGGACTGTAAAAACATTTTATTTATTTTTGAGGCATCATAGCCAAATTCATCATCATCATCATCATCATCATCATCATCATCATCATCATCATCATCATCATCATCATCATCATCATCATCATCATCATCATCATCATCATCATCAGGGTTGGAATACGTCATCGAGACAATACGAAAGTCCTAGAAAAGAACTACAGAGCAGATTAGTCTCAGCTTACCATGGAATTTGCGATAATCTGTGTCTTGTTTAAATACAAATTATTTTTTACGGAGACAACCTATGTTTTTCTTTGCAAAAACAAGGTGATCAAATATCCAGCATTCTCTTTTTATAGCAATCTCATTCGATCCCCAGTCATGATGATAAATACACACATTTAAGGAGCAAGGATGGCACAGTTGGTTAGTGTGCGCGGCCTTCGGTGCGAGAGGTCCCGAGTTCGATCCCAAGCCAGACCTCACATCCTTGTTTCGACTTCTTTCCTTTCCGTGTAGCTTTAATTAGCTTTAAATACCCTTAAAACGGAGCACTGATGGAGAGAGGGGAGTAAAATGAGCGCACCGTCGACCTCAGGTTTGTCAGTTGAATTACTGTTACGAGTTATGGTCGCTTTACTTTACTTTACTTTACGTGTTAATTTTCTAGCAACTTTGCCGATCAGCGAAGGGGTATTAGGAGAGGAAGATTGGTTCGTTTAGAACGAATAAAATCCATGCCTTATTGGCAAAAAACGAAGCCAAATTAATAAATGATCTTGTAGAATTTTTTATAAGGTACAATGTTTGAATATCAAATGGAGAATGATTATTTGAAGTCGATTAACATACCTCATCGCCACGTTTAAACAGATGGTCAATTTGTTTGGCAATCTTTTCTCTTTCCTCAGGGCTGACATTGATTTTAGCCAGAGCTTCCTCGCCAAACTCAGCCTTGAGTGTCTGCGTGACGGCCATACCTGGTTCAACCATACCCTGATGAAACACATTTTAATTAATACAGAATCCAATACAGCAAAATAGTTGATGTTTATGCTAGAGAAGGAAGCTGGAGAGCAATAGGGATCGGAGAGGGAGGGGAGGGATGGTGGAAGTTGTTCATTTGTTAAAGGTACCAAATATAAAGTAGTTTTGTCCATATCCTTTATGAGTAACCTGTGAGAAGCTCCAATTTGTTCCACTTCTACTTACCCCTGGAATCGCCCACTGATTGTTGTCTTTACGTAAAATAGCCACGAATTCCAGGACTTTCTTTCCACCTTCAACCATTACACCTGCACTCGTCCTTTTCCACCTGAATAAAGATTCAAAACCGATTATTCAGTCTGACGATACAGCCCGGATCGATACAGCCATAGGAAACCGCGATTGCGTCAGTCTCTATTTTAGGGTTTTAACGTCACAGAAACTTATATCGCAAAATTTAATGGTAACATACAAGTATACGTTCTATGTTAGATGTCGTTAGGCCGGAATATCAAAATAAATATACCTTTTCGATCTCGAAAAGAGCCCCTGAAAGTACTTCCAAGTCTGAGAGTCAAAAGAATAGCTTTTCTCTCCCGGGTATTGAAAATGTATCTCATGCAAAATGCCTTCGTTGTTATAAACTTAACGTTTAGTTTACTGCAAGGGATTTAAAGCTATCTTTACTTTTATATACATTATTTGTTATTAATTCAAATAGATATATTTACAATCACCCCATACATTTGAGTACACTGTAACTAGAATGGTTCAACTCACCTCGTAACGATAGGATCAGCAGCGTGATTGGGACCAAAACGTCCTAACAGACCACGCCCTTTCATGCCAGTCCTGCCCATGGGATTTCTGAAATATGGTTGAAAATAAGTTAGTAAAGTCATTGAGTAAGACGTCGGGACTTGATAACACGATGACTACACATCAAAGAGATTTTAGCTACTTAAGCTTCAAAAGCGCAAAAAGCAGGTAAGGAAGAAAAGAAAAAAACCAAGCAAAACAAAACAAAAACACTACAAAGGTACAAAAGTACAAGAAAGTCAAGAGAAAAAGATAAAGAGAAAAGAGGAGATCGAGAAAAAGATAACGAGAATGAAAAAGGATAATCAATCAATTAATCAACAACTTTAATCAATCAATTTACGTGTCTAAGCTTCTAGCACGCCACAAGTAGTTCACTAATCAGGGACATTAGAAAATAAGCAAATACAAGAAAATAAGAAAATAAGCAGCTATTCCTTACTGGGCTAGTCCATCTACGACTTTATACGTTCCAGTATGACTAGTCCTGTCAACATTGCATTCAGTGTCTAACTGATTGTATTGTAGCTTAGGACGGTCAGATACAGCCCTAGAAATACAAGAAACAAAAGAAAATACATTGTTTGGTACAGTTTTCTTCTTTCGTACAGGAGTACGAAAGATAAACCTCGGTAACTGGGGTGGCCGCTTAATAGATGTTGGACTGTACATATAGAATATACGGTGTAGTCAAAGCTCACAACATCGCCGATCCCTACACAGGAAGCCCAAACTTACAAGGGGTGAAACTGCTGATCATTACAGTCAGCGCCGTCTGATTTTGCTGTAGATAACAAAGTATTGAAGGGCCGTAAAGGAAGATTAGTCTCTTACATGCTCATTAGATCTTTGTCAGCCCAGGGTGGTTTACTGAGTACGACTGGTGCTGTGTATTCTACTGGTTTGTAGTCAGGAAAACTAACCTACAAAAACCATAATATACCGTAAACGTTATGAAAGATCTATATTATATTTCTATCTATTTTATATTTCTATCTATATTATATTTCTATCTATTTGATATTTCTATCTATTTGATATTTCTATCTATTTGATATTTCTATCTATTTGATATTTCTATCTATTCTATATTTCTACTTTACATATTTGTAAAGGTCAATACATATACTTAGAAGTCTATAGTTTACAGAAGGAAATTAAAAATGGAAAAGGTCTTGGGCTGGCAAGGGTGATGTAGTGGTAACCCGGGGGCGGGAGGGGGGGCGGGAGTGGTGACCTCTCGTGGATGTGGTCAGGGCTCTGAAACCGGGCGTCAGTTTGTTCGTCAGTGAGCTCAGTTGGTTGGTCTTTCCACTGATATGAGGGTTTTTCTCTGGGTACTCCGGTTTTCCTCCCTCCATTAAAACCAACACTGTTACAACCTTGAGCTGTGCTTCGTGGTCAGACGTACTGAATGTCGGCAACAGTGCGCCATTTACAGGCCTTTAACCCAACCACGTGAAGAGGCATTCTCGTATTTCAGTCGTTGTAGTATGCATGGATAAATAGCTCGCCAAATTATTATTATTATAATTACGATTAAACTAGAAATAACAAGAAATTATAGTTACATTCCAGTCAATCTTGTCATCTGGCACAGCAAATCTTCTAGCTGTAGTCCCAGGGTATGGAGAAGAGCGTGCCTTATGATGTATGAACGCAATCGTTGGTACAGCTGGAGCTACGAAAGAATATATGTATCACTCTGTTAACATAATTTACTATCTAAGATACACATTGAGAAGTTAGGTAAGATATTTGAAAAAATAATGGTCAATAATAGGAAAGCCAGCTTTTTTCAGATTTGTTTTGAAATGGTCAACACCAAATAACCTGTGGTAATAGAATATGTTCTTTAAACTATTTCCAAAATCAAGGAAAACAACGAAAATAGCCAATATTATTGTTTAGTGTAACGTTGCCTACCTGGAGGAAGAGCAAGGCTGTTACCCTGAATAAAGAAAAAGTCAAAATAAGAAAACTGCATTTTAAAATATCATTTATAGCCAACGTTTTTATTTGGGAAAGTCAGTGGTTTATTAAGACTTCAAGTGGATTATGAGACAGCGCGTCACGTGATCGGTGACGTTTAAAGTATTTTTAGAACTGCCTTGCGACCGCCCAAGATCGTGGATCGTGGATCGTGGATCGTGGATCGTGGATCGTGGATCGTAGATCGTGGACATAATGGGACAAATAACTGATATTTATTTAATACGTTACTTGTATGTTCTACTTGTTCTATGTTTATGCTCTTCAGGTAAACTATGCTCATTGCTAAAGCCTGACAATTTTAAAGCACTTACAGATTCTAGTAACTTTAATATCTTGTTTAGCATCTCTGTGTTGCCCACCATGTTCACTTCTAGTCGACCGAGTCTTCCATCCATCGCTGGATCTTGTGACGCATTGCTCTCGTCGCAGGACGTGTTCAGGGCTTTTTGTGGGTCTAGCACTGTATCCATTAGTCTATCAAGCTTGTTTGCCATACAGTTGACCCTGAACGCGTAGTTGAAATATTAAGAGATTCATTAAAAAAGGAAGGAAGGAAGGAAGGAAGGAAGGAAGGAAGGAAGGAAGGAAGGAAGGAAGGAAGGAAGGAAGGAAGGAAGGAAGGAAGGAAGGAAGGAAGGAAGGAAGGAAACAAACAAACAAACAGAGAGGGAGAGAGAGAAAGAATGAAAGAAAGAAAAACTCATAAAGAATTTAGTTAAATGCTTGCAAATTAAAGAGGGTCTGGATGGGGTTAACTGACAACTGACAAATGGCCCAAAATTTAACTGACAACCGACAAATGCCTTAGAATTTAAATGGCAACTGACATTTGTGTAGCCTGCTTTTAACTGACAATTCAACCAAAATCCGAAAAAATAGTCGTTTTTCTCCATAACCCATCTCTCCCAGGGACAGTTGCATGTGACAAAGTTCAAGTGGATGTCAAATTGCTGAATTTTGGTCGTAAAACTGGATTAGAAAGAAAAAATGCCATGAGAAATAAATAAAAGCCTTTGTTAATCATTAATTTCCATTTAACTGACAACTGACAAAAAGGCCAAAATTTAAGTGACAACTGACATTTGCACACCCCCATCCAGACCCTCATTAAACAGATCATTTCTAATTATTTTTGATCAGATATCTAATTGTAGCTTATATACCTTTCTCCCAGTGCTTTTACTCGTTCATCTAACTGATCACTTGTGTCGGCTTGTTGTTTATAAGCATAGGTTTCTGCCGCTTGGAATTCCCAATTGTCGATCTGCTCCATCTCAGTGTCCGTCAGGGTTATTTCTATAATAGTACACGAAATGACGTAAATATAGTTCGACTCTAAAATTCTAACAGCTGAGATACAGAAAAGTTTCATTACTGCAATTTTCATAATAATGCGAACTCTGACCTTCAAACAGTCCGTTGGAATTTGGTTTTTCGCTTCCGCCCACTTCAAACAAACAACCAAAAAATACTCATAAAGATCCCTAAAAACCTACCAAATGACTGAAAATGATCTTTAGACGATTTGTAACAGCTAAATATGATTTTGATATTCGGTTAGCTTTCCTATTTTTGATTTTTAATTTTGATTGACGGAAGCTAATTTGGCAAAAACCACTTGAGTGTTTACATGTCCGAGTTCGCATGATTTTGAAAATTGCAGTAAATACTCTCAGAATAAGATTTTATTTTGGTTTACCATAGTATTTTATGAATGAGATGAGCAGAGATCAAATCAGGTCAAATCCTAATGACTTACTCATAGAGCTGCCTTTAGGCGGGTTGCCACACCTACAAAGCTGCCAAATCCATCGAATAAACACAAACACGTGACCAATCAAAATAAGCGGAGGAGAAAAAAGTGGTCTATTGTGGTATTCTTGGACCAGATCGTAGCGTTGAAACTTCCATACTTTATCGGAGTCTTCTTGGATGAGTTCAAAAGTGTAACTATACAGATAAAGATGTTGTTGACGTTAATAATGGAAAGAAGGTGGAAGAAGATGCTAGTTCAAGTTTTGGTTTCTTTAAGGCCTATGTGTACAGGCTCTATAGCGGTCATCCAGAGGCTTCCTTTTGAGAAGTCAACCTTGTGCAAGATGTGTCACAATGACAATGAAGAGGTATTTAGTAAAATATGTTTTTACCTAAATATGGCAATGAGAAGATTCAGCAACAGAACGTTGGCAAATAACATAAACAAAGCCAACAGTAGAGGAGAAAGCTTCTGTCCTAATGGTGACACCGCGCCGAAATCGTCAGGTTTTTCACCTAAAATAAACAGAATAATTGCATTTTCGTACATTTCACTGTGGCACGTCGAGAGAACTACTTCTCTCTTAAAGAGAGCTTTGTCTTTGGTCCTCCTTTGGTTGCCAAAAAAAAAACAAGAAAAAAAAAACCAAGCACAAGCGAGCTAACAAAGAAACAAAAAAACGACAAACAGATACACAAACAAACAAACAAACAAACAAACAAACAAACAAACAAACAAACAAACAAACAAACAAACAAACAAACAAAAAGAACAAACAAACAAACAAACAAACAAACAAACAAACAAACAAACAAAAAGAACAAACAAAAACAAACAAAAACGTCAAGTGACTGAATAAAAAAGCAATAAGCAAAAAATACAAACATGCCAAACAAGCAACAAGTGCTTGAACAATCAAAACATACAAGCAAGCAAACAAAAACTACAGATGACTTCTAATGATTTCTACCTTTGATTTCGTCCAGAAATAGTTCCCCATACATTTGCCAGTAAGGTAGTTCCAGCACACCCACGATGGATTTCCAAGTATCATTACGTGCGTAGGGACCAGGGCCAGGAAACATAACGGCCTCGAGAGAAATCCCGTACGCTACGAGGAACACCAGCAAAATAATGACAAACTGCTTCAAGTCATCCATCTAAGAATTTAAATGTCAAATAAAGGAATACGTAAGTCTGGTTTGCGTCTCACATTGAACGAGAAACAAGCGTGGGGGAAGAGGGGGGGGGGACAGGGACGGGTACTCCCCTATATAAGTATGTGTACCCCACCACCTCCCCCATTAGACCATGAATGTCAAAGAATAAGAGGATATTTCAAATGAAGAAAGCGTGTCACACTGAGGACTACATTTCCTGTACTTTGATTGACTGTACTTTCCATAAATGCGATGATGCAATTATATTTATAGGACAAACTTCTATTAAATAATAATTAGTATACTACGCACGTTCTCATTGGTCGAGAACCGTGTGTGATTACAGATACGGAAAATGGAATCTATGCTTGAATGTTAATTATAGTGTTCTTGCATCAGAACGTACCATCTTTCTAATCATGACCAGCCTGGGTCCAAGATGGCGGTTGACAGAGAAGATTTGCAAGGACCTTGCAATAAAGATGACGATATCAAGAGTTAGGATAATACGAGCTGCATCGAATATATCGTCTTCGGGAAAAAACCGAAGAATGACCGCTGTAATGAAAGCTACAATGGAGAGAATATCAATGAAGTTCCATGGATCACTGAAGTAGATGCTGATTTTATCCAAGATCGACTTCGGAGCTTTTGAAGCAAGCTATATATAAAGAGAGAAAGATAACAGTCAACAATCAATATATTACTTTGATAAATACATTATTTTAATTAGAGTAATTAACTCTGTCATGCACAGTGATTGCAATGGATGCACAGATGTCGTCAAAATGGGCGATAACAAAAAAGTTCGCTACGAGACAAAGTCGAATGGCGTGACTGTTGTTCTCACCACATTTTGACATTTCTGTGCATCTATTTGAGCATTGATTCATTCATTCATTCAATCAATCATTCACTCGTTCATTCGTTCGTTTATTTATTTGTTTGTTGAACAAACCACTTACTTGTCGACATTCTTCAATCAAGATCGAAAAGACCCAGAAATAAAGCAAAATTTCTACAACAGGAATCCCGCCTAAGGATTTGTTCTTGTCAAACTTTGGGAAATTCGTCATGATGATGTAAGCATACAAAATGATGAATGCAACATACGAAATCTGAAACGATACAATATATTTAGAGGTCAATATTGCTTCTTTCTAGAAACAAGCAGTGGCAAATTCATTTATAGCTCTAATCTCAGCTATGCTTTGTAGATGAATGAGTACTTGGTGTATGCAACACCAAATGTATCCGCATAGATGATATATCTATTGGTGTTACATACACCAAGTACTTACCTATAGACTAAAGTTGATATCACACTGGACAACTTTTAGTGTAGCATTGTTGCGTAAAAAATTGACGTGTTGTATTATCCAATAAAAATCAGACAAAATAGTGTGACGTTTCGGTGTAGTAGTGTAGTGTGCGGTGCGGTGCGGTGTGGTGCGGTGTGCGGTGTGGTGCGGTGTGTGGTGCAGTGCGGCGCTGTGCGGTGCTGTGCGGAGCGGTGCGGTGGAGTGCGGTGGAGTGGAGTGGTGTGTGGTGTGGTGTGGTGTGGTGTGGTGTGGTGTGGTGTGGTGTGGTGTGGTGTGGTGTGGTGTGGTGTGGTGTGGTGTGGTGTGGTGTGAAGTGTAATATGGCAAGAAATTGATGGCAAACAAAAAACCTGTAACGTGTTGCCGCAGTAATGTTGCGCTAAAAATCCTAGCCGCGCCATGTTACGCTACGCCAACTTTTAGCGCGACAACGTTGCGCAAAAATATTACAGCCTAGCGTAACATTAACGAAAGAGATTCAGCCATTAGAGTCGTTTTATTGAGGTTTTTCACGTGACGTCATATCCATTGTTCGCGCCATACTGGCGGGCAAATTTGTGATGAGTTTGGCGTCTTATCGAAGAGTTTGGAAATTTAGAAAGTCGCTGGAAAGCTTGATAAATGTCCATGTTTGTATAATCAAATTCATTCCTTGTGATTTTTCCACTGTTTTCGCTTTCCTCGGCTTACGTTTGCCCGCCAATATCACGTGACTGAAAAACCTCAATAGATATGTACTTAGAATAAAATACTTACTACGTTGCCAGCAAACTTGGTAAACGGTGCAGAATAAAACGCATAAATTCGTTGACAAGCACTTAGTTTTTTAGACCTCAGCATGACTTCCATAGAGTTGTCTTGACGTAACTCTAAAATGTAACAAGTGCAGATGTCAAGGCCTGGTTATTCAAAAGACGATTTGCATTAACCCAGGATTAACTCTAAAGAAAACCATTCATTTTAATCCAGGATTAGCGTTAATCGCCCTTCGAACAACCGGCTCCAGGTGGTTCATTTCATTTTTACTTAAAAAAGTAATCTATGGGCGACGCAAAGTATATTTGTGGTTGGATATAGTAGATCATGAACAGGACATCTGATGGCTTACAAAGAGTATTTCTACACGTAGCGTTGTTACAAGAAGTACGAAATGCTTTAGGGAATTCAGTGTTAAGTTAACAAAATCGTCAAAAAAACAAGAATTGAAATAATTTCAGATCGATGTTCCAAGTTCTAGAACATTTATGTCTCTACCGATAACAATACTTTCAGTATAGCCTGTCAAGTGGCCCCTCCCGTTCCCTTCCCCTCACCCCAAACCCCCCCCCCCCCCCCAAAAAAAAAACCCTGCCCCTCTTCCCCTCCCCCCCAAAAAGATCCTTGTTACACAGGGTATTGTATGAGTGTCCTCACTGGCAAACCCTGACAAAATGTCTACTCAAAAGCCCCAAACTGTCGTTTCAAGACACAAAGCAAAAACGTTAGACACTACAAACCTGGGATATATTCCTCGATTGCAAAATGATTTTCTTCCTCTTCCTCATCAAAACCTGCATTTGCTTCCTCATCGATCATAGAATTACTGTCAGACTTTGTTCGGTAAGTTGGAAAAATAGGAGCGGCATCATCTGTGATTGGTTTACGGATTGATTGGTTTAAGGACCGCTCATGTTCACGCGCGGCGTCTCGACGTTCTTGGTGTTCGTCAGGTACAAAATAGATGATGGGAAAGATGAGGAACGGTACAAACATACAGAGTATCACCTAAACACAGATAAGAAAATTAGTATCACAGAATAGAGTAAATATGAAAGACGAGTTGATATTTATTCATTTCAATATATAGATATCCTCAAGTACAGAAGAACTGACAAAGAAATTTCATTAGATAGTTTTTTAGTCATTATCCCGAAGTCGTGTCCTCGCTATCGTTTCCCTAGTGCATTCAAAGCATCACTGTGGGAGTTATCATTCACTGTCTGGATGCTGAACAATTGAAAAATATATAAATAAAGCAATGCTTATTTAAGTGTCTAATGTCTTCTAGCGCTTGCGCACTAATACTACTCTCTCACACACTGCCACTACATTCTAATATTTTATACATACAACTCTCAGCTCACTAGTTCCTTTTTACTTGAAAAAATCCTTTTCAAACGAGACAACAGAACGAGCGCGCGCACTAAAACCACCCTCGTTCCCAGGCCCTTTTCCCTTCGCTTGGAGGTGCGAAGGGAAAAGGGCCTGGGAACGAGGTTGCACTGAAACGCGTCAGCAGTGTGTCTATCCTCTTATTGACACACTCTAATCAACCAATCAGATCGCGAGATTAGTATCAAGTGTTGTAAAAAAACATGATTCCTTGTGTGAAAGCCCCCGCCCTCTCCATGTACCAACCTTAAATGAACTTGTATTCATTGCCATTGCTCCCATCCACAGACGTGTAAGTAAGAGCTGACAAGCTGTGTGTGCAATGAAGTCTTGGCTATCACCGGACACAGCCAGATCAAGGCACGTCAAGTAACCATAGTCGTCTAGTTCTCGGACAAGAAGAGTTTGAGACAGAGTTTCGTTCTCTTCAAAGCATTCATCGAGGACGCCTGTTGCTCTGTCTTCGAAAATCCTGAAAACAGTTTTGGTGGGTTAGGAAGGAGAGAAGGAAGGAAAGAAGGAAAGAAAGAAGGAAGAAAGAAAGGAAAGAAGGAAGGGGGAAGGAAGGAAGTAATTTGAAGGAAGGAAGGAAGGAAGGAAGGAAGGAAGGAAGGAAGGAAGGAAGGAAGGAAGGAAGGAAGGAAGGGAGGGAGGGAGGGCCGAGGGAGGGAGGGAGCAACGGAGGAAGGGAGGGAAGACGAAGGGAGGGAGCAACGGAGGAAGGGAGGGAAGACGAAGGGAGGGAGCAACGGAGGAAGGGAGGAAGGATCGAGGTAAAGAAGAATCGAAAGAAGGAAGAATCGATAGAAAGAAAAAAAGAAGGAAGGAAAGAGAGAAGGAAATTGACTAAATAAATCAACATATTGAACAAAGAACTTACTGCGCATGTTCTCTGAGATCAACGCTGACATCAGTTATTGTGTCGTCACTATGTGCTTTCTCAGCCATTGAACGAAGAAGCCTGCATGCCATTAATGCAGCAGCAACAGGTTGCCGGCCAGCCTCCCAAAGAACTCTTGCTAATTCTCGCCGATTACATAACACAGCCCAAAGAAAGACGTCAAGATAAGGGGTTGGAATAGGGTCGATAAGGTTAATATTAACTGCTGTGGAATATTAATAACAAAATTTCAAGAAGGAGCTAAGAAGATTTATTCGGTGCCGGTTAATATGCAAAAATCCCATTGAAAGGGCCAGTATAAGTCAGGTAATGGCACGCTTTTGAATGAACGCTAAATATCGGCTCTGGGAACGAGATTGTAGTTGAGCATGCACCGAATGCATGCATCTTTTAGTATTGGCACATTCATTGCTAAAGAATCGATCCAGACGATAACGCGGGGCTGGTCAGACAGGGGTCCAAAATGGTTCTAAATTTGACTGTTTTTCTGCCGGTCCAGAATAGGACCGATTCCAAATGGTAACGTATGTTTATACGTTACCATTTGGAATCGGTCTAATAGCCTTCGAGTCTTCGGCTAATACGCAGAGACTCATTGTCACTAACAGACTTGTTTCATTTATCATTATCATTATCTTCAAATGATAACTCTGGCAGCCGTAAATTCATGTGAAATGCGCACACAAATAAGTTATCATGACTATATTAGGGTGATTTAGCGAACGCAACGCGATGTGAGAACAGGACGTAAGATGACGAATAAATCACATTCGTTCGTTGCGTGACTAACGTTCAGGACGCTAGTTTCGCTTGTTTTTACGTCCTCATCTTGACGTCGGCGACGTCAACGTTCATTTCGAACGAAATTCGTCATCGCGCGCGGCGTCCTCTTTTACGTCGCGTCGCGTTTGCAAAATCACTCTATTACTGTGATTACGTTAAGCAGTAACTACTTACAGGACTTTGCTGGTATGGACGATCTACTGAGCATTTTTTTCAAGGATATGGACTTTCCGTCATTCTCCACCATAGTACTGTCAAAATATTGACCTATTCTCAAGTACTGACTGACGTACATGTCACCCATCAGATACTCTATGACTTCACCAACTATCTGCATGTTAATGCTGGAGGCTTGGAGTTTATTCTGAAAGACAGTTGTTGTTGTTCAAATTCATTAGATGTAACGAACAACGGCTGTTCTTTTCAGGGACCATATCGAGAAGAAGGACGAAGGCGACGAAGACGACGAAGACGAAGACGAAGAGGTGGAGAAGGAGAAGGGGAAAGAGAAGGGGAAAGTGAAGAAGAAGAAGAAAAAGAAGAAGAAGAAGAACAACAACAACAACAACAACGAGAAGTAGGCGGAGAAGGAGAAGGAGATGTAGAAAGAGAAGGGGAAAGTGAAGTAGAAGAAGAAGAAGAAGAAGAAGAAGAAGAAGAACAACAACAACAACAACAACAACAACAACAACAGAAAGAGGTATTCAACAACAAAAAATTAGGACATAACAGTAAGTCTGCTACGTTGACTATAAGGACAAACCAGGTAAACGACTTACCATTTCTTTTTGAATCAGTGGTTTGATTGTACTGTTAGATGGAACCTATAAAAATAATAAATATAACAATTCATTGATAGAAAGTCTCAAATACATCTAAATTATTGGAAGTACTTACCCCCGAGTAAAGTTGACATAAAATTTCCGTTGTTAAAAATTCACTCATACTCAATCCACTACGTAAAAATAACTCAGCAAAATCAGCCTTGTCGTCAAGTAACGCTGTTAACATCGGTCCTGACAGTTGTTCCGTCTGAAAGACATAACATAAATGCTTTTATTTAAAAAAATATTTTTCAGAACTTATGAGTATACGAAGCCTTTGCTTGAGAACGATTTATATGAGGAGCAAAGTCATTAGAATGTTTGAAATAACTTCAAAACGTTTTTGTTAGAATTAGTGAGCACACGGTGTTTGCTTGTCAGCGTTTCCTATCAACAATGTCATGAGCAGTAAGATGTGTAATATCAACTTCATTGCAACTCTTACCGTCCATAATCTATCCTCAGTAAAAATTTCGCTTTTGGCCAAGTCAATTCGATTCCATGCAAGAGCCAGATTCAGTTGCGCCAGTGGGCTTGAACGATTTGCTGTAAAAATATGTCATAAAACAGGTTGTATCATATGCACATTGTACGCATGCGCTGTAGACTTGAGTTCAAAACGATACTTCGTATGAGAGAGCCTCATTCGAGGGCATTCCCTTTCGGGATGCGTTCAATTTTGAGCTTCCTGAGCATCAAAAGGAGAATGGACGGTTCTAAGTCACCTCGCCTTAAGTAGAATAGTAGGGAATAGTTGCCTGCGGAGTAAGCTATTGTAGATCTACTGTTGGTAAACAACGATTGACATACCTTTAAGCAAGGCCTTTAGGATGGCCAAGTCAATTTCTTGTGATATTGTACCATCTTCAAGTCGATATACAGACACCTAAACATGAAATGAAGACCAGGGTTAAGGACTCATTTCTCAGAACTCAAATAACTACTGGATGATTGTTCAGTTGAAATCATGCGAATACATTATAACTGGTCATACTTTTGGACTTTGCGCTGTAATAAAACAGTCAGTACAAGAGGATTCTACAGCATACCAAGGGAAATTAAACAACAACAGCAACAAACAAACAAACAAACAAATAAAAACGATAAAAATTGTTTCACATTACTTTTTCTATAAAAACGATTTACTTACCATTTTTTCATCTTCTAAAACACGCTTGACCTTTTCGTATAAATTATTTACTTTACTTTCACCAAGAAATGAGAATACTTCAGTCACTTTGGCTTTCACTTCGTCCTCATAGGCAGGATCAATAACTGAAATCGTCTGTCCATCCACACTTGGTAAACAATGTAAAGTAAGGAAATGTCAGCCATGGAAGAAAGATATACATTTATATGGAAACACTAAGTAAAACAACCTTTTATGTGCGATTTCTTTTGTCAACACTAAAGACCCGGACACATGCACGGTGCAACTTTTCCCGAAACATTTGCTGAAACACCGCGTGCAACACGGTTGCACCGTGTGTCCACCACTGAAACATCTCGTGCAATGTTGCGCGCAACAGTTCTGGATAGGTGCAGAATTAAAACTCGATCCTACTTCTGCGGCTGTTGCGCGCAATGTTTCGCGAAACATTGGAATGGGTGGACACACGCTACAACATTTTGGTTGCGCGCGATGTTTCAGCCAATGTTTCAAGAAATGTTGCACCGTGTGCCCGGGCCTTAAAGATACTTTATCAAATGCTAAAAAACCTATGACCATTTGACTACACAGCGAAAGTTACTATAAATAAGGCCAAAGATTTACTGAGTTCGGCATTGACCCTTTCGCAAACTGATACCGAGTACGTAGTTACGTATCTTGAGCCCTCTAGTTTACTTGCTTACGTTTTTTTAACCGTGTGGCTATAGGCAAACGAGACAACGTTAGCTGCACGACCACTACCATCAATGACAACCGCAGGGACCTTCTTCTTGATCAACTCGTACATCGTCTCTACGGTATTTGGTCCTCCTTCTAGAACCAGCAATACCACAGGAACTCCAATGGAACCTGGATGACAATGAATTGGGCATAAGTTTTATACAATCTTAAAATCCAAAACGTATCCGTTGAGGTTCTCAGTAAATGAAAAAGTACCACGTAAAACTAGAAAAGAATAACCGACCAGGGTTCGGTTATTAGAGGGTGGATTAGCACTAATCCAGGGATAAGTCTAAAGAAAATCTTTGGTTTTAACCCTGGGTGAACGCTAATCCACCTTCCAGAAACCGAAACCAGGAGACTGAGCATGCGCGTTACGTGATGTGACGTACCTCCCCGTTCATGACCTATTTTTAGACAGCTATAGTTTCGTGCACACTGAAAGTTACTGAACATTAATTTTACTATGGATTCACATACAGTGCGAGCTGAAGTCGTTCAAAATAAACGAGTTCCGAAAAAGTCCAAATATGATGTAACGTATCGAATTCATCCGCAGTTCTTTTTATAATAGGAGCGCACGGAGTCTCGATCGTTCCAGACGTTGCTCGATTTATGTAACGAATCTTCTTTGATCAAAGAATATACACCTATTTCAATAAACGTTGTCGGACAAAAACCCTTGAGCCTACGCAACTCACCTGTAAGGAATCATGGGTAGAATTTGATAACATTTTAAAATCACACAAATATCCACATGACAATTCAAATCTAGCTTGCCCTCGCCTTATACACCAAAGAACTTAATTTACTGATGCTGACATCAAGACTAAAGCTGAAAGGCAAGTGAAGTTTTACAACTTTCCATACTCCTTTTCGGTCTAGTGGCGTGGGCTTTAAGCCTCTCGTACGACAACCTTTTTTGAAATAAAGTAGGTGTATATTTTTCTTTGTTACAGCTGTGTTTGAAACAAAAAATCACTGCGTAGTATTCATATACAGTGACTTAGCTAGCACCATTGTTAACTCTATTACTAGCAATTAAATACATTAATAAATCTATGAATATTTCCTGAGAAATTCCGTGAAGCTCATCGATCATACTGACTGACCTGCTTTTGATCGTGAGTCGGTTTTCAATTGCATAATGGCTTCTTCAACACGTGACCTGAGACTGATTTCAACGCCATATTTGCCTTGAGTTCCATTGTCAACAAGAAGAAAGTGTGAATGGTTAGAATCAAGCATTGCACCGCTGAATCCTGGAGTTGGTTCCATGCTATATACTGCTGGGTATCGGCCATTCCCTTTCTAAAGAGAAAGTAGAGGCAACAAAAACACGATGAGGTACACGTACAAGAGATTTCTTCACACAAGATGGTTAAGGAGTAGTGATTCATTGGTAGTACATGAAATAGGTTGATACAGGGAGGGGAGGGATACCGATAAATACGAATTAGGAGTAGTTTGGGCTTAAATTTGCGGGTTATAGATGTTAAAAAGTTACATTTTTTGGCCAAAACTGTGGCTAAGGCGTGTCTACATTAGTTCAGATAGATTTTGAAATACACCTTTTTCGTTTCAGTTAGGTCTTCAGTCAAATTGAAATAGCGTGTTTTAATTTATATGTATATTTTTGAAACACCTTGTAAATGAAGATAGCGAAAAAAGCAAAAAAATTCATCATCATGTTCAAATACAGTCTACAGTGCTGATGACCTCACAGCGTATTGTATTTTTGTTAATAGTGAACAGAGAGAGAGAGAGAGAGAAGTGGGGGTAGTGGTATGAGACCAACTGAGGATTGTAATATATAGAGAGAACGTCTTTTCAAGGTTTTTATCTCTCTTTCATTATCTTTGTATGTATATGACAGTACTCTAACCTTTGGCTGGATAAGACAGTTCTGTTTGTCTACAATCCCCCATGATGCAATACCAATAACATTGACTTCCGAGTCTGATCCATAAATCAATTGCTGTTCTTTCACTGCTTCACCTACATGTTTCATAACTCCTGTATTGGTACCACCTATGACAAACATAGAAAAGAGATTTATATGACATAAGTGTAGGCTCAGTTGGTTAGTGCGCAGCTTTCTGATGCGAGAGGTCCCGAGTTCAATTCTCTGTCGGATTACCTCACACTTGTTTCGACTGCTTTCCATTCCGGGTGTAGCTTTAATTAGCTAATTAATGGAAAGAGGGGGAGTAAAGAGCGCACAGTCGGCTTCCTGGGAGACCAGCGTTCAGCTGAAGGAACTACCGACGCTAAAAGTAGTGCTTTACCTTTACGACATCTGGTTAACAAATAAAATCATGAAGTCCCGGTGGACGATTATGTAGCAATGGTTGTGTTAGTTATGGTTTCGACTTTCCCGTTGATAATATTCCTCTCACCCAAGTCAGCGCCCCCGTGTCAACATCAGTAAAACTTGTACATCTATCGATTCCTTACAAGACGCATTTCGTTGTCTGTTTTTACGGGATTCCTTTGAATTTATAATGTCACGGAAACAATTGTAGACGATTGTCATCATTTAAAAGTGGTTAACCACGTTATTAAGAATCACGATCGGGTCAATTTTCCTTGCAAGGTTGCGCGCAAATGATTGAAGGAAACGTAGACACACAAAACCATTTTGTTGCGCGCGAAGCTGCAACATCAGTTATCATTTAATCACCATCATCATCATCTTCATCATCATCATCATCATCATCATCAATGCTTACCTGTAATAATCCAAGCACCTGTGGTTTTTGCAGCTTTAACCAAACCGCGTCTAAAGACTTCCTTGAGGCGAGGCTTGAGTACAAAGCTCTTTGCTCCCCCTGTTACTGATATGACTAGATTTGGAACTTCTAGGTTCCATCGCTGCAACATTAGATCCATTACACGACTGGCTTCCGTATCGTGGGATATGCGCACATACTGTTAAAAGAAAAAACTGTTAGTTTAACTACTGCAATTCACCTTTATCGCGATGACGTTAAATTCTAAAAGAATCATTCTACTGGAAAAAATTTCCCTTCAAATCTGTCATATCAATAACTGCAAGATTTTGTCTCCACTGCTTATAAAAGGGAAACTAGTTATAAAGTTTGAGTGTAGAAGGGAGAAAACCTACCGGGGATCTGTTCTGGCTCCCAGTCCCTTGGAACTCCACCTCGCCATAGGCATTGGTTGGCAGCTGTCTTGTACAGAGGTCTGGTGTCCATTCTGTTGCATTGGAGTCGTTATTAAATGCGCCTTGTGGATGCTTGGATTTCTTACGACCGCATTGACAACTGGGATCCCTGTGTGACAAAAATAAAGATAAGCTCATTGATTTTGTATCTGTGTTCTATGCTACAGGGATCGTATGGAAAGTACATGGCAACACAAATTGTAAACGGGAAACAGTGCAGATTGCTGGATTAAGAATAATAGATTTTTCTGTAATAATCAATGTAACAATTCCAAACGTTGATGCATAAAATAGCATTCACGTTGAGGGAAACACGGCTAAGATATTCAGCGTGTCAAAATTTCTTGGTGTGCGGTATGCAAATTTTGCTAAATATTCAGAATTTACTTACTCAGCACTGGCAGTCTTCGGGTTAACGATATAGCGAATACATTCTCTCCTATTAAAGTGTGAAGCTATCCAACTCTTTTTGCTTTTCTGGAAAAGGAAAAAGAAAAGTTAAATTAAAGTAAAAAGCAATGGTTTGCTAATGAATCACAGGGTTTGATGTAGATATAATGGTAGCAACTAACAAAGAAGCCAATATCATCTTAAGCCCGCCGCACACATTGAGAAACTGCGTGATAACTGCCACGCGAGGCACTTAGCTCAGACGATTTCTCGCCGCAGACGTTGCATCTTTGGCTACGTGAGGCCGAAAATAGTGCAGGTGGCAGGTAGCAGTGCCTCGCGTGGCAGTTTCCTCACGCAGTTTCTCAACGTGTGCGGCGGGCTTTACCAACCAACCAATACAAAAACGTGTTATTTTTGTTTCCCCATCTGTATAGTTTGCATTTTGCCATCAACATGCTAAGTATGCGATAGTTGATAGGTTGTACCGACTGGGGACAATGGTGCCATCCTATTTACAACACTATATGTTGAAGTTCCGTGGCAAAGTATTCTAAACGTTAACATGCTGTTTAATAACACAGCTAAGCATAAAGACGCTCAGTGTTACACGCTGTACTTCTTTCAGCAATTCATCTCGCAAGAATTGCGAAACAGGTTGCACCGATCCATTGGACCGTGTTTCATACCGCGCATTGCGGAAAAACTACAGCCGTCTGATAATCAGAGGCTACCCGGTAGGCTTGCTCAAGGTGTGCAAAAAATGTTTCGGGCGTCGCTTAGTGGCAGGGGAGATCGTTCGTTACACTTTCTCTCTCACCGTCGATCATAGATGAGAAGGGGAAGAGTATCGCACGATCTACAGCCGTCTGATAATCAGAGGCTACTCGGTGGGCTTGCTCAAGGTGCGTGTGTTTCATACCTCGCATCTCGTAAAATCTACAGCCGTCTGATAATCAGAGGCTACCCGGTGGGCTTGCTCAAGGTGCGTGTATTCTAACGTTTACCAACAATATTTTGTCGTTTGGTTGTCCTACATGATTTCTAAACGGTCACCGGATACGTATGTACGGAAACTTTCCATGCGTAACTTCTAAACGTAAACGTATAAGTATGGATATAGCCTAAGGCTACGTTCACACTTACTGAGATTAATATGAAAACGTATCTTGTTTGCTATGGTTAGGCCTTTTGTCTATACAAAATCGCCGTTTTTATCGAAGAAAACGCCATTCCAGTGTAAATAGCGATAAAGGGGAAAAATGCGTTTTCAAATTTATCCAAAGCCGTAGGACGTATATAGCCTAGAAATATGTTAACAACGACTGATACACACAATTGAAGCGTCAAGAAACACACACAATGTAATTATGACGTTAATGTCTACGTCATAAATAGGTCACTCCTTTTACACAAAGACACAATTGAATCGATCGTGGGAAAAGTTATAGTCAGAATCTACCAGAATTATCTATTGCAGATAGAACAGTACACTTATACAAAAAGATATAAGCCCTTTCTTTGCTTAATGCGTTCTTTTTTGACATAGTTGAATTGGTTTTTAATTAACTTTTTAATGAGCTATCGCTCACTTGATATATTGAGTCATCACAGTTGAATAATGCCAAGTCCATTCCATAAATGACTTCACATACATGCATTTGTAAGCACCTTAATCCATTGCTGAAAACTATAAACTACAAAATTTGTATGTGTTTAGCATACTACAAACGTTTAATAACTTATGAGAAAGAAAGACGAGAACTACGAGTATTTTTGTGAATAAAAAATATTAAAAATAAAGTAAGAATGTTTGAATGAAAACTTCAGGATAAAGTTTTTGGAAATAAAATCAAGATTTTTAGGAACAATTCTCAAGAATTTTTTGTTCTTGCTGTGTCAGGAATGAATGATTAAAATTTGCATTTTTATATTTCATGCATTGATATTAATCATGCTTTTCAAAGTTTGTTCAAAACACTAAAAAGTTTGGAAACAAATTTAATATAATTGACAAATATACTATATCTAAATTGTGAAAAAGGAGTTCTTTTTCAACACTTTATTAGGATTTTGAAGCAGCACTTCAAATAATTTGAAACGACATCAATGTGTTCAGTATTGAATGAATTCACGATAGTTTGAAACTTCACGATTTAGATTGATTTGTATCAGAAAGTCTTGACCATCAGTCCAAAAAGTCTCGCTAGAGCAATAGAAATTACAAAGTTGAGATAAAAAAGGTGTTTTTGCAACAACTTACCCCTAAATACTGATGAAGATCAACTTTACTCTGACCCTCGCCATCATACAACACAGGAGAAAATGAGTTTTCTTTCATGTCCGCCAGGTTGACTAGCTAAACAACTCCTCTCTGTCTTAGAGGGAATATTTGCCTAATTCAGCGGCTCAAACCAGTAGTGTTTTACCAACTTCTCTGAGTGATTCGTACTTTCATGGAGCTACATATATTGTTAATGCTTGAAAGCCTTGGCAAGCATTCAAGCACGAACATTTGGAAACTCCGGTAATGTCTCAGCTAGCGAAACTGAATGATGCGACAAACATATTAATGTTTTCATGAGTCACAAAAACATATTGCAAACTCCTCATTAACACAATTGTTGGAATAATAAAACTTCGAAATTTAATTATATCAAGAAGTGAAAATCAGTTAAGCAACTGTTTTTATGAATTATTGAAAAGAAAAGAATCAAATGGAAATAGTCACAACAGTTATTTAACTAGCGTGACTGATCGTGAAGAGGTAACGCGACATGACGTGATGCCAGTGAGAACACGAAATTGAAACTTGCGCCGAGAAAATGTTTGTTTCGTTTTTGCACATACATGTATCAACTTGTCAGCGTCATTTTCTAAAAATACAGCTAAATGTTCTCGGTGATTTAGAAACAAAAATTTATCCGATGTGTTTAGCTAATTTTAGTGATATCATACTCTTAACTGGTAACTGATATTATTTAAATCAATATTAAAATAATTGGCTTTGTACGGTAAATTGTAAACTATTATTGATACCTTATTATTTGTGAATTCAATTCCCATTTAATTCGTTTCAAATGAACAGATTAAAGATTAAAAATAATGGGCAAAATAGCCAGAAGCAAAAAATAAACAAAGGCAAACCAGAACTTCATAAGGGGCAAACCCAAAGAACTCTTTGGACAAATCTAATCATTTTTGTGGCGTGGAACTAAATTTCACTGAAACCGCTTTTCAAGACATCTGAACACAAAATCAATGCGAGGAATTGTTCATGGTAAAAATCATATTATACCAGTTTATGTACCTACAAATTCAAGGCATTCGAGCGGCGAGACGAGTGAAAAAGGGCCCACGCACGTGTAGTCGTGTAGTGAGCTTAGGGGGTGTTTGCATGGCCCTAGCACTAGGATCATCCTACCTGCTATACATTTACTGCATTCTATTTACATGGAAATTTGTGTCTTCACTTCGGGTACTAGGATCATCCGATCCTACTAAACAGAATGCAGTAAATGTATAGCAACTAGGTAGGATGATTCGCCTGCTAAGATGATCCTAGTGCTAGGATGATCCTAGTCAGTAGTGTCATGTAAACAACCCCTTAAACAGTGTCAAAAAAAGAGTTTCATAGAGATATTTTCATAAAGAACATGAAATATCACAACTACATACTCTATTGGTCTTCCAGTGTTTAGTAACACCTCGAAGTAAAGGAACAGAGTCCAAATTTGACTCGGTGTGATTTCGTGTACAACTTGTAATTCCATTCGACGCTGTAACATCGGTACTGATATGTAATTCGTTCAGTTCTAGATCTTTTTCTTGTGTACCATTTTCACATTTCGATTTCTGGTTTTGAGCCATGCGATAAATCCCTTGACTAGGCTCTTTTCTTCACACTACGTATTATAATCGAAGTAAAGAGAGAAACGTTTTCATGATTCCTGGAATTCAATAAAATGACTCCCTTGATTAGGGAAGCGAGCCGAGGTCATCCTAGTAGACTGGACGCCCGTTTCACAGAAAATGTGTAACGCTCCATTTAACTCCCCAGGGGCAATTAACCTAGATTTTTTAACATCGGTAATTGAAAATGGCCTCGATTCCAATATGTTTAAAGATCATTATCACACCTACGAATGCTGAATCATGACAGCAGGTAGGAAAATGATGAAACAAAGTGGGATTTTGTTCATTTGTCTAGTAAGAATCGATAGCAAATTAAAAACGAATTTTCCGGAACAGCCTACTGTCACTGCATCATTTCAGTATGATAAAGTGTACTGTAATGTTGTTATGAATGAAGCATTCTCCATAGAGTAATTTGTTATTACATACATATCGAGATTTCATTTTTGAGTGAATTTGTGCCATTTTTCTGTCATATGAAAAGTCAGAGCATTTTACTAATTCCTTTATTTTTTCATCAGTTCAAAAAGTACAGACAGACTCAAAGAGCAATCAAACGTCGAATTCATTATTGTTTTCTTGCTTTAATTGCAACACAACAAGCAAAAAGAACAATCTGTAGTGTCCCAGAAATATCCATACCCTACCATAGAGAGAATTAGAATTTCTGGAGGAGAGGGGAGGGGAGGTCACAGAAAGAACAAAATTTCAAAGTATGTAAGGAAGAAAATTTGTAGTTCCAGGGGAAGAGAGATGTCCTTTCACAAATTCTATATATGTGGGGGCAAGGATATTTTGGGAACCTTACTGTGCATCTCCATTACACACAGGATGGATATACCCAATGAGTGCACAGTATTATTGTGAGAAAAATTAAAAATTTCCTCAATATATTATGACAAGTTAAAATTCAAAATCAGCTACTTAAAGGCAGTACTTTGGTTCAAAAGCTCAAATTCACCTCCCTCCCCTCTTTCCTCAATTAACCCTCCAATTTCGAGGACCTGTACACCTGTACAAGATACATATAGAGATAGAGAAAACCATTCATATAAATCCCAGACTAGCATTAATCAGGCTTTCAAGAACTGGCCCCTACCCTGGTAGGAGAGAAGTGCAGGGAGGGGGGGGGAGGGGTCTTTAGAGGACTGATACCTGTAAGTTTTTGGGTAAGAGTGCTTCTTGCAATCCTTACCTGTTTAGGGCCCAACTGATGTTGATCTAATCAAACCTAATTCAGATCTGTCAATAATATTCCAGGGCACACTTCCATAGTTTCTCTCAAAAAACACACCCAATATGAGACCACATAGAGAGTAATAAAAGCTGTACTCTGGGAATGAGAAGCACTGTACCTCCCCTCTAATGGAACCTCTTCCAAAGCCATTTTAAATAGTGTATTGTAATGATCCACTCTATGTGACAGCACTATAGGCATTGTGTGAAAAGAACAAATATGGTAACATAACACTGCAGACACTAAATACTTCTACTTTGGAGTCAAATGTTGCTCAATGTCTGCCTTGACTGTTTGTAGTATATTTGGTAACTACAAGTGGAAAGTAAGGCAAAATGTACATATTAAATGAACTATGGAGGTGTGAAATGAACAAAGGAAATACTTTAGATTGCCACTAGCTTTTGCTCAAAATATCTTTCAAGGAACTGAAGCCAACATTGGACAACATGCACACTCCAAATTCTCCAAATTTGACCATTTACATACTTGATATAATTCATAGCCAGCTATAGATCCTCTGAGAGACGACACCGATCCACTTCTTCTTTTATTTACTTGAGGGTTGAAAGGTGTAACAGTCCCATTAATTTTTGCAGTCAACTGAAGTCTGTTTGCTTTACGTTTAACTGCAGGAGATGAGGCCATTTAAAACTGGTCAGTTTTGACTGTGATACTGTTGATATAAAGTATAGACAGCTATCAATGCAACAGAATCATGAATACTTCAGTGCAAAAAACAGATGAAAACTAGGCCTACATTAGAAAGAGCACTCTTCAAAATATAATGAAATTATAATCAAAAGAGCTGTTCTCAAAAACAATGACCCCACTTGCATGTAGCCTGTGAACAGGGGAGAGGGAGGGGAGGAGGAAGGGAAGGGGGCTTGGGAAGGGGAAAACGGGAGGGAGAGCTCCCCTTTTCTCCTCCCCAAGCCCCTTCCCTTTCCCCCCCCCCCTCCCCCTTACCTTTAGCCTGTTGACAGGTTAACTTGCATGAAGAGTGGATGCTGCTTAATCCCCTGATTAAACCCATATCCAGCTGGGGGTTACTCCCTACTCCCTACAGTGGAATATAAGGAATGCTCCATCCAAAAAGGGGCACTTTTTGTGAGGCTAGAGGTATACAATTATTAGAAGAGGTAAGGAATTCCCAATTTTATGTACAGAAAAGTTTTATTTAACCATTCAAGCTGAATGCATTAAAGGGCCTTTAGGAATAGTTTTAAACACTAGATAGGTTTAAATGTGAACACGCCTCACTCAAACTGTAAATGTATATAAAATGGGTACCTTTTCACCAAAGGTACCCCCTGGCCATATATACCAAAGGTACCTTGGGTTAGGCATATAGAATGTGCATAAAGCTACCACATTAATTTTGCAACATTTGACAAGTGGATGAAGTAAGTGTATAAGGACTGATTCAGTTATATAAAGGACCAAATGAATAGTATATCACATAATAAGTTTATAATTATACATGGACTAGCTCACATTATCCTATATTGCTCCTTGCAATACTAACCTATTGTGTTATAACAAATAGAGAAGTGAATCAAGTTATATAGAAGCCAAAGATTAACTCCAAGTGATTATATTCTGTCTGCAGATGATAATGACCGAATCACAGTATTATATATTTCTGTACGAAATCATGTAAATCTCAAGATTCATCACTAATTAATCAGACACTTTTTTCAGTCTGAACTTTTAACAAAAAGAGAATACTTAAGATTAACCAGTAGTAGCCATGCAGTCTTCTTTCCAAGCAGATTATGTGATTTTCGGTGCCTATGCACCGATTGACCTCGAGACCTGATATCATTATCTAAAACTTTTATACAAACTCTGAATTATAAGTAAATCAAATAAACACGCTTAGTAAGCGAAAAGAACTTAAAATATAAAGTTTCTTAAAAGCCTTTCAGATTACTGTCGCCATGAGCTAGGAGTCTTTAATCGTCGGCTTTCAACACTTCTATCATCGAATATCGTAACATGTAGATCTCAGGTTTAATCACTCAGCGAGTCGATTAATACTATATATAATTGAAATAGAATACAGTTCAAAGCGGATCGGTAACATTTCCTCATGGCAAGTTTTATGAAAATTTTGAGCGAAATCTGCATCCAGTATTACTGACTAACGGACGGCGTTGCAAAATCGACAGTTTCTTTTCAATAGAGTGAATAAGAAAATTACTAGAACATTCACAGGTCTATGAATTTATGGCTCACAAACTGAGCACTACTTTAGGCTAGTAGCATGGTCAACGTACCTGTATACTTGTAGAAAATACATAAGATCAATTATCTTGAATAAACTACTGATTATTTATACAAACAAGTACCCTTAAAGTGTTATTCATGTTTTCTCGTACTGTACATGTATGTGTTATCCGCCATCTTTAATTTTGACATGTGACGTCAACACGTTTTGTGTATTTTGTGAAGTGGTTGCTAATGACAACGCTGTTGGATAATTTTATGATATGTGCTACCTTACAAAATGAGTAATATAATTGCACAGCGGCCAGCGTCAAGATTCTAACCTACATCAATTACATCCACCAGTATTAAATAATAAAAAATAAATAAAACATCACAACTATTGGAAGGAAACTTAGCCTCTTTGAGAAAGATACCGGGATAATTGGATTTAAACTTTTTGGTCATTTTATTTTCTTTCTTCCTTTCGTTCTTTCGATCGTTCTTACGTTCTTTCGTTCGTCCATTATATTTTCTTTCTTCCTTTCGTTCTTTCGCTCTTTCGTTCTTTCTTTCTTTCTCACTCTTAATGGTGTTTTCAGACGAGCAAATAAACAAATTGAAACTAACGCCCGTTTATTTAACGGTGTTTACGTCTTAGCTAATAGTTTTCTATTTTTTCACGCACTAGTTAGGTTTAACTGACATCTGTTTGAATAATCGACACTAAATTTCGAAATTTGTTCGGCTGAAGACATTGCACATAGACATAATCGAGTGCTGATTATTAGGACGCACCATCCAAATTACAGTGTAAAAGCACTCATTTATAATTTATAATTTAGCAGTTATTATACGCTTTTGACAATGTCTTGATGGAGAATGGTGTAAATTCAGACTCAGTTTCACTGTAAAATACAAAGCTTTTATTTGTACTCCCACCTTGAGAGTACTCCAGCTAGGTTCCGGCACTATCACAGCCTGTTTAGTTTCATATGAGTATGAAACCACTTTTGTGACTCTGATGTGTTATTTTTTCTGTCGTTTTATCGGCTGCCTGCCCTCATCTGTTTTCTTTTAGTGGTGGAAAAAATTATTACGAAACACCGCAGTAATCGAATGACTCGTTCATTTTAATTTGCAAAGAGACTAGGATATGGCTAAATTGTCAAAAACAACTGCATGAGTTACTCCTATATATCACAGACTCTCTAGCTCTCTACTGACGGACAATATGAACACCTTATCTTTGCCCCAGTTGGCCACTAAAGTTCGAGTTGAAATAAAGTTTATGTGTGTATATATGGCAAAATTAATACAAACTCTAACTCTTTAGTACGGGCAGTGTGTACTTTACTGACATCTTGTAAATTCAGTAATCATGTCCCAGCTAATTGCAAAAGCAGAAAATGCAAAATGTAATAGTACTGGGTGCATTAGACATCAAGTAAATCTACAAGCAGATGATTTTATGCCTTTTTGGTCATATAAAAAATGTACTAGTCGCCAAATTTCAATTCGAAAGTCAGTACAGTATTTTTAATTGATTGTAAAGCGCTTTTAATTTGAGCTTTTAGTAAAAAGCGTTATATGAATAAACATTACATATCAAATCTCAACACAGGAAACCCAAAATACTAATTGATTTATTCTTTTATTTATGACTCTTAAAAGCCGGGCTCCCTGTGGTATGATTACTCACTTTTCATATAAGAAAAATTAATTGAATCAGAACATTCATCTATACTGGTGTTTCCATAAACATTACAAACTAAAGTACACCTTTAGATCTCAATATACTTACTTAATAATCTGCCAGGTTTTCTAACGAACAAACTATCAAGTGTACTGAGATCTAAATTAAATAAAGTAATTATCAGGGGTTTTTTTTTGTCATTAGAAACTCAGTTTAGAATATCCGTCATTATAATATGATTGAGTCGGGTTTCTTCAGTTATTCATGGAGCTTTATATCGCTTATATCCCCGGTCATTATGAATTCAAGGGTTTTATCTACAATTTTAGATCCGTCTTTTCCGGGATTTATCTAGATAAATTTATAATTTCGTCCTATACTTCCTTAGGTCATCTATGTGGGGACACCGAGACTTAGAAATTTTCTTAGAAATATACTTAGTAGCGATTTTTGGTGGAAAAAAGTATTTGATCAGTGACTGAGATTCGAGCCCGAGACCTTCTGCACTCCTATACCCGCTTTTAAAGTGCGCCTAACCCCCGTTATTTCCAATTTTGATAAAAAGTTCGACCATTTCTAAGAACGTCTACGATAAAATGACTCAACTTGAATGAATTCCAAAGCTTTCACACAATTTTAAACATCGGCAAAAAGGGCTTTTGAGCTTCCTGTGGTGGCACACCTGAGAATATATGAGGTATTCGATTGTCAGAGGGGAACTCGTGGATCTAGAACATCTGCGCAACAATTTTATCATACGTTTATTACTCAAATCCTGTTATATACATCATTTAGAATATACAAAATGTCACCTAAAATAAGTATCGAAACTAATCACTTTTTTATAAGAATTCTACCTTAATACTTGGTTGTCTTATTTATTTACAAATAAATTTAAAATAAAATGCCTTTTCAAAATCTGTTTTTTTTTTCATTTCGTGCCGTACATTTTAATAAAATCTGAATTCAGCTGTTTGATTGAACATAAATTGAAAATATACTGTTCAATGTAAATGATAAAAAGAAATTGTGACATAAATAGCGCAGCAGAGTAAATAAAATGTTCAAATGAACATATCACTAACTGAATAGGAAGTTGCCAAAAAATCTGCACCCTCCCCCCTCGGTCATAATCTGACTTCCAATATTGTTTCGTATAGAAGAGCAAGTCCATTTTCTATACTTTGGTGCTTTACATGTAAAATCTAGACTCATAAACATAATACCTTATTTGCACTTTATTTCGCCTGCACTTAATTTCGCGATTCTGGCGAAACAGTATTTCACGGGGCTTTATTTTCACAATTTCGAAAAGGGAATAAATTTCGCGAAAAGCAACCAAACACAGTTCTCTAAGTAAAAACAACTACAACTAAGATTTGTACAACCAGCATTTGTAACCATAGACAAACTTTAGACACAGACTGATGAAACTACTATAGTTATACTAAACTTTTAGGTTATTCGTCGAATAAGTCGTTTTAAGAACAAATTTGGCATTCAATAACTATTATTGGTCATGTTCATTAAATTGTTTCGGGCTTTGAAAATTCCTTATCAAGTTTCGAATGTGTACATTTCGCGAGGTTTTATAAATGGCGAAAAAATCGCGAAATAAAATACGCGCGAAAATAAGTATGAATATGGTAGATAACATTAAAAACACATCAGACAAACTTCCTAATAATTTTTGATATGCAGGTTTAACTGCTTTCCAAAAGAGGACTTGTACTATGGCGAAGACAGATTCATAACAAGAGATTCCAACGAGCCTAGTTGAATCATGCGTTATAAGTTTGCCTAGCCTGATATTTTGGAGGTACCTTAATAATACAATTGTGCTTATATCGCAAGATATTTTAAAAACTTAATATAAATATCAATTGGAAGTTGGCCATTAATAAATAACTTTAAATTTATTATCTATCGCTATGGCAACAACCAGTGCAGCCAAAAGTTGTAAGAAATTGTGATGAACGGAAAAGAGGACAGGAGCAAGAAGCCACGAAAAACTCCCTTTCTCGCTTTTCCTAGTCTTTTTCATTCTTCTTTCATTCTGCTTCAGTCACGTGCCATAATGTATACTATGGTGAGTTCGACTCTGGAGCAGCTTGGGGGTGGCGCGTGATTCAGACGACGCAATCAATGCTGCTAAATCACCCTAAAAACCCTGCTGTACCAAATTGATTTACACGCTGCTCTTTTGCCGAACTATTGGTACGGTACGTGATGGGAACAGCGTATTGAACGGGTTTTAATCTTCTGTAATGGAGGCGCCATCACACTTCGGTATCTGGTGTACGCTGTTTCTTTAACAAAGGCTCAAATGTTTTTAACAATTTGAACATAGCTTCTACATCGGATGACAGCTTTTCCTCAAGTCTTGTTAACCGAGTATCCAGTACATCGAGTTTGGATTCTATTGTCTTAAATCCATGAGCACACTTTTGACAAGTACCTAGTTCTTTTGATTTGTTGCTTTGTGAATGACTTCTTCCTCCTGTGACGTCATCGTAATCCGGTAAGGCATCATGGGATACATTTGGTTCACTTGTTCGTACATTTTTTTCTTTAAAATTATTCGCAGAATTTTCGATGATCACGTGGGGATTTAGCACGTGATAAGGACCAAAGTCTTTCTTCTCAAGGGGTGGAGTAAGATGATTTTTGTCTTTGACATGGTTTGAAGATGCTTGGGGGTTATTTTGTAAAGAGGACGTTGAACTGTTGAGAGTTCCGTTGGCCTCAGGAATTTCACCTGAATACTGGGAGTCCTGAAAATGATAAAATAGAATAAGGAAACATTAACAGATTTTCCTGGGACCAATCCATCCCTACATTTTGCTTCAAGTTAGTTTCATTTAAAGTTAATAACATCAGGATTACACCAATCACTAAGATTAGACGAATCACAGAAACGGGTAGGCTAACAGCAATTCCCCAGTCCAAACTGATCTGAAAACACGAAAGGCGCCTTAACAATTACATCATCATCATCATCATCATCATCATCATCAACAACAACAACAACAACAACAACAACAACAACAACAGGTGTCAAAGTTTACCGTATGTTCTGGATATCTAAAAGTCTTCTCACCTTATCAACATCTGAGGCACAACTCGTACTAACATTTTCGTCTCGTAGACTAAACGTCAAATTTAAATCTTTGTTAAACTGCGTTTTGAATCCTGGATATAAGTTGTTGATATGAACAAGATCACCTCTAGAGATAGTGCGCAGGTCACAATACGTCAGCGCACGGACACTGGCCATAGACTTCCCGGATGCACGATCAGGGTACAGACCAAAGTTTTCGCCGAAACTATCACCTTTACCTGAAAATATTCAAAAATCAACTTTGGGAAACTATACAATCCTTGTCATTATTTGTTAGCACGAGGTAAAATTCAGAGCGTTTTGTACAATATTGACAATAGTACCTTTGTTATTGGATCACCTAACCCTACTCAATGTTGCGGCTGATTTCAGGATAGAACAAGAGACCATAATACTAAGAGAGCGAAGCTCAGTATTGATGTCTGTGCCATGTTCGTGGCGGCTAAGGCTATTTTTAGTAACTTCGCCAGTCGCGCGCGCAAGGCCCTCAACCAATAGAATTTGCTTTTTGGCGTGCGCGCGGAAGGGACCGTTTGAATTCTATTGTTTAAGTGCCTTGCGCGCGCGATGGCGAAGTTACTAAAAATAGCCTTAGCCGCCACGAACATGGCACAGACATCAATAACTGAGCTTCGCTCTCTTAGTATTATGGTCTCTTGGATAGAATCAATGTTCCAAAGTTTCACAGAGCATGCAAAGAGACGGCGCGCGAGCGTGTAAATATTGTGTGAACAATTCATGGTTCCGACTCAGACAATAGCAAGCCAATCATCGGTGTAGCAGTTTTCTCATTGGAATTGACATTTTGTCCCACAAATACTCAGTAGCTGTTTCATAGAGTACTACAAACATTACGAGGCAACTTTCTTTCATTTTCACAGGACAGTAAACAATTAAAACAGTTTACAACCAATTTTGAGCGAGAAGAGTTTTAAATTCTGAGATATTCTAGCAAATCCATTGAGCTTGTGGGACATAGCAACGGTAACTAAGGGGAGTCGGAATCATGAATTCTCGCAAGGTGACTGACCTTTGAAGAGTAATAAGCAATGAATAAAGAGGTTTCATTTTGCTTCAGCACCAGCAACCCATATAGAGGACAGAGGGCCTCGCAATGGGGAATGGGGTGGTGATATAATGTATAGAAGTATAGGACATATCCTTTCATTTCTTTCCCTTTTTGTCATCGCTTTGTTCTAGAGTTTCAGAAGTGCGCTACCACAGTGATTTAAGTCGAATGTTTACCTAATATGGCCATGATGACGTCATCACGCAGGATTTCCACTGTGCCTCTCATAATGAAATATAAATGACTGACTTCATCACCTTGATAGAGGATATAGTCCCCAGGGGGGAGGTGTGTGGTTCGTATTCGCAGAGCTAAGGCCCTTAGACAGCCTTCACTGGCAGAAGCAAATACTTGATGCATGTGTAAAAGTGAACTGTTTAGATGGAGACATATATCAGCTTGTAGGCACTCTGGGAAGCCATACAGGACCTGACAGGAGAAAAGCTTTAGCAAAACATTCGATCTTGTACATTTTTTCTTCCCTTTTTTTTTTCGTTCGGTTTGTTTTGTTTTGTTTTTTGTTTTGTTTTGTTTTGTTTTGTTTCGTTTCGTTTCGTTTCGTTTCGTTTTGTTCGTTCGTTCATTCATTCGTTCGTATGTTGTTGTACGTTCGTATGTGCGTAGGTCCGTGTGTTTTTGTTCATACGTTCGTGTTTTGAACGACCCATTATAAATTACACTGCATACGAGGTCTCTCTATATTCCTCCCTAACCACGAAATATATTAGACTAAACTGGCCAATTAATTAATCAAAACCATCAAACGGTGTATTTTCGGACAAAACAAACACCGTTTTAGAGTGTGAGAAACCTAACCGAAGCAAAAAGATGAAAAAAAAATCATCCGTAATTATATGGGCGTAGCCTTACCTGGTCCATATCAATGCCATTAGTATATGACCATATATGGTGTGAGTAATCCTCCACTCGTTGACGTAATGGAGAAGGTATTTGATGAAAGCGAATAAACTCACGAACACGTTGCATCTGGGCGTGGTACCGAGCTGTATTGGAATATAAACGTGCTATGATGGCGGCTACATTACCAAATATGGCAGCATAAAATAAAGCTGAAAGACAAAGACAGTATTAAAAAGTCCACAGGAATGTAATTCTGGGTTATTAGTAATAGTAACATTTGTCGTCGTCGTCGTCGTCGTTGTTGTTGTTGTTGTTGTTGTCAACCTTTTTATAGCACGGTACACCTAATTCTGGGCACGCGGGCCCATCATTTTTGACACGGCGCCCGTAATTATCATCGTGTGAACAGAACATTTGTTGGCCTTACTGGGGTGCCGCGCGCAAAATAATCGGGTCGCGAGCCACGATTTAGGGGGTTCGTGCCATAATAAGGTTATCGTGTGAATGGGACTATAAAGGCGATTTGGAATAGCCTAAGGCCTTCTTTTCTGCTTTTCCCTCTTCACCCCCTTCTTCAATTCCCTTGCCATTCACGCATTAATCTAGTCGGTAACAGTAAATAGTGTCAGCGAGACTAGTATCAAATTGTACCAACTAAAATCACTGCTATTTTTAGTTGGCAAGAAGTGTAATACATGTTTTTGCACGTATTTCACGAACGATTGATTTCAGGGTATTATGTATTAGAGAGTTCACAACAGCATTGTTAGGGGGTGGGGTGGGAAGGACCCGTCCTCGGTCAGTAAAATCCACTACACGTGCGTCAAAAAGCCAATCGTGCCAATAATTCAGGCAATGATTGAGTTATTACAAGTTTTGCCATGACATTTACTTACATCCTATCAACATAACGCAAATCGAGAAGATCTTCTCTGTGTTGGTATTGGGAGACACATTACCAAAGCCTACACTAGTGAGACTACTTAACGTGAAGTACAACGCAGTGATGTATTTAGACTCTAAATTGGGACCACTCTCAGGGTTCTTCTCATCGTATGGGGTCTCCAGTTGATCTGAAAAAATGGTGATAAAATTAATTGCCCATACATGCATGAATATGGCAATGTACCGGACAGGAACCTTCACAGGCCCACGTCTCATGCAACATGTGAGAGGTTTGTCCTAAGTATCCACTGAAAATACCAGCTTTTACGACGTTAAGCCTATGTTGGGGCAAACAAACAAGGGGGAAGAAGAAGCTAACAGCGATTGCCCTTCCACGCTCCTAACTCTCTTTCTTCTCTGACCCTTACGTACGAAGATCAAGAAAGAATCGAAGTCTGAAAGACAGAAGCAAAGCAAAGAAGCAAAGAAGCAAAGCAAAGAAGGCTACAGCTATCAGTCCTCTCTTATTATAGAAAGACTATCAGGCCTACCTGCTAAATTGTCGAGCCAACCGATTGTACTGTTCTTTCTGGTTCTCTCTAGGTTCCCAATAGCGTACCATATACATGCTAGCCAATGCGCCAGCAGCGCAAACGAACACATTAATAAACACAGTACAGCCATGCCATACTCCTGAGTAATGATCTAGTTTACGTGCTACCCGTACCAGACGGAGAAGACGTGCAGTTTTTAGAAGACCAATTAACGTTGTTGTCTGAACCAAGAAATAAAGATATGTTAGTCGGTACTGATAAGAAGGAAGGAAGGCGAGACTAATAAATGTGAAAAGGCCAGCGAGAAGTCAATTGTTTGAGGGTTATGGCTTATTCACTTTTGATTTTCATAAATGCGTTGAATCATAAAACTTTTTAAACTGACGCACTTTTCGAAAGTTGTACATGAGGTTTTGATACAATCGATAATAGAATGAAATGAGCTGTAAAAAGAAAAAATGTAATTACATGTAAGAGTAGGTGTTCACAAATGCTTTACCACAGCTTCAGATGAAAAGTAGGCCAAGCCAGGCTTCGCGCGCCCGTGATACTTACCTCCGTAACGCAGGCGCGCGAATCCCCCCCACCTCCACCCCCATATTAATATTTTCATTCAAAACATATGTCTTACCTGATCTGTGTTGCCAATCATAATAAGAAGCTCAAAAGGTATCGCAGCAACAAGATCAATTAAAAACCAAGTCTTAAAATAATGCACAGCAATTCTACATGGATGAGATACCACCTCGTCGTTATCGTCCACAAAAGTCGTCCGAAAATTTATAAAAATATCAACAATAAACATGACATCTACAATATAATCCAGTATGACAATAGGGTCGCTGTACACTTCCCGTGGCCCGTAATCCTTGCGGGTTTCGGGATTCCTATTGAGTTCATCCCGACGCTCGTCTCTCGTGAGAATAAATGATGCCATATATGGTGTTATAATAGCAGTGTAAATGACTAAAAATAGAACCAACCAATCCCAGAATGCCTTGAAAGGAGAGTAATGTAAAATAGTCCATGGGTGGATGTTGGGGGCCTGGAGCTTGTACTCAGGTAAGACATCGGCGCCTAACGACATGACCTGAAAAATACACGAAAAAAATTACCTAAATAAGACTGATTCCATAAGTCATGATTGTTGCCGGTCCTTTGATTCAGTAGGTACCGCTTGGCACTTCATTTTTGCCGTTTCTAATGAGCTTTTATCGTGTAATTCCAAAAGTCACAGTACAGAAATAAAATTACCATAGCTGGAAAGAACACGTCAAAATTAGTAAAACTGTGAAGTTTGAATGAAGTAACTTTCAAACTCACGAAGATATGAATTTTCCGAAATCGAAATTTTGTATGAAAACATTCGCTGGTATAGGCAAGAGATGCCTACCACCAAAGGTTTTCTTACAAATTTACACTTTTCAAAAATTCATATTCTCGCGAGTTTTGGATTTAATTCCTTTAAACTTCATTGCTTTGCTAATTTTAACATGCTCTTTCCAGCTATGGTAATTCTTTTTCTGTTTCACGAATTTAAAAATACCTGATAAAAGCTCATTTTGGCGATTTTTTCACGTTGGCCCACAAAAATTATTTGCACTGTCGAGATTATCATACATCACGATTTACATGTAATATGCTATTCACTGCGAAGCGTTTCTTTTTCAAAACGAAAACGACAAAATTACGTTGAAAACACAACCTTACCGAAATTTACAAGTCACTAAACTGTAACAAGAGAAAATGAGGTAAGAGAAGGAATCCCCGTGACCCATCACATGCCCTCAGGTTTTATGCTAGAACCTCTTCCAAACTAGTTCGAATTTACCAAGACCATTTTCGCATTTTTTTTTTTTTTTTTCACTTCATTTGCCATTTTTCTCAAGTTTAAACTCTTTTCCATCGACAAACGTTGTACGCCATTGTGATCTTGAGGCAATGTGAAAGCTCGCACGCTCTCGACCAATCAGATTCACTCTAAAAATAGCATCAAACGAAGCATATGATTGTCTAAAGACCTAATACGCACGATTCCTTCGCCCCTTTTCCGCCAAAAGAGCAAAAAGACCGACTAACGACATCATTCCAATACATTCCAACGTGTTAACAGCTAAGGTGTGGTCGATCTAACTACTGATAACTCTATAATGAACCTAAGTTAGTTTTGAAGTGAATCAGTTACTCCAGAAAACAAACATATCATTTCATAAACATATTGCTAGAAGTTAGACGGCCGAAGATCTGAAGTGACCAAGTAAAAAGCCTCGGATTTGGCTGAAATCCACCAAACGACGTTGTTAGCTACAAACGGACTGCACTCAGTTTTTGTAAATTCGTCTGAACTACAGCCAAATTCAAGGATTGCCTTCAGTCTGTCCGATATTATTATTAACAAGTTTCCGAAATACCGCTAGGTACTTGATAATGTAAGATTTCAGTCCAGGCAAATATATTCCATGTAAAGACATATCCAGATGTAATCAAGCTACTCTTTCAAAGAACGCCATACCTCAAGAAAACCAGCGCGCAGTGTTGAAAAGCGCGCAGAGTTGCCGGAAAACTATGAGACGTCTGAAACACGGTGAACATATCTTTCAGCGCTCGCAGTACTGTATTCCCGTTGTAAAAACCCTCATCCTTACCTGAGCGACTTTCTCTGTTTTACCAGGCTGCAACACAGACGTGAGCCCAGGGGCTAACATGACCTTTGACCCATCCATGCTTTGATCGACGGATGGTCGGCTCTTCAACTTCAAAAGCGTCGTATCCGATGTCGATGACGAAATTTGTGGTTTGATCGGTAGAAATAGATTATCCATGTCTGGTCTTAATGCAGACATTAATGAATGCGATGGGAGTTTGGTATCTTTATTGAAAAACTCTGGTCTATCTAGCGCTCCTGTGCTACTCGATAAGTCTGTCATAGAAGATGCTTTTCTAGACTTTGTTGAAGGTTTAGCTTCGGAGAAATCTTCGTCAGTGAGTTCAGGGGGCGTGGCAGGCTGGATGCTCATCAGAGGTATGAATTCAGGGGACTGAGCAGTGCTTGTTGCCGTGGACGATGGGAGCGAATTTGGTCGTTCGGTTAGTTTTTTGTGTTTGTGGTTAAACGGTTTCTTTTCTTCGTCCTCCTCGTTGTTCTTGTTTCGTCTTTTAAAGTTTACTTTGTAACTCATTCTCGATGCCAAGGGAAAGCATTTGGATTCTGAAATGAAAATAGTACTGGTATACAATATATACAAATAGAAAATATACAGACATGAAATATTCCTGAATTTCATGAACCAAAGTTGCAACAACAACAGCAACAACAACAACAACAATAACAACAACAACAACATTAACAACAAAAGGAAGACAGGACTAACTGACTAACTGTGAACAAACGAACGAACGAACGAACGAACGCGGAACGAACAAACGAATTAATTTATTAAAAATTTGAATCGTTATGTAACGTTTTTATCACTGATTCATGAGAACAAGACAACGATTGATCTTGCGGGCGTCAAGTCGAACGAGTGTGCAGTTGTATAATCGGTGCGCGGGGAAAACGGTACAAACCATTTGATTGGTCCGTGAATTGATTACATCGCACATGCTTTATTACACAGACATGGTGTTTCATAATAATATTGTTATTCATGATCTATATACTGTACATAGAAAATTTACCGCTATTTAATTAAAATGGTCTACTTATGCAAAGGCAAGAAAGATTCTAGGCGTAGTTTTGTCAGTCTAAATTTGTTGAAGGCTATAGATTAAATGTGAAAAAAGAACATAATGTAGTAAGACTTTTCAAGAAGAAAATTTTAACACGTTTTGTGTTTCTTGTTGTTTTGAGCTGATGTGAACAAAAATTGGTTCATCAGTAATGCTTCCAGGCATCACATCGCAAGTCGGCGCCATTAAATCACTCGTAGGCTCGTAAACGTCTAATGCAAAGAGCAACTTTATTACGCTAACTTAAAGAGAATTTCCGATTATCTGTCGAGAAAATAAAAAGAAATTACATATTAAGGCCTCTTAAAATGACTTAAATTTTTTTAATTCCCCGATAAAACCGATGGCGGTTTTAGACAGGCGGTTTTAAAAGTACATTGTACAACCGGACCTTTGAAACCTTGTTCCTTTCTTTTAATTGTCATATATCAATAACTTGACACCGAAAAGAGAAAATTTCAAAGAAATCTGGAACGAAACAGTACAGGTCATGAAAAAAGGAAACAGCTTGTATTAGTTCATTAGAAAAATTCTTGCATTAAAATAATCGCATAATTCTAATGTCATTTCAATGAGTTGCCACCAAAAATCCTCCAAAATCCTAATCAAGTGGTTTTTGACCGAGACGCAATTCTTTCGCTGTGTTGACTTGTACAGTTGTTTAAACAGAAGACAAATACTTTCAGAGCCTTGCGGATGTATTAAAGTATCATATGAGATGCAAGTGTGGCAGGCGTGAATGGAGATTACAGATTGCAGCCGGTCTGACGTTGTTTTTAATAAAGAAAATCTATGTTTGTAAGTCGAATTGACACTAAAGCCAAGGGGATAAAAGTTGAATGATATTGGCAACAAATTGTTGCAAATTTAAAATACCATTTTCTGTTTTTCTTGTTTTCTTTCCATTTTCGCTTAAATGTGAAAATGGATCCTCTTGAACTTAGGCCAAAATACATTTTGAAAACATAAAATATGACGTTAGTTCTGCAAAAAGCTTATTAATTATGAATAACAAAGTCTGACAACTTCACCAGTTTTGAAAGATGTTTACGAGAAATAATAAATTACGAGTACTTAAATGTCGAGTTCCTGCTCGTCACTTCCATGAAAGCTATTCCGCTTTGAAAAACAAATGCTCTAATACTTTGTAATTTCCAACATCCACAACTTCCTTAGCCTCAAGGATTCAAAACGCCGACGGTACATACAACGACTGAAGAAAGAAATATATTCAATACGGAGCTCAAGGCAAACAAGACTCAAAAAACAGATCGTTTTTGTCGGTGCTTGAGAAGAAAGTAGAAAAACAAAAGTAGTGGAATAGTTTTAATTAATAATATATAGCTGTAGTTAGATGCCAAGCCAATAGTGGTTGTTAAATATACATCAAAGATACACCGAAAAGATTAAGAACTAAGGCTGCAGAAAATTTGTGAAAATTGGCAAAGGTCCATATGTACGAATTAATTTCATGTTTAAACGTTAAAAGTCAAGCCAAGAATGAAGACCATTAAAAAATGAAGACATCGAAATTAAGAATTTTTCAACTTTCCCTTCCTCTAATAATCTTTAAAACATGAACACATCCATTCTAATTTAAAATGCCGTGGAAAAGATAAAGCAGTAGACACAGCAAGGAAAAGGACAGGCGAAATAGGCGGAGAACAAAGATGATACACAAAAGATAAACAAAATCTAATAGATCAAGTTCGGAAGAAATAAAAGTATAAATGGAACAACTGCCCCACCCGACACCAAATCCTCCCAACCCCAACCCCCACAAGCACTGTTGTACTTACGTTGTGGCATAACTTCGTCGGTATTTGGCGACCACGTGACATCCTCGTGATTAACAATATACATCACTACTGAACCCGTTTCTGTTTTGACTGGAGCCACAAGAACAGAACATAGGAAAGCCGTCCCTGAAACCACAAATAGAAGCATGGATTATAGCCCGTTCTTATCCATCTGTTTTAGGGTGTTACTTGGGGTGCAAAAAGCAAGTACACTTTACAGGAAGTCCTTTTTTCACTGATAAGCTAGGAGAACGATAAGATATTTGTCATTGAAAACTATCCATTTATTCTGCTTCCGCTATCTACATGTAGCAAGCCTGAAAAAACTCCACATTCAATTTATCCATAAAAAATACAAAAAGATAGTTTACCGTGTCTGTATGATCATCACAATTATTGATTTGAAAGCTTTGGGGTTAGGGGAGGGAAATGTGGTTAAGCAGAAATGGAAAGGTAGAATAATATCCATAATTATTATAGATATATCCATAATTTTAGTCTCTGAGCATTTTAGAATAATTACAGCTTTTAGTGCTATATACATCCTAAATTTTACATAAAATACATTTGCAGCCAAACCTTTTAATAAACAGAATTAATTTTAATTATAAAGCTGAAGAGGTATTGAAATGATGACTATTTAAATTCATCTCTAAAAAAGCAGTGTATAAATTTGGTGGTTTAATTTTTCCACAATGGTCCATTAAAATCATTTCAAGGGTAAGTAAAACTAGTTTGAGGGTTTTCTGGTTTCAGATTTAAGTTATTAATAAAAGGTCACTAAAATCTAATCCAGCAGAGCATTTAAAACCACAGATTTACTTAATATTTTATTAAACTAAAAAAACTTCATGTTTTCAATGTTAAATTAAAGTAAGACAAATATAACTTTACGTGCTGCACGAAATTCAATAAAAAAGTGACAAATGATATGTGTTTGAGTATAATTAGTTTAGGTGTATAGGCGTATAATATCAAGATTAAGACCTTTAGCATGTGATTAAAAATTGATGAGTTTAACTAGAATTAAAATAAAGAAAACAACATGTAAAAAATTTTCCTTCAAAGGAAAAAAAATGTAGAATTGTTGTTATTAATTTAATAGCTGACTTCCAAGATACACTTCACTTGTCAATTACAAAGATATTAAGACGTGCATAAAGCTCAGTCATTCATAATAAGACAAAAGCTAAGCATGTAGCCTAGTTCTAAATCCTTTGTATGTGGCAGGTGAAGCATATCCTGGAACTGGACTATTTTATCATTTATGCAAATTAGGATAATCTAATTACATCCAACAAACAGAACAAAGTATATATATTAAAACAACTAAAGCTAAAACACTAAAATGAAAGTGACTTCAATTTAGGCCTTTCTTGAATAGCCACAAAAGATGTCATTTCAGATGTTGATGATCAAAAATGCATGCATGCATTGCAACAACTTTTGCTTCCCCGGAAACAACAAGGAATCCCTGCATTAATCAGGGTTTTTTTAATTAATTTTTAAATACCTGGAATACAATCATTAAAAGTACTGCCCAAACTCAATCTGCACAAGCTCTTTGTCTGACAGCTCAATAGTTATTTAATAAAAAGGAGCCACAATATTGTACTTGAAGTGAAGCCTGGGAAACTGACAAGTTACCACCACATTCTACTTTTAATATTTCAAACTGTTTTTGAAAAACACAAAGCAAAATGTGAAAACCTGTATTATTATTATTATATCACATCTAAGACCTACCTAACAATATCTTTTATTAATCAGCAATTTATTTTTGGTGAATATGCTGATAAAAAGATGTTTTGTTTTTGATGCAACCTGTTGTGATATAATATAATCTTAGGCTGATAAAAACTGGCACAATTAGTCTTGCAGACAATCTTAACTGTGTAAATACAAAAGAGAGAGCAATAAAGATAAGCAAAAACCCAAAGACACTTGTAGATGAATGAAAGAAACACACTCAAATATTTCATTTAGTACAATATCACACAAGACATTCTGGTGATTGAAGTTTGAGTACAATAAATGCTGATACCCTGAGGGATATACATCTCATTAACAACAGATTATCTCAGAGAAGTTTCCTTTATTCAAAGAATAGATGATAAATGCCAGACACTCTAAAAATGATAGAGTTCACTTGGAATTCCCTTTTGAAATGAAAAAAGCACTAAATGAACATGCAATTTGAGGCACAGTTTTGCAGACTGAAACATATTATAGATGGGTTGCAACAACAAAATATTGGGCCCAGTAAATAAATGTGTATACCTTAAGCTATTCTAACATGGAGAGAGAACCAAGAACATCATATTTAATAATATAAGACTGTTCATATATAAGTTTTTGGTCCTAGGTTTTACTCTGACAAATGGTCATTGCTCAAAATATCTCACGTATTTGGTACTGTCTTTATATATTATGGTACTACAAATTTTCATTCATTCTTTACTGCATCTAAATAATACACTGATACAGCCCAAACTAGTTTACTTGCTAGTAAACCATTTGTATTTCAGTGTTAAAAAAAATTTCACACTATGAAACATTGCACCTAAAACTGCTTTAGAAGCCATTTTTATGCCCCCAGGGTTCATCCCTAGCCATCAAAATAGCTTTAAACAGAACAAATCCTCATGCAACATTGGAGAAAATCTACCATACTAGTTACTACTAAAGCCAAAAATTAAAATATACAATCATTAAAGAAAAAGGATATCAAACATTTTATGAGGTATAGATTGTATTCAGTAGCTGCATACATTCATAGTTACTAGCAGGCATATATAAAACACAAGCATGTACTCTGTATTGTGATTTAAACACCTATTTCAATTAACACTGTCAGCAAATAGACTCAAGTTTACGCGACTCATCCGAAATGGAGTGTGGATAGGAAATACTAAAAGCTATGAAACCACATAAATATCAGCACGACAATTCTCTCAACCAGCTGGTGTTGAGCTTATACTACAAAGTCCTTTATTCACTGATGCTTAAAATGAAGACCAAAGCAAAAAAGAGAGTAAACTTTTTCAACTACCCATACTCCTTTGCAGTCTAGTCGCGTAGGCTTGAAGCCTCTCACCTGACAACATTTTTTGAAATAGGTGTATAAACATGCTGGAAGATATACAACACAAGAAAAGCAAGCTCAGGAACATGAAGTGCAGTCGAGTGTTTATATCACAGTACAAAGACATACGCAATTATTTATATTGCTTTTATACTTTAATGTTTTAGTGCAAGCCATGTCTCTATCCTCTGATATAAACACAGTAGCCAGCCAATCAGCATTCTCCTTATATCTCAAACATTTTATAAATACACATAACAAACAACTCTCTCTATAATGACATCAATGGCTCAGCCCAGCTTAAAGCCCTGAGACAACATAAATCTTAAATAATAGTTTACAACATGCATGCACCTGTTACTGTGTATCAGCTTTTAAGGCCTCATATGCATAACGAGATATCACTTATAAAATGCAGGTATTAAACATTAGATGCAGACAATGTTTAAATAGCCATTTTTATGACCACTATGATATAACATAATACATCTAACAAATATACATGTATGACACACAGAATTCTGTAGTAAATACCAGCAGTGCCTGTTACTGTTGCACATAATAAGTATGTTGTTCATTATACTGATAATGAAAGACATCAATAATTAAAAATTAGAGGGATGGAAAAAGTTATTCAAGCAAAGGTATTCCCTTCAGCCAATAACAGCGTTTTATTTCTGCCAATTAGATTTAGAAAGCAAAAGATTTGCAAGCAAGAGACTTGTAAAAGATATCAACTGAGAAAGCTTATTTTGGTTCTCTTGGAGAAAACTACATTTGTTGTCGTTGTAAATTATTTCTCTTTAAGTTAATCAGTCTTTGTAATAAATTGTGTGTGAATAAAAAAAGTTCAAATTTCAAATACTTCAAAGTCTCTACTGGTTTTAAGAGAGTACTTTTTTTCATTATACCAAGTTGACTATGGACTAGCTGCTTAGCTAAAGAAGAACTTCAGATAACAAAAGCTCGGACGTGACCATTCTTTACCTTTGCTTATGGCTACATGAATATTAATGTATGATTATTTTCTGCAAAATATCCTCAAGCCATTATGAAATAGATCAACATTAAAACATCAAGGCAATTATCTACTTCTTGATTCAAGCTATGTTTTGTCTATCGTACAAATTGCTATTCTTCTACTACATTGTACAACTTTAAATGTGAAAACATGTATAATAAAAACATTCTTTCAAAACTGCATTCACCCTTCAATTGAGCTTTGCCAAAAAGGAAAACTTTAGCATTAAATTTGAGAATTAGAAAATCATATATGTAAATTCTCATGCCACTTATCTTTAACAAGAGATGATTTATCTGAACTTTGTTTTAGTTTTAACCAGACATGTTGCAGGCAATTGTATTCAACAACCTCCCAAGAATGCATATTAACATGTCTAGTATACAGTGGCATGTTTATTCAAAAATTATTTTTATAGTTAAAACTAATAGTGTTCATCCATCAATTCAGAGATGCTATTGTACAGCTGAGCCTGTGTGTTGAGTTGCAAGGGGATTTGAAGCTGAGGGCTTTTATGCATTGACAATACAATGAATACAATGCAACCATGCAAGGCTTTCAACTTAATTTTCTCTTTGTTGGAATTACACTGCACATATAATTTTTTTGTAAACTGCATTGATCAACACATGTCAAATATAGCCTAGAGCTATGTATGCTATACATCTGTAAATTTAAATACGGTCAAGAACTTAAAAGCCTCTAACTACACACTATATTAGACATTTTCATATAGTTAGGAATCAGTTCTTAAGCTCTGAACTTGAGGTATTTGCTCAATATTATAAGGATAAACACAGAGAACATCCAATTATTTATTAATTTCCTCATGCAGGAAAGAGCAGACTTTCATTACAAGCGATCATAGTTTATCACTGTATGTAGCTAATATGACTGTGAAATTCAATATAAATATTGTATGTGTATGTTGAGTGAAACTGAAGATTGAGTATGTTAATATTTCATCAAATGTCAAATTGATAATGTAATGAAGGTGTGTTTTCTGATTTCGATGTCATACAACATAAAAATCCCCAAAGATTGAAGGAGAATTACATGTATGTCTCAATTAAAAAAGCGCATAGATTCTAGAATTCCAAAATGGAACGCATTGAGAACATCGAATAGACAGAATAATACACGCATATATAGGAGGTACTTTAAACAATGGTCTTGTATTGCTAATTAGAACATTTTTAGTTCAGTCCCCTATCGTATAAATGATCAACTTTTCGAGTACATCTGGACAAAAGTTGAAGAAAAACAATTGAATAGAATGGAAAATGAATTTATTTACAATCTTAACGAGTTTTATGTGGAAAAAAATATTCGATGTCACGGAAAAGTGATTTTTTGGTACATGACTGGACCCATCAGTGACCTATAGTCTTTCATTTATCACGGAATAATTTCATTTGTTCAGTTAATCCACAGGATATCAGCCAAGAATATGCAGACCATAGTGAAATAAAAGAGATCTAGTAATTCAATGATTGCCATTATTTTGATCAATGTTGAATATTTTAATATTTTTAAAAGAAATTAAGACAGATCAACGTATTTCAAAACACAATGAATTTTAAATAAAGTTCTTGATCGTTTAAGTACTAGTAAGAAAAAGAAGTCTTTCAGACAAATCATTAGCACTTCGATGACTTTTATGGAGTGAATATTCAGCAAAAGCTAATTTGGTCTTCAGGCTGCTTGCTGGTATTAAAATGATAGCTGACTCACTCTGCCATATTAATTCAGACATACAATTAAGGACTTACACATTTTGAATGTACTGTGAAACAAAACATTACTTGACCAAATCTTACAAGATAAAAATCTGCTCACAATTCATAATGATAATCAAGAATGTTGTGAACTGTCGTACAATTTGGCGTTTATGCAATCATAACTCTTCTCAAACGCCATGGTCTCAATGAACACATGGAATGCAAACATCAACATGACATGTACTACAAGAAAACCAACAGACACTAGCTGATTGTAAACCTTATAGCTTAATGATAAGCTTACCGTCTTTTCTGTAGTAAAGTATTTCGATATGTTTTTCCTCGGTACCTTTGAGTGCACTTTTAATGTCCCTTTTGGCGGACTCGCTCGTACCTTTGCCGCACAAGAAGTCACAACTGCAATGTTTTTGAACAAGCTCAGCACGGCTGTAGCCCGTAAGTTCGCAAAAGCCTTCATTGCAATATATAATCGGTAATTCGGATACTTGAGCATTTCCAAGGACGAAATTCCGATCAGCTGGATTAAAAGAAATAGCGGAGAAAATTCAATTAAATTACATAAAATGATCGGCTGGCTATCATCAATTGCAAACGGTGGTTTTGACTTACGCGAGCCATCGAACTTTTTGATAATGGTTTGAATAAAAGTGTTCTGCGGCGCCACCAGACCTTTCTTTATCGGCATAGTAGATCTTGTACTTTACGAAGAATACAAGCACATAAATTTGTTAAGTACAGTGCCTACTAAGTTGACAAAAGCACTAGTAAGCGCTACAGATGTGTTGCTAAATCACATGCTGGAAACGAACACCGCGGGCTGATTGAATAATGCTGGCATACGATTGGCTGGTTGGTTTCCGACAAAATCATCGAAAGAGGACCACTTGAGACCTGTACCACCGCGCCAACAACTTTCTCACCAAAAAATCTACTACTAGTGTCACTTTATAAAATTGGCTGGTCCTTAGAAACGGAACCGTTTCAAATGAATGTCATGAAATATGTCAATTAACTTGAAAAACAACTTTGCATATCGATATGATTTCGTGGGCATTAGTTCCTAAACTGGTTTCTTTGAACATTGCACTTCCTTTTTTCACGATATAATTTTCGATCTTTCTTTTCTTTCCTTGAGGACCTTGAACGATTTTTTTTGTGCCGAGGTCCCGCTCGTAACCTAGGTAACAAAGTGGAGAGATGACCATGTGATAAAAGTTAAGTAAATAGTTTTAAGTAATTTGAGTGCAAAGAGGGTATATTTACAGAGAACATCGGGATTCAAATAATATAAGTTGTACGTACGTTTCAGCTAGAACTGAACTTCAGGGGAAAACTCCGTTTATACGACCACTTAATAATATCCAAAAATAGCTCAAGTGGCTGTTAAATAAGGGGGTAGCTGTATTAAAGGAGTATCAGAGTAGCTGCCAGGCGCAACGGGTCGTAGAGCACAGGGTTCCACTGAGTTGAGCCTTCTGCATCAATAGCCTACGAAGCTGCAATCTTTATCTTTTGCGTAAAAAACGTGCCGCGCCTGTACATGTGTTCCCTTCCCCTGTTCCAATGTTGATCAGTGACGCTTTCGACTATCTGAAGGGCGGCATAGAGATTTCGAGCCCGAATATCAACATTGGAACGGGGGAAGGGGTAGTATACTATAGAAAGTCAATATGCTTATAATATCGCATGGGATTGTGGCTCTAGGCGACGTGGAAGGGGAGAGGGCATGGGGAGAGGGGCATGCGAGAGGGGGAAGAGACAGCGGAATCATGATTTTATAGATGGATTTTGATTTTGTTCCAAAAATTTCCACATGATTTTTAAATGCAAAAGACAAAGAATCTTACTGCCCAGAGGTTTTGAATTGGGTAGAAATTAAATGTACATAGCATTACGTTAGCCGATTTGGTCTATTCCAGTTAGAACCATGTTATTTGACTGGTGTGCTGAATACCTAAGCCATCCTATCCTAAATCGTCCAAATCGAACCAGTTTCAAATTCATTAAGACACCGAACTTTCCTTGTAGTATTTCCTTGTAGTATTTCCTTGCAACTCATGATTTATCAGGACGGCACATGGTTAATTGGGCTGGTATACCACATTGTTGTCGTTGTTGTACTTCTTGTTGTTGTTGTTGTTGTTGTTGTTGTTGTTGTTGTTGTTGTTGTTGTTGTTTTGAAAAACTGGAGAGGCCGGATAGGCGAAACATGTGTGCATCAATTTATAGTGCGTCGTCACTTGGTCGCAAAACCAAACCAAGGTATGTCCATTACGAAATTAAAGCGCCAGAGCTGAGTAAATTATGAACAAGAAAAGAAATCAGATTTATATATAAGAGGAATAATACGATCATCTGTGCAGGATGAAACAACAGGAGAGAACAAAAGAAAGGGTTGCCTATCTACGATTGCTGTTATTTTGTGAGTCCACATGACTACAGCTTGGGTTACCTGTGGTGGTAGTAACTCGTGGATATGTGCTGGGCAGAACGCAGATATCGATGTCGTTGTTGTTGTTTCTTTATTGTCCCTCCAATATCCAAGGGTATGTGTAGTAATTTTAAATAATAGGGACCTTCGGTTTAACGTCCTTATCCGAAGAGACGTGAAGATCTAACCATTTGCAGATGTAATTACAAAGTCAGCATCTCCTAAGTTCTTTAAAGACCCCGAGTTCAACTGGCTTGCCACACGTAGTCTTTGTGCCTTCCTCCCAGTCGGCCGGCCGACTCCTCGGGGGTGGTGGCATATTTGTTATGCCAGTGAAGGCAAGCGAAATGTTTACTACTTATATACAGACTAAATTTATTTGTGAATATATTGAAATGGGAGATAATGCGCGTAGTAAGAACAGCAAGTGATAACATGACGAGTATGCGCGAGCCGCTGGACGGAAGTGGCGCGCCTCAATTACGGTTTTGACCTGGCTTAGGGCTAGCTACCTCTCTCATAGAGAGAGGTAGCCCTCAACTCAACTCAAATAGAGTTGTATATAGTCTCCCCCCCCCCCCCCCCCAAAGTTTTTCGGAGTATTACATTCGAGTGCAGAAGTATGAACAGCTAGAAATTATCCTTTCGAAATTATCCATTTGTCCAAGACAATAGAAGCTGGAGACATGCACAGATGTTTATATCACTTGCTGCTCGTAGTAAGTTTATTCTTGTATGAAATAGAAGACCTCTCTACTGTTCTCTGGATTTTGTTAACCGTCACATATTAGGAACCTTAAGCACAAAAGACGAGTACGAATACGAGTACGAAATTTGACTAATAAACATATTTAATACAAAAGTATCAATACTAATTCATAATCTGCATTTGTTGAGTGCCACAGTTTGGCTCAAAGCTCCAATTTAATTGGGGAAGCTAAAGAGAGAAGATTTTTTGGAGAGTTCTTTTAATATAACATGTTTTTACTCAAGTCTATATATACAGTTTACATTATATCTAAGCTAAGCGTGCATTACTTGCTAACTACACAACTCGATCGATCGGCGCAATAAAGAACAGACGCAGCACTAACGACTGAGTGCGTTGGAAACAACTAAGTAAGCTAAAATAATTGAATTTTTGGTGCGTTTGTGCGCACTAGTGAAACAGTAATACAACGACAAAAACCTCGTGCAACCTCGTGCCGTCGATGACGAATTGTTGTACAAAATTTGTTGTCATCCTATTGAAATTTCACGGATATCTGTAGTTGACTGTTTCATCTCGCTCAAAATATATATAATTATACGGTGAGGCTATAACAGCCGTTCCGTCCTTTAGCATCTTTAGCATCCGGTTTCTTCAAAAGGGTTTGAAAATTCGAAAGATCACGAGTATATTCTATTTCATATATTTACAATTATCCATTATACAATCCGTAAGGCTACAACAGCTGTTCATATTCTTCTTCATCATCTTTAGCACGATCCGGTTTCTTCAAAAGGGTTTGAGAAAGATCAGGAGTATATACCATGAGGACGTCCTGTTTGCCTCTGAATATCTTGTTCCAAAAGAATGTCGAGAAGTGGTGATAAAGAGAGGCATCAGCCACCTAAAAAAAATTTATATATATAATTATAATAATAATTTATAATACTTTATAATATATATATATAACCATCATATATATAACATGCATGCGCTGTCACTGGCCCTAGCTCGACACGTATGCTGCAATCTCTAAAATATGAACACAGCACACGCGCGCGCACTTTTCGAATTTTTGAATATTGTAATTAAATGAATATTGATCAATGTGATCCAATTAATGTTGTATTTCATAACTGACCGCTGTTTTGTGTGCAGATTTAGAGCACTTGATAGAATTGATCAGAAAACTCGAGAGAGATCGAAGTGTTGACATGTAGAGGTAGTGTGTGAGAGAGTACAGTGTTCCCCAGTTAGTGCGCAAGCGCTAGAAGACTTGGACACTTAAATAAACAGTTATCTATTTATCATTTTTATTTGTTGACACCTCGTACTTCTCTTAACACTTCTCTCGTGTCCTGATCAATCCCCGTAGACTTGAATCTGCATAAAGCATGCACGCCTGCGCACTGAGTGAGTGAGTGACTGACTGACTGACTGACTGACTGATTGAATGAATGCATGAATGAATGAATGAATTATACAGCTTACCTCAAGCACGAAACACCCGACCATTTTCCAGTGCGCATGGCTGTGATAACTTATCGAGTAAATTTTATATGAAACACGAATGAAAAGCTCAAACAACTTGCACAGGTTATCCGACAGGTATAAGACGACAGTTACATAATACATGCTCACAATGACCAAGGAATAGCTTGATCGTTGTGGAGGGTACGTAAAGTTTAACTGAAACATTAGAAACATGGTCCCCAATTTAGCAAATATCTCAGCATACTCTGTCATCGAGGAACCGTCGGTTAGGTTATGTGTCTTATAAGAATAGGCATCGTGGAGCATCACTAGAAACAAATTGATGTTCGTACACCAAAAGTAAGATCTGCCAATTAAAGAGCTGAACACAACAGCGTTGGAAGCCGGACGGAGCTGTGCAGTAAACTTGTTAGGAACAGATAGGACGCAAATTGCTATAATTAACGTGATAATCGAGCAAAGTAACCATAATCCTTTCCAACAATAAATGTTACAACCAGGCGTGTTTGCCCAGCTCTGCCTGGTAACATTACAACTGACACTTGTTTCAGAGTGGTACACGGTACAGTCAAGCATGAAGATTGTGAACATAATCAAGGTCATGAGACGAAAAGCTTGAAGGCAAATATAAACAACTATGCAAGCCACTTTACCTAAAAGAAAATAAAGGTATCAACTCTTTAGTCATTAAACAAAAACAACAACAACAAAAGCAACGGGCCTGACGGTTTAGAGAGCCTATTTTTGTGTGAGCGTTTCAGTTGTGCATTCGGCGAAGTTGGTAAGATTTTGGGGTAGGGGGAAGTCAGAGATGATAATATTATAAGGTTTTGTTATCATCGGAAACCGAGATAAATAAATTACAACCTCGAGTTTGCGTTTTCTATCCAAAATTTGTATGTGTACACATGTATCTTGTCTTCGTTGACATAATAACTCGTAGATCGAACTGAAAGAAACTGAAGAAAATTTAAAGTGCGCCGTGACTCTTAAATGCTTGTCAACTGAAAGTATGAGTTTCCGATCCTGCACCCGGTTCTCATCTTCCAATTATCACGCCATCATACAGAGTGGAAATCAATAAAAACGGCTCATATATGTCAATAGTGAACCATTTATTGGTTTAATTTGAAGTGGTAATTTTTTTCGGTGTATTTGTTACAAAGTATTCCGCGTTCCAGCACTGATATAATTATGCACGTATATACATCAACAAAATCTCGATCTTAACCTTTACAAGTATAAGTTGAGTACATACAGAGCTTTGTTAAGACATACCGAGTTGTTTGGTTGAGGACTGAGAGCAGCAGCACCAGTGTTTCCCCATATTTGGTGAAGTTTGCAGAGTCCGTTGAGGCTGTCGGTCGATCTGTGGATCATTCTGAACGATCCGAACAACTTTAAATAAGAAACAATTGAGAGCTGATGCTTGTCAGATAGCTTTTCACGTGATGATTTTTTGGAGTGTAAAAGCATATTAATAGAAGGGAATCCCCAAAACCTGAATGTTTCTTGGAACTTCCACCGTCGATGATCACAGGATACACAGGAAGCCCACTCGGCATCTTTGCAGGCTCTATGCTAGGGAACTGTACTTTATGAAGAAACAAATGAAAGCTCGTGCAGCTGATTGAGCAAGTCTGCGCTCTTTATTGATATTACATTGCATTATTGTACGGTGCACAAAACATAATTCCAATGTTTCCTGAGATCAAAGACGGGGATCATGGCCAGACATGAGTGCGTTGGCGGAACTTGTGCGGTCATCTGACTTCATTATGACTTCAGCACTCGAGCTTAAACATATCTCTGCTTCACGGAAAAGAGGTGGAAAAGCTTGTTATTGAGTCGTTTATCAGTATGAAGTAGTACAAAAGCGAGAGCGTATGGCATGGAACTGATTAGAAATCAGTCACGCAAATATTTGTTTAGGTTGCGTGACCTTCATTAATGAATAATCTAATCGAATTTCCAAAACCGGAAGACTAGTAACGCGTCATGTGACAGAACAGTATTTTGTAATTTTTCTTCAGTTCCAAAGATGAACTATGTCCTCTGACATGGAAGTTGGATTCGCTTGGAAATCATCTTTTAAACCATGGAAAGTGGAATTATTAATCTGCAAAGCAGCAGGAATCTACCGAGATCCTTTCAACTCAATCAATGAACACGATGTTCAATACAGTACCTACGAACTTGGCGAAGCGCATGAAAATTCAATCAGTGGCTCGCATTCGTTTCCGTTTATAAAAATTATTACCCTTAAACCTGGGATTTATCACTTTGTTTACCGTGTATATCGAAGTGAGAATGGCGTAAGTGACATTTGTACTTCAGAATTCTACAGTAAAACACGGTTGGCATCGGGAAGCGAAGTGAATTACATCGAGGTAATGGCATTGAATTCTCACAAGCCAGGAAATTTCTCTTCATGTAAGTATTATAGGGGTTTATATGAATTATCTGCGCTCTTGTTGGTGAACGATTTAACACATTCAGTGATAGCATCCCACGAACCAATATTTTCTGTGACAAATTTTCTTTGACAGTTATTTTTTTCTCGTAGATGAGAAAATTTGACCAAATTTCATAAGACATGCATTTGTCCTGTGAAACTTGCTTATTTGAGATGGAGAAGATCCATTTGTCATTGAAAATTCGTCCGGTCGTCGAAATTTTGTTCGCGTGGAAGGGCCTTAATAGTCAATAAGATCCAGGAATCACGTACTGTTTTCAATATACACAAATTCTCGGAAAAACGGAAAATATCAGCAATCATGTGGCAAACAGCTGTACTTTTCATTCTTTTCAAAAGGGATATTTCCTTGAACAACATTTAGCATTGCAACATACGACGCACCTTTGCGAAAAATAAATTATGTGAGTGCGTGACCTGTACTGGTATGCATATTAATGAGGTAGTAACATAACGTAATTTTGGTAAAACCGTGAAAAAAATTTCTTTAAAATGTAAAATCCTCAGGATAGGGAAAGAAAAAGAAAGAAAGTTGACTTATCGCCAACTTGTTGAATACAGCTATTAGGTATAGTGAACTCTAATAGTGATGGATCAGGGCCATCAACTCATTACGAATACTGTATATGATATTAGCCTGGATGATCGAATACCAACTAGCCGGGCAACTAGAAAGAAAATAATAAACTAGCCATTTCTAATAGAAAGTGAAGTGCTGCGAGCAGAAAACAGCTGGTGTATCCACGTTAGCAGAACTGTTCCCCTAAAACTCACGAAAGTACACCGCTTTCTCTGATATATGAAATGTTTCTTGTCTATCTCTTGTGCGTTGTGTGACGAACACTGCTAGTTGACCTTCAATGTTGAACTACAAAACATGATTCTCCAGGATCAGTGTCGGACACACTGTCACAGTTCAAAATATTTAGCACTTTGAGTAAAAGCAATTTTTCAAACAATCACAAACGGCTAGCGTTAGTTGGCAATGATTATAAAACTAACTGATTTTAAAAAGCTAGTTGTACGTTGTATCACGGTCAAAGATACCGCATTGTCTACTGTATTTGACGCTTTAGATTAAACGAATGATAAATACAATTCCATCACATACAAAGTATAAAATTTTCTTTCATAGGGTAACCAAATATATTGCAGAGATTCTCAGCGCGACCTCACTTCATACTTATTATCTTGGCTTGAATTGATTCGTAGACAAGCTTCGACTCGAACAGTAATATGCAATATGACCCGTAACAGAACATTCCCTCTCGAAAAAATACACTTAGCATTTTGTAACCCTCATGTATTGTTGGTTTGCATGTGACGTCATCAAAAAGCTAAAATCTAAACTATTCATCACACGAAACTGTTTCCTAGATATTTTGTTTATATCATTAAGAAAAGTCCTCACACAAAAAACTGAGTTCTTTCAATGAATGGTTTTCGATTTATTGCGAGTCAATTTCTGTCACACAACACTGTCACGTATATCGTAAAGACGCAGAAATATAGGCAAATGTGATTCAAATCGTACGACTTTAACTTTGTAAGTGATAAATAAGTGTGTTTTGGTGAATATTTGCATAGAAAACATGAATTATAGCGATATTAATGTGATTTTGGTCCTTCGTGTTACTGTCCGCCATGTTGGTGTACAAAGGTTGTGCACCAAGATGGCGGACCCATACATTTCACACCAAACAACGAAGATATTTGATCGCTCGTATCTCGTTATCAAAATATTCTTATGACTAAAAATTTCGTATAGATACAAACCTTCAACTACTTTTTTTGATGCAAGACATTTTATTCAAAAATATTCTATATTAAGCCCGAAAAATTTTATGATGACGTCAGTGCAAACCAAGAATACTTCGAGAAACATAAAACCTCTCGAATGGAATTGCACAGGAATCCCAATTCATCCCTGTGACGTCAAGGTTCGCCATGAACATACCACCGTACATAAAAATCGAGTTCGTGGATCAATATTAAGGTGACGTCATAAATCGCACAGGAATCCCACACCAAGAATAGTGTTGCTGCTCGCTTCGCTCCCAGCAAAAATCAGTCAGTGCAGTTGCACATGAACTGCGGTGATATGCTTGGTAAATAATAAATGGGTTATTATTTCAGTGAAATAATATTTTCATGGAACAAGAATGCGAGAAAAACCGCAAAGCACTTAATTATGATTTATTATTCAGTTACCCGGACTTTTATATGCGAATTAATTATGTTCAGCAATGCCAATCTCCAATTGCCATTGTAAACAATACACAATTTAAGAAAATATTTTAAAAAGTCGCCTGAAAGAAAAGGACATGGGTAAAAGAGCAAACAAGCACATTCAAACATTAAGTCTGTTTCGTCGGTTCCTGTGGTTTTCCAGTGGTCTTTGTATTCTTTGTACCGGACTTTGAATATTGTTTTATACAAGACAAAGCCTATTGAAGGTGTTTGTATTTATAATAATAATGCTATTACAGTTCACTTACAATATAAACGATCTACCCCAAAAATATGAAAGCATCAAAATTTAGCAGAATAGCTTTTCATAACTCTATGCCAACACAACTGAACACCGTTGAAATCAAACTTCTGAAACTTGGCTTAAGACGCCTGAGTGCGTTGAAGAGAAATTTTGCGGGAAATAGCATCTGCGTATTGCTGGGGTGCATCCATACTTTTGGGAATCCAAAGACAGCGGTAGCCATGTTGGATGTTGGATGGTCAACCAAGATGGCTGCCGTGACGTCACACGCACCCCAGCAATACGTACTTTACAAAAAATCGCGCGTAGATTCGCACGTCGTTACCGGCCAGAGTTTTAATTTCGTATGACCGCAACATTACGTAAATTGCCTTACTGATCGTCGCTCGAAGACCGTGCAGATTATTTGTAAAAGTCTTCTCAATTTCTTCATGCTTCATTCAATTTTTTCCTGAAGAATTTCATCAAAGTGTGCAAATTCTTTTGTCTTTCAGCGTCAAGGATAAACGATAGCAGCTATCACACTGCAAACGAGAGTCTGACTGACAGTGCTAAGGCACCTTTACTGGATTACTATGATGAAGAAGAGGAACACAAATGTGGTACTTGTTGCACCATACTTTGAGGACGACAGACGACAATCAAGAAATGATTAATCAAGAATAGTTTTATGTTTGTGGAAGGAAAGTAAACCAGTTTTACAATATCCACTTTAAAAAGGAATTCTAGAAATAGACAAGAAACTACGACAGGGTGTTTGGAACACTTTAACCCTCCAGAAACTTTAAAATCGAATTTTACTGCGCATTTCAGAGCTAAGGGTTTTCACAGACTAGGGAGGTAGTCTTTGAAAACTAGTTGTTATCGATAACAACAGTAGTCCAGTCCCAGACTCTCTTTCTTGCCGCTCCAGGACTCGCGGAGAAAGAGAGTCCAGTATAACTTGCATGCGCATGTGCAAAATGAGCCATGTTAATACGGACACTCCGTCCCGTCCCCATGGTGCTCGTATTAACCGTGTTTGCAACAAGCTGGACCAAATCTGTTATGGAGCCGGAGAGCTACTACAGGGTCTACTTTTACTTTGAAAAAGGAAAACTACATGCATGAGCGTCGTCCATAACTTAAAATATACATTTGTATAGGAAATAATATGGTTACGAGTGCAATTTAGAATAAATTTGCACGAGTGAGTTTTCAAAGAGTTCAAAATTGCACGAGCCCGTAGGGCGAGTGCAATTTGTGCTCTTTGAAAACTCACGAGTCAAATTTATTCTAAATTGCACGAGAAAACCATATTATTTCCTTTTAATAATATACATGCAAAAATTAAAGCAAAACTTTCAAGTTTTCTGTAGCTTTTCAGTTGAAAAATCAGGTTAGCGCGCGCCCAGTGTTCGAAAGTGACCTGACGATGTCGTCACCAAGCGCGCGCACAAGGAAAAAATTCAAAACTTTTCACCCGAAACTTGGGCACTTTTTGACATTTTTCTTGCATATTTACGACAATTTTGGAAACAAATCCCGCTAAAAGTGTTTTATAAATTGTTTCTTTGATGAATAAAAAGAAGAATTTGACGTTTTAGTGCATTTTGACTGTTTTCTGCCAAAAGAAATTTGGCACTAAATTTCCTTTTTTTGGCACTAAATTTCCTTTTTTCTGCACTAAATTTCCTCGAAACAGCACTGCTCTTAGCCAATCAGCATCGAGAAATTTTTGCATGTATATTATTACGTTAGAAACGGGTTTTTTTTTATTTTGCACTGCGATTTTTTTGGTTGTTAAAGTTTTTAAAGTTATTGATAACTAGTTTTTTTAGCTAGAGTGCTTACAATATATCCGTGAAAAAGTTAGCGAACTAAATTGTACTAAATAGCGCGAAATCCCTTGTTTTCTATTGTTTAATTAGTGCAAATTAGTGCAATTTCTTACAAAGTTTTTCACGGATCGGATATATTGTAAGCACTCTATTGATAACTAACTGTAATCTCTCGATTACTATTTCCCTAGTCTGTGGTCATGGAGGACCTGGTAGTGAAGCTTAAAAGTATTATGCATGCAGTCAGTTCAATCCGATTTCAAATTTTCTTAATTGATATAGCATGGAGCCTTCCGTTGGAATCGCAGCGCTGGCCTTTTTTGTCCATTTGCGCGCAATTTGACAGGTTCGTACTGAGGTATATTAGTGTGATCAAGGACCATGCTAATTCCAGACACACGAGTCAGCAGGTTTTCCAGTTTTGATTAAGCAGGGTCCCCTATACTCCACTTTGCAAAATGGAATCACGTCACAAAAATATTTGGTCTTTTCACGCCGCGCGGCGTCACGGATAAAAAATCTCTTTCGCGTTCATAAAAAATCAAAAGTTGCTTTCACGTGGACGCAGAAAGATTTTAGACCTTAAATCATGCACGTTCTACGTCAAAATAAATCAGCCATTCACGTTTCACGCAAAAGGAAATGAGGGATCAGGAATTTCAAAAATAGTTCTGGAATCAGCGATCAAGTCTTTAGATCGGGATCAGGGGTTCAAAAATTTTGTGAATTTTGAGTAAGAGAGGCGAAATGAGGGCAAAAATACAGGACCAATCTAGGACTATTTTTGTTACGACCCCGTGAACTTCACGAACGACAAGATGCACGAAAGCCGCGCTACATCTTCAGATCCATGCATTTAATGGCACTGTTCTGTGTTATCCATAGTGGATTTTAATGTTTTATTTCAATGATGTCGTGCAGGACAATATTTTAACATTTCATTATGTATTAAGTAGCAATAAAATATTCATGCAGTAGAAATTAAAAATAAAGTCAATTTTATTTAAATAAATGGAAAGATGACTGAAGATATAAACGAGTAATAGGAATACTGATGTTCAAATTGCACTTAGTTGATCTTAAGCCACATCTGCATGCATAAACAAGTTTACATGCTAATGACTCTGAATATTCTAATGACTGTACTACCTGCGAAAACTAACAAAAAATTACAGAGAAATTGCAGAGCACAATTAACTGCAAGATGTAAAGGGAAATAAAAAATCAGTTATATTTTCATTTTTCAAAGTCAGCTATAGTCTAGCTATCCTTTCAGGATCGAAAAACAAAACAAAACAAAAACAGTTTTCTCGAACTGTTCAAAGCTTAGCTTTGCTCACACTGGTTTACTGATTGCAATTGACTTTTTGCAAAACTGGACATTACTTTAGACATTCGTCTTTGGTTAACATGCATTTTTATGGTGTTTTGGGCATTTTCCTTGTTCGTGCAACGTTTTGAACCTTGTAGGGGGCGTATGTCCTTTTGTTCTTTATCACAAGTATTGATGTGTACAATTCCTTAAATAAATAAATAAACTAATATCATAACTTTTATATCTAAGAGTTTTAAACATAAACATTTAAACTAATATAGGCCGAGCTTATTATATATGTAAAACTGCGGTATACGAATTCGCTCTATTGACAAATTTTCCTTAACAATTAAGGAAAAACAGGCTTTTTTGACATCTAAATGAGCAAGTTTTCCTTGCTGGCGTCGCTGTGAAAACCAGACTTCAATTTTCAAAATTCCAATTTTATTACCAAAACCATTGGTTTGTAATAGTTATTATAGCATTTTCATCAAATTAAAACGATGCACAATCTTTACGTAAAATCGAAACATAATGGTAGGCTTTGATATAGCTTTTTTCTTCGCCAATTGTGCTTCTTTTAGTGCGTTTAATAGAGTGATCGTAGTTAATCTGTGAAAAAGTAGAACATCTACTTTGTACTAAAAAGTATAAAATCCTTTGTTTTCCATTGTTTAATAATGCTATTTTGCATTATTTAGCTAGTACAATTTCACGGATTAAGTGCGATCACTCTAAAAGCATGAAACAGTGTTAACTACTGAACTAAATAGCACTACATTAAAAATGAAGGAGTTTGTAGTACTATTTAGATTTAATGCAATTTCATGCTTATATCTAATGCACTCTTACCGCGTCCACGCCGGTGAAAACCGAGATCACCGATTTAACTAGCGTACAGCCTTCATTATAGAGATTTCTCATAATTGCGAGATTTTTGACGCATTTAATTCGACGCAGCTTTAACGCATCAAGTATTAACATTTATTATATAGATATCGATGAGATACCAGGATTTCTCCTGTTTCTATAAACTTTCGTACTCGGTGAAGATATCATTTTTATCCTTCACATGTGAAAATATCCCGTTGCCATGACTACCCTCGTATCAACCAATCACAAATGGTCCTTTAAAATTCTTCCCTGATCCTGGATATTTCATTGATATTTATAAAATAAACAAAACATTACATGGTCGCTTGGAGATACGAATTTTATCTTCTCGTGTTGAATATCTCTCAACATATATCAACTATTGATATCATCAACACTCTAAGATAAAATCCGTATCTCCACGCACCCATGTCTATCCTCATTTGCATAATAACAACGGTTTAATTGTATCCGATACAACCAAACGTCTTTTTTAAGAAACTTAATTTTTTTCATTTCTGTGAAAGCCATACACGGAGGAACCATAAGCAGGAGAAAATTTTAGCTTCAGAGAACAGTTGCAGATCCTTTCGATAACCCCCCTCGACCCCACCACTGCAGGAAACAAGGGTACTGAGCGTGCATGGACGACTGTTTCACATGCTTAAGCTTAGTGGTTTAGTTGTATAAATGGAGAAAGTGTTTGAAAGAAAAAGCAATGATTTGGCATTTTTCATAGGCAGACGGAAAACTATACGAGCAATATCAATGAACCGACAAACTACGTAATATTTACCTGTATCTCTTACTAGAGAGATAGAGAATTCTCAAAATTGCGCGAAATCTTTGACAGACGTATACTTGCATAACAACTATCTTATTTCATTTAACTGGTTTCATCAACCAAAAATGACAACTATTGTACCAAGCTTTCGGGCCCTCGGCCCATCATCAGGGTAAAATAAAGTAAACAACAAATCATCAAATTAATGATATGTTCAACCCAACCCACAAAGAAATCTTAGAATTAACTATCTCATTGTATTAAGCAAACAACAAGGTTTTCTATCCAGAAGCTTTATTTTAACTGCATGGTCTTCCATAAATATTCCTGAAGAGAACGTATGAGAAGTGGAAACGTACAATGGACGAATATGAATTTCTAACTAAACGGTATTTCAAAAAATGTCCTAAACAGTGGTGCAAAAATATACACACTTTTGAATTTAATTGTCTGACTAATGAGGTCGAATGTTCTGTTCGTAATTTTAATTATTCGGTAATACACTGTTCATCGAAATGTCATGGATTTGAATGTGAGTTAGAGAGTATGTCATGACCACCTTCAAAGTGAAGAGGGACCTTACAAATGTCTTGCAAAAGTTTGTCGATAGCTCATACTGAGCTTTTTGCATTGCACAGTTTGGTTAACATTCTTTCCATATATGGGCGGACATAACAAAATTCCACCAAAAATAGATCAAAATGAGGGGCTGTTTACATGGTACTAGGATCATCCTAGCTAGCAGGTGAATCATCCTACATGCTATACATTTACAGAATGCAGTAAATGTATGGCAGGTATTAGTATTCGCCTGCTAGGATGATCCTAGTGTCATGTAAACACCCACTTACTGCATTCTGTTTAGTAGGATGATCCATGTACCCGAAGTGAAGACACAAATTTCAATGTAAACAGAATGCAGTAAGTATAATGTATAGCAGGTAGCCAGGATGATTCGCCGACTAGGATAACTCTATAGTGCCATGTAAACACCCCCTAAAAGGCAGCCGTCCATGCCAATGCTCACTGCCCTCAGCTTGTTTCCTGCAGTGGTGGGCTCAATGGGAGCTAACGAAAGGACCTGCAGCTGTTTTTGAAGCTAAAATTCTCTCCTAATGCCGGCACCTACTAGTTCCTTTGAACACAAGGCTTTAAAAGCTTTAAAAGCTTTAATGTTTTTTAACAATAAAGTTACGCAATTACATTTTGTACTTATCCCTGTAACACAAGGTTTTGTTTTTTGTTAACAAAACATTTTTGCTCAATTAAATTTTGTAATTTTAACATCACCATCCAACCAAGTGCAAAAGTTAATTTTCGCCAAACCGTACTCTACTGAATTAAATGTCATATTTTCCCCGGTACTATTGAATGGATTATTGTTAAAGTTTTGAAGTAATTTAGTAAATGTTGAGAATTTTGTAACACTGCATTCGTAATTAGATAAATTCAATGTCGTTACATAACTAATGTCATCACAAATTTGTTTCAGTGATTTTATATCTTTCTGCATACTTCCGACATTCCTGTGAAACGTCTATAAGATTTGCCTGGAGAAAGTTAGTAGTAAAATATGACATTTAATTCAGTAGAGTACGGTATAATTTGGTGAAAAATGAACTTTTGCACTTGGTTGGATGGTCATATACAAAATTTAATTAAGCAAAACTTTTTTGTTAACAAAAAACAAAACCTTGTGTTACAGGGATAAGTACAAAATGTAATTGCGTAACTTTATTGTTAAAAAACATTAAAGCTTTTTGTGCCAGGATATATTTTTGGACGGCCCAATGTTCCGATGCATTTCACTTTCCCTATCTGATAAGAATGGTTGGATTTTCAGGCTGAGAATACGTCAACCTAGCTATGAACAACATGTTATTGAAATAAAATGCGCTTAAACTCTATTTAAATAAGGGAAGTTTCTTTTGTGTGAAATGCTTTCATCCAATCATGGGATTCCCAAACAATAGCCAATAGTGATTGGCCGGGGGTTGGGGTTTTGGGTCGGTACATCCCACTTTTTCGAGAGCCAATAGATGTGTTTCAAACTCGTCGTGCCGTTCTAATTACAAGTCCAGTGGGTGGAGTTCAAGTTCATGTGAGTTTGTGGTGACTCAACTCCCAATAGATTTTCTTTCAAAGTCTTTTGTCTTGTTCTAAGCTGACATGTTCTTAACCATTCAGTGTTTATAAACACTGCGTGGGTTGAATAGCGGAGATGTATATAAATAGTGAGGAGTGGTCAAATGCACCCACACTGGTAGCTGAACATCATACTAGAAAGATTGCAGTTACCAGCCAAGATGAAATCTGCACTTCTACTTTTGCTGGTCATTGGCCTAGCTGTTGCTATACCTTTATACGACTATGAAGACTTTGACGAACCCATGGAGCTGGACCAGCTTGGTAAGCTATTAGAATGAGTTAACTGCGTTGAAACTTGTTGAAAATTTCATTCGCCAACACTGACAGACGGCTGACCGTCCACATATGTTGCAAGGCTTGACGTTTTCAGCATTAAGAGGATATGGCTGACAGAATGTTTTTCAATAAAGGTTCAAACGCTAGGGCGAGGGTTTGCATTGAAATTCAAGACCGAGGGCCGCAGGCCGCAGCCCAAGGTCTTGAATTTCAATGCAAACGCGAGTCCGTGCGTTTGAACCGATTTAAAGGGGGACGATCAAAATCGGTTAAAATTGGAAAAGGATTATTCCTAGTTGAAAGTAACTCAGTGATGACAATAAATGCATATGAAGAATTACTTTCCCAAAAGTTCTGCATTTTAACCTCATTATCACCGAGAAATTTGGATTTAAAAGCCAAGAGAACAATAGGTTTGAGTAAATGACGTCATTTGCATACAATTCAGATGCTAATACACTTGATAATTTTGATCTCTCTCTCTTTTGAATATAAATAAAATATGTTGTTGTGTGATTATAGGATCCATATAGATAAGTTCAACCGAGTTTCAAGTCATTTTCAAATTTCATCGTCGTCCCCCTTTAAAAACCTCCATCCCATATTATTTTCATGTTTTTGAAAAAATCCAAAACATTATAAATTTTTGCTGATCAGAGAAAATCCAGGTTAAATTTTATGTAATTTGGAATTTAGGACAAGTCTTTAGTTGAAATTCAAGACCCCCGTCATGGTTATGATTTTCATTGTGTTCACTTTATGAATTATTAATAAGGTTTTTAATTTGTTTTACAGCATTTTCCCTCTAAACAAATTGTCTAAACAACTGTTTTCATCGATTTTACTTCAAACCACAGATTATATTTTATTATTGATTTTTTTAGATTTTGATTCGCTAGATGAAGAGAAAATCACTGAAGACGAACCAATATATACAGGTACGTATCTATAGCGTGCACTACTATTTAAGGTGGCTCGAAATAGTTTTTCATTGACCATGCTTTCGATTCACTTTTTATTCGACGAATTGAACTTTTTATTCTTGACCAATCAAAATGGTTTTTCACATCATGTATTGGATTTGGGCTCAAAATTTTGATATTTCTTTTGCATCTCGCATTGTGTTGCCATAGCAACGGGAAATTAGAGATTGTTGAAATTAGTTTGTCTAAAGTATCTCTCGAATTCGAGCAGCTGTAGACGAGTATCTTCATACGCTACAAACTACACACCATTACAATGAAAAATTAGGTATAAAATGTAATTTTTTGTGGGCTTGGCTGACCAACCTGCCCAAGCGTCAATGCGTGTTGGTTGTGTTCTTTATAATGTGTAGTGGAATCAAAATTTATCTTATTGATCAGAGCAGTTTTGAATAAATTACAAACAATTACAAAAATGAAATTTATAGATTAGCTTACTAAGTGATAAGCTTAACCTGGTTTTATCACAATGATTATCCTGCAAATAATTGAACTTAGATAAAAGTTAAATTTTTGCCAATTTCAGCCTGATTGGCGTCACCATGGCAACGATAAACAAATATATGACTGAAATCAGTCTTTCTGAAATATCTCTTGATTTCGAAGAGCCCCAGACACCAAGTATACTTTGTAACCAAGTAAACATCAAGGCAAGATAAGATAGCATTCAAACAGTTTGATTGGAGCAATTCGGAATAAACGACAAAAATATTCAAATTGCATTATCTATGCTGTTTCATGATTTTTTCGAAATCGTTCCGATCAAAATGTTTGAATTATGTCCTTTTTCTTTGCCTTGGTATGTAGTTTATTGCCCTTATATTCACTTGTCTAGAGCTGCTCAAATTTGATCGAGGGATTTTAGAAAAATTGATTTCCGAGATCTCTGTTTATTGTTACCAAGGTAACACCGTTAGCAAGCGGAACTTCACACCGCTTGAAAATTTCATCTAAGCATGATTTCTGGAACAAAAGGCATTTGATCCACATAATAAGCCTATGATTTCCTAAATAAAAAGTGAAAGTGTGGTCACTAGCTAGAAAACTATTTCTAGCCACCTTAAGGGCCATTCAAATTCAAAATTGACAACATAAACTTATAAAATATTTAGAATTAAATTAAAATGGTAAAAAAACTGCATGAAACAGCAGCGAAGCTTCACAAGGATATAACCATTCTTCGTTCAGATAAAGTTCATTTCCTTTATATATTCATTTTCAATTATGTCGGCTAATATTACGGTAAACTCGATGATAATAAAAACGTGAATAGCTAAATATAATTTGTTTCTATGTTTTGTTTTTTTGGAAAAAAGACGATCAGGAGGAAGAGAAGAAAGAAGAAGACATGCCAGTCGAGGTTAGAGGAAAATCGAAAAAGCCCAGACCCAGACCCGGCCGAAGACCAAGGCCCAGTGGAAGACCCAGCCGCAGACCAAGGCCCAGTGGAAGACCAAGCCGAAGACCAAGGCCCAGTGGAAAACCCAGCCGAAGACCAAGGTTCAGAGTAGTCGAGGTTAGAGGAAAATCAAAAAAGCCCAGACCCAGACCCAGCCGAAGACCAAGGCCCAGTGGAAGACCCAGCCGAAGACCAAGGCCCAGCGGAAGACCCAGCCGAAGACCAAGGAAACCAAAACGCAAACCTCGACCCGATGCCGATGAAGAGTGGCAGTGGTAAAGCAAAGTTATTTTGTGGTAATTACTGCAAATGGCCAAGTGTTTGCATTCTATTCTATTTTTGCTAAAACCGAATGAAACAATTTAATAGTAAAACATGCGTTACTTTTTTCGTTTTATCCCTTTGATATTGTAAAGTTTCCTGCAGTCATATTTGTTATATTCAATAAAAGCATGCACGAAACTGTAAATACTGACTAGATAATGCAAAATAGTATAAAAGAAAAAAAAAAGCAGACGAAGGGACTTAGTACAATTGCTTTCTTATGCTATTGAATGCGCAGGGGTTTCTAGCAAGAAAAATGTCTTTAGCCTTTATGCTAAAAGTTAATTTGTGTGGTCTTTTACGCGGGTTTTTGTCAGTGTTTTACGACTTTGAGTAGCTATATAGAACATTGCCTGTTTGAAAACGATTGTAAAAGCTATGGCTAGTTTTACTTTTGCGCGCCAAACGAGCTAGCCCCAAATAGTGACATTAAAGTGACTTCAATAAACTTGGGCACTACTAATTGAGCAAATAAAAATTATTAAAAGATGCTAAATGTTTTGTCTCCTGTTGTTCCTTTGCATCTAGTAAACATTAACGGCTAATTAATATTGCCCAGGTTTATCAAAAATCATTAAAACTCGATTCTTATTGATAACTTTTCAGCTGCGCTTTAAGGTCGAATTGACATATGTTGCAATGCAACGGTTGCTATCCAAAATAGTCTTGCATTTGCGATGAGCGCACGCGCGCGTTTTGGACGGGAACCTTTGACTTCCGGTAGAACGACGCACACCTGACAAAAAGGACTCGCATTTGTCCTAATTGTTTCTTCAATATTTATATCATTTACAGCCTTTCCTTGAAAGGCAAGCATAGTTATTTGCATTATTCGCTCATTTGTTGACATTCAAAAATTCATACCGGGTTCATTTGGAGATCGTGCTTGGTTTTATGCATCTTGATCTTGAGATTTTTTAAATCTATTTCAAATTCTCCAATGTGCATTGCTACAGCAAATGGTAACTTTTTTCTGTAGCTATGACGTCATGTGATGTCACGTTATGTCGTCATAAAATATAAAAGTTCCATCGGGGAAGACAAACTATAAAATGTAAAAGCGATTTAACAATTTAGAGGCATTTTAGAGCATTTTCAAATTTCCCTAGCAACGGGCAAATTTTGCATGTCAGTAAACCCTTAAAGTTTGTACTTAAGAAGTTAAAAGTTAAGAAAGACGTGTAGAGTGATGACACTTAACCCGTGCAAAAATACAAAATCGAAGTAGTCCTAAAAAGTCCCAAATCCTTTGTTTTCCATTGTTTAATTAGTGCTACTTTGCACCGTATTCAGTTAGTACTTTTGCACGGGTTAAGTGCGACTGACTTTAACAGAGTGATCGCACTTAATATAACCCGTGCAAAACTAAACAGTATAGACATTTTAAGGTATTATACTTTGTTTCTTCATTGTATTTGAGGAATTACTGAACTACGTATATCCCGAGCTTTCGTTTCACGCTCATACGAAATCTGCTCTACGGAGTTAAGTACAGTTTTTTTATTGCCGATCACAATTCCGTTTTTTACTCAACGGCGAATTGAGCAACTTACATTTGACCAACTAAAACGGTTCTTACACCAGTTATTGGACTTGAATCAAAGTTTTGAATTTTTTGCCTATGTCATTTATATTTGTGTTGCCATATTGATTAGCTTATTTAGTGAGAAGCTTACCCTAGTTTAATCACAATGAATTGAGGTCAAGGTTTTGTTTTTTGTCCGTTTCAGTGTAATTGGTGTTACCATGGCAACGATTTAAAAATATGGCTGAAATCAGTTTTTCTAAAAAGGAAGAAAAGGAAGAAACGAAAAGAAACGAAAAGGAAGAAAAGAAAAGAAAAGAAAAGACGGTAATTTATGTTTGCTCCTCTGAAGAGGTTTCACATTTGTACAGTCTCCCGTCGTCTCAGCTTTGGTTTTCACGTGACGTCATCCGATAGGCATCCTCGGGGACCCAGGGATGTCCGATAGGCAAAGACAAAAAATGTTCATCAAAAGCCAGCCTCGTGCACGTGAAAACTGAGATCGATGATTGACTAGAATAAAGCCTTCATTAGGTAATGAGGGTTAAGGTCTTGGGTCAGTACATCCCACTTCTTCGAGAGCCAATAGATGTGTTTCAAACTCGTCGTGCCGTTCTAATTACAAGTCCAGTGGGTGGGGTACAAGTTCATTTGAGGTTTTGTTGTAGAGCGATAGCACTAAAACCGTGAAACAAGTACTAACTAAAAAGTACAAATAGTACTAATGAAATAATAGAAAACAAAGAGTTTTGCTACTATTTGTCTCTATTTAGTTACTAAGCTATTTCACGGTTTAAGTGTTATCGCTCTAAATGACTCAACTCTCAATAGATTTTCTTTCAAAGCCCGTTTTGTTTTGTTCTCTGAGATGTTCTTAACCATTCAGTGTTATTAACTCTGCGTGGGTTGAATAGCGGGGATATATATAAATAGTGAGGACTGGTCAAATGCGTCCGCACAAGTAGCTGAACATCATACTAGAAAGATTGGAGTTACCAGCCAAGATGAGATCTGCACTTGTACTTTTGCTGGTCATTGGCCTAGCTGTTGCTATACCTTTATACGACTATGAAGACTTTGACGAACCCATGGAGATGGATGACCAATTTGGTAAGCATCATGAGTTAACTGCGCAAATATATTAGAATCTTGCAGTTATTGAAAGCGGCAAAGTTTTCTTGCCAACACCTGACAGATGCCTAACCAAGAGTTGAGGGGATATGGCCCAACAATTCTATTTTTCTACAGCATACGAACAAGTAATTCAGCGAGTTTGTCGTCTGCCCTAAGCTATCGTTTGCACCAATTTTACCTCCACTCATGTATGTTTCATTATGAATTTTAGGTTTTGATGGATTAGACAAAGAGAAAGTCACCGAAAATGAACCAATAAATGCAGGTACGTGTCTATAGCGACTATTTATGACCATGCATTCAAGTTCAAATTTGACAAACTAAGAAACATTTGGAATATGAAGTCCAGAGTTCAAAACAAGAAAGCTACAATATTTTACGTGCATGTCAGAATTCTTCGAACTCGTTCAGATAAAGTTGTCTTCCATTTGGAGATAGCAAGCAAACCCTTTCCATTAATTAGATGTTCACTTTCAATTGTCTACAGTTCAACACTAGCAAATTTTCTATGGAAGTATTCACAAACATTGACTCTTTTAAAATCGTCGAAACTAGAAACTGAGACTGCATGTCGAAATGGCTCCTGGGTACACCAGGAATATATTACATAATCGTGCTTGGAATAAGCCCCTAGCATGATGACGTTTTAACCCCACTCTCTAGCAAGCAAACCCTTTACTTTAATTAGATATTCACTTTCAATTATAATTAAAACTATTGTGTTTGTATTCTCGAAGGAATATGATATTTGACTACAAAAGGCTTTTGAATAGAGAGCTCTGGTATAGAGAAGGAACAAAAACGTCATGCGCTAAAGGCTTATACCAAGGATTGATATTCCAAATTGTCTCGATCGCTGTTTGAAACGTCTACGTCCACGCCCTTTTTTAAATCATCTAAACAACGGATTTCCCAATGTTCACTTCGGTCTCACCTATGTTGTTTTGAAGGGTCAATGTTTGTGCAAATGGTGTATACTAATTCACCAGGAGAAGGTATAGGCTAATAGTAACAGTAACCGTTACGAAATCATCCGTTATGTCAGGGAGCTAAACATTTATTTCCACGTTTGCTCTATTAACTAAAGATGATCACGAGGAAGAAGAGGAAGAAGAGGAAGAAGAGGAGGAAGAAGAGGAAGGCACAGAACCCGAGGGAACTGAAAAACCCCACAGTCCAAGCCCACCAGTCAAGCCTAGCAGAATGCCATTCAGGCCATGGCCCAGCAGACGACCAAGGCCCAGCGGAAGGCCAGTCAGACCATGGCCCAGCAGACGACCAAGGCCCAGCGGAAGGCCAGTCAGACCATGGCCCAGCAGACGACCAAGGCCCAGCGGAAGGCCAGTCAGACCATGGCCCAGCAGACGACCAAGGCCCAGCGGAAGGCCCAGCAGACGACCAAGACCAGGCAGACGACCAAGGCCCAGCAGACGACCAAGACCAGGCAGACAACCAAGGCAATTGTAAAGCAAATGCTATGAAGGCTATGAATCCTGTAGAAACTGATTTGGCACTATGGCTCAGTATTTGCATTCAATTCTCGTGAAACTACTATATTTGCTATAACTGAATAAAATACTCAAATTGAGTAGTGAAACATTCGTTACTTCATTGGTTCACAATGGAAAGGAGGGTTGGGTTGGCTATAGATCAAATTCATACAGGAAGTAATTTTTTCCGTTTTTCAGTTCAATTTTCGATTTTTGTCAGTATTTTGGCCTGGTTCTCACTATCGACGCAAGCATAAATTTCATTTTTTTATTTAGTGCTATCTTGTGAAATTTTGCATGCTTAGAGTGATCGCACTTCTAACCCATGAAAAAGTACGTATACAATATCTAAATAGTACTAAATAGTAAAAAAACAAATTTGTTTTCCTTTGTTTTAGAGTTCTCGCACTTAACCCATGAAATTGCACTAGCTAAATAAATCAAAATAGCACTATTAAACAATGGAAAAATTAAGTACGTACTATTTAGTTCTAATTAGATTTTGTACTTTTTCACGAGTTAAGTGCGATCACTCTAATAGTGCTATTTAAGATTATTTAGCTAGTTCAATTTCGCAGATTAAGTACAATCACTCTACATTGAATGCACGCTGAGCCACACTGAAATAGTCTTCTTGACATACTTGTTAGAGTGATCGCACTTAACCCGTGAAAAAATACAAAATCTACTTTGTACTAAAAAGTATAAAATCCTTTGTTTTCCATTGTTTATTAGTGCTATTTTGCATTATTTAGCTAGTACAATTTCACAGATTAAAATCACTCTACATTGAATGTACGCTGAGCCACATAGTCTTCTTGACATACTTGATATTTGAAAGCAGGGGAAAACCTGGTAATCGCCATTTTAATAGAGTTTTAATACGCTTGGGAAGACAGGAAAAATGTATTAAAATATACCCGATTGTGTAGCTATGGTGCGTTATTCACTAAATGACGTAATGCCTAAAATTAGCTGTGACGTAATGACGTCATACCTAAAATACACACTTCATTGGGAACATGACGTCATAGGTGTTAGTCAACACGTTGTTTGTTTCGGCGAATATTCACAAGAACGTACTTACGTCATAGTGACACCACAACGAGAAAAAGAAATTTGCCGCTTTTCACACTTGTTTGACAACATATAGAATATTCGTTTGTTTGTTCAGTGATAACCATTAATCAAACTTTACTAAAGTTAGCCGTTCACTGCGCTCCACTGCTTTACTGCAACTGGAGACGACAAAGTTCGATAGCCGTGTTTCTCATGACGGGCTGTTGATGGCCGCGGACACAACAAAGTATTCTTCCTTCCTTCAGTTTCAATTTCTTTTAATTTTCTTAACTCCACGATCTTTTAGAGATTTGCTCTTGTTTTTGCCAGAAAATTATTGCTTTTATTTTTTTAATTTCGTGGCCCATTAACTTCTTATAGATCCTGATAACTTTACTTTGAAGTGCAGCTAATAATCGAAATTCAAATGCACGGAGGCGCAAACTTGACCAATAAGAAGGGCTAGTTCATGTAAGCCCCATGAAATGTCCTGAAACAGCGAAGAGTATAGTGATTGGTTAGGGTTAGGTTTAGGGCTAGCAATAGGGTCTTACATGATTAAGTACTATATAACCGGAAACACACGTACAAAACCTATGTGCAAGTGCACTTCGTAGAGTGCAAATATTATAACCATGAAATAGCTTGCTAACTAAATTGTACTAAATAGCGCGAAATCCTTTGTTTTCTATTGTTTAATTAACACTATTTAGTAGTTTTGTTAGTGCTCTTTCATGGTTATAGAGTGATCACACTTAATCCGTGAAATTTTATTAAACAATGGAAAACAAAGGATTTTATACTTTTTAGTACAAAGTAGATTTTGTACTTTTTCACGGATTAAGTGCGATCACTCTATCATTTGCACTCTGCTGTCAATAGTGTAAACATAGAGAAGAAGCGATGACACTTGAGTGCATTTATAAGAAATTCCCTGAATATTAAAGATTCATCTTTGTGAACTGGCAGCACTTTTCTGTTTTAATTGTCTTTAGTTTACAGCTTCTGTTTTTTTTCCAGCCCGAGGAAAACAGCGCGAAACCCAACATTTCCATATATTCACTGCTGATTAACCAAAGGTAGCCCACGCTGTACATTACTGTATATACCTGACATAGGACTACACGAATGATCAGATTTTGGATAATTAGTGAATAAGCAACAAATTTAACTTTAACTCATAATGCTGTTTTAGTTGATTTTCGATGCATTTTGTTTTGGAAAACTGCGCATGCACATTTGTTTTGCTTGCGTTTTAGGGCCGGAAACATTTGATATAATATATTAACTACATAATTTGATCTTATAATCCGGAACATCCAGTTTTTCCTCACTTTCAATGTTTTTACGGGCATGGAAGCAATCATTCATTCCCCCTACCACTAACACTGTATAGTTTCAAATGCTAAAGCCCTTTTACATGACGTAGAGGAACACTAGCGGGAGCGATAGGGTTCCCAGGGGTGACTCCTGCATAGAAACATCGGGATGTTCTCGCCCTCTTTCCCCCTCCTTCCCATAAGGTCCTGGCGCTCTGCAAATCGACGACAACGATACCCTTTTTTTTAGTTTGCATAGAAAAGAAGACGAGTTAGCCCTTGTGCTAGGGCTATTCTACTTTCATGGAAATGGCCCTAATAAGTGACATGCCATGATATCCCATTCGCAGGATAACTTTTCACTTGTCATCGTCCACAAGTGGGTTTTGTTTTGTATTTCAAGTACAGAGTTTGTAGGTCACGTTTCGTCTAGTGTTCTCATTTCTAACTGTATTTGAGCCAAACTAGAACTTAGCTCTGAAAATTTGTAACAACTCTTTCATTTTACTAACTGAATGTCCTAATTGTTGGTATGATAACAGTCCCCTTCATAACCATACATTCATAGTACGTGAGTTGTGAAGTGAAGGCTACTAATAATAATATTTAACATTTGACTGTTGAGCGCATTTTCTATGCAAATATTCAAATGTGTTCTGACGCACGACAAATTGTCTCGGGGTCCCCTATACCCCTTTGCAAAATGAAATTACGCAAAAATATTTGGTCTTTTCACGCGTCACGGATACTTAAAAAGTCTCTTTCACGTTCACAAAAAAATCAAGTTGCTTTCACGTGGACGCAAAAAGATTTTAGACCTTAAATCACGTTTCACGTCAAAATAAATCAGCCATTCACGTTTCACGCAAAAGGTATAGGGGTTTCTGTTGTCTGCATCAACTGCATCACGAATTGAACTGCTTTCACGTTCTGGTAATTTTTACAAGTTTACAAAAAGCAGTCCCTCCAAAATTATTACAATTATTTGTCTCGTTCATACTTTTATGTTTTTAATTATTTAATTTTTTTTCAGTCATCGTTACACATATATTTCATGATTTTGCAATTGCGCAAGAAGATTAATATTATACACTTATCTAATAAAACTAGAATGTTCACTAGACCTTTACTTAAACATCAATCAACCATCAAACAAACATTTGACAAGACCTAAAAAGTTAAGTGTGTAGGCTTCATTTCCAACTCTTTGCACGGAATCTACATAGCGTACGATTAAGTCCAGACAGTTGCAGTAATTGGATACTAGCAAATTCTATGATACATGGCTTTACAAAAAACAGCGTTATGCCCGCTCTAAACGAAACCCAAGTAATCGGAGTATTAGCCAGAGTATTAGCCATCGCAAGCCGTACTTTGGAGCACCTTGATGTTGTCGGGCGCGCGATGCGTGGCAGTGCTGTACTTACAGGCATGTAGAACTTGTTCACATGCATGACTGACGACCAAAATGACTGACGACTTTCACATACAAAACGTGCAGATACTGTGTACCATGTTATCAGAGTTGTCTAAGTATGTAGTGTGTGCAATGGTAGGTCAGGAACGATATTAAATGAATGTAAAGAATTGATTGTATGTCAAAATCATTGAAGATCAAAAGATGAAACTGGGTCAGAATGGTACGGCGGTATGCAAACAAATCCAACCATGGAATTCATAACACAGTTCTTACAAAGCGTTTGACAAGAGACAGGACACGCAGCTGATCGACTTCCGAAAAAATATTTGCATGTTTAGAAAATCAATGTTATGTCTATTCTTTTGTAAAGTGGACGTCTTTCCATACGGTTTGATTTCATCCTGTCAATACATCACGTTGAAGCACGTTGAAGATCATTACAGTAACTTCCGCATATGTGGTGCGATCCAAAAACGCGAACAAGTGTAATAAAACATCCGCTTTGAAAAATGTTAGAGAAGAGAAGGCGACATTTCAAGTTAGTCTATCAATTGGCATTCTTGTCAAAATTACTAACGGAAATATCTACTAGCCACAGGACCAATATCAGGCAATTATAAAACATCTGGAATGCTGGTAGTTAATCAAAACTAAGTAATTTGAAACTAATGGCTCTTTTCATATGGATACTGAAAGAGCAATTAAATTGGACCACAATTTCCCAACTTCGGTGAGCATTTGAAACCGCTCTCTTTTGGGGGAGAAAGGCCCTCAAGCAGGGAGAGAGGCCTCCTAGCGGAGAGAGTGCCCACCACTGAAGCGGGTACCGTACAGCAAAAGTACTCTAGCATTCTATCAGACTTAGTCCAACTTAGAGTAACCACCTGTTTTAGTAGACATACATTATTTCAACAAAAAATTACATCAGGTTATAAAGAAAATGATAAAGAATGAGTTACTTAATGATTCTGCCGTCGCACTGAACAAAAAGAGAACGTAAAACACGAACAAAATACTAGTAAAAAAAGTAAACAAGAAGTCCAGCTCTAGGGTACATAGTGTCATATCGTAGCCTTTCTACAAGGTCTTGTTTCTAATCTTGGCTGCGTGCCCAAATTGTTTTACTAACAGAACAATGAATGAAATTCTTTAGAACAAAGCTGGAAAAACGCCACTATTGTACAGTCTGTACAGTACTATCTATTGTTTGGGAAATCGATTGTACAGTAAACAAAGGGGGCTTTAGTTAGACATTAGGTCGCTGACAAGTCAATTAGAACTGCTACATCCGACTGTGCGAAGTCCACTCTTCCACATATGTAATTTGTAAATTGCTGCAAACTACATAAGGTCTATGATGCACACAATTCAGTGCTCCAATGCAATTTATAAGCAGGAATCTCGGGTTACAGTCGGTGCTATTAATAATAACGACGCCACATTTCTGATTGATGTTTATCGACAACTTTTCGATTTGGTCAATGCGATTGAGTATACAATTATTGATCTGTGGAATAATGAATTCATTTTTGAATGTTTTCTTCCTTCACGTGGTCTGGTGCGGAATTTCCGCCACGTGGACGAAATCAACAGGTGCTTGTAACGTTTTAGTTGCTTGATAAGGCTCAATATAGATAGCAACGGATGACAGTGTTTTCTTTATGATTTGACTCGTGAACCACAAAACAACTAATGGCACTCTTGTATAAGATCAACTTCCAGATGAAAAAGGAAACGGAAAATACTGTTACGAACAAACGTTGGTAGAAATATGACGGCATTGTTGCATCATCAAGGACCATCAAGATTTCTAGTAACTCAGTACAGCTATGATAGTACATCATCAAGAATTTGAAAGACCTTTATACAAAGATGATGTAAAATTTAAATTTGGTCATGATCGGGAAATATGATGTCATATCTGAGTCATTTCTCACGTTTTCTTGTTTTTCACTGTGTCATCGGATATTCACGAGTTTGCATACGTCATAGTGACATCACAACGAGGACATTGTGTTACGCTGTCTTGTTGACAAAATATTGCTTCGTCCATTTTGAGTGTCATTAATCAGCACCTAAGAGAGAATTCACCACGCACCATTGCTTGCAAACTGGAGCTGATCCTGAGCTGATCAAGTTACCAAAGTTTTGAGATACTGACTTCATAAACTGTCGTGACATTCCAGAAAATTCAGTTTTGTCCACAATGTCAATATTTTTATCGGATGTTTTCCTATAACAAAGCTTTGTGTGTCATTTCATGTTACCGTCTGACAAGGTCGTGGGAAAGCGACGTTGTGTCAATTGGATGATAACATCACATGTCATCTTGAACAAGTGCAGCTAGTGTTTTGTGCTTCAAATACAAACACTATTGTTTTCTTAATGTCAGTTTTTATAAGAGCAAGTTTTGTGCAGCTTCCTGCACTGACTGAATTTTAAACCTTTGTAAAAGGCTCAAATGGTCCTCCAAAAACTGACGGAAAAACGTTGATAAAAACGTTAATGTAGACTGTAATTTCTAGGCTTAATACTTTTATCTTCGCAATACTGTATCGAAGAGACAATTCGCAGGCTAACTGTACGTGATTTGGTACCTGACCTCTCTCCCTTGGTACCTGACGTACCAATATTTACATCACAAAACTGACCTCACGTTTTTCAAGCTAGCAAAAGAATTATTTGTGTTATGCATTGCGCTTCTGCACGTTGCGCTTTTTTTTTTTTTACATTTGCAGCTACCTTAAGAAGCAATCTGCAAGGAGACTACCACCGCAGTTTTATAGAACTTTCCAAACTGCCAATGACCAAGAACCTCGCTCACCTTTTCGATTTCGTTCTCCTTTCTCACCATCCTAACTAACTTTCATGATTCCACTTTGTACAGTTTCATTTCTATATGGGCTATGAATCGATATGATTTTCACCAGAAAGTTAATTGCAGGCATTTCAAGAAGGTCGTACGTACACTTAAAAATCCTTAAATGTGAACATTTATAAAGTACGATCTCTATAGTTGACAAAGGTTGACTATCTCTAAAATGTTAAGTGGAGATGAAAGTTAATTAGAAGTAGTCAGACTATAAGCCACGTGGAGATTGTTTCTAGTCTGGATGTTGCATAACTGTACTGCATAATGGGGCAATACACTCACCAGAAATTTCTAGCGCCAACTCACGTAACCACGTACACTAAGAGAAATCAGATTTACGTTAAGATATATTTCTTAGTTGCAAAATACCAAAAGCTAAGCAAACAAGCCCAGGGGCCAAACAAACTTGAATTTGTCACAACGTCCACCACCTGTTGCATATTGTCAGCAGAGTAGTGCAAGTCGTTCATACGTGACTGCAATATGGGTACACAATTGACATTCTTTGGACTTACGTACAACCAAACGTATACGTAAGCCTTTATCAGTACTTAATGAACAAGTAAAAAAATCTTATGATAGTGAACAAGATAATCTTGTTGTGGAAAAATGGACGTACATTGATCATGAATACACTGAGCAACATAATGTCATTTGTAGGTTCTACAAATTCGCTGGAGATGGAGCAGAGTCGTCAGTTGACGCCGGGCAGTGTTTTATGATTCCTGAGGATATACGTTTTTGTTCACATTTTATTCGTTATTCGTAATTTCCAGAGCTTGATAAAATCCCTGATTCCTCAATTACCGAGCTGCATCTTTCTCGTTCCTGTCAATTTTCAGCCATTCACGATTCTACCGTTCCATCCCTGACCATTCTTGACAAAAAAATGATTCCGTACGGAAAACAGGTTGCAGTTGCGAAATTGCAATATTATGGGTTTATCTGTGTGTACAATACCAGCTACACGTATGCAAGGTTATACAATAATATTGAATGTAGTGAATCACTGTTTGTCACTTGTTAAATTTTATCAGGAGCATTCAATGGAAGCTGTTTTGATCAAAAACCTGTTCTTATGGGATTATTGCACTGAGAAGAAACAGATCCTATCATGGACTCATGTCCTGGGATGGATTCTTTAGTTTCCAAATATTTTTATTTCTTTCAGTGCTGCAAAACTTGGCATATTCCTGTTTTGGTAAGCACCTTAATCTTCTCAAGGGAAAAGGGGATTTAATAAAATATATTTTCTTGTCTTGGGAAAATTTCTTTGTATTTCAGTTAGATATTGGTTTCTGGGAATAATCTTAACAAAGTTCATGGCTTGGAGAACAAAACAGCTCTTTTATCCCAGTAGGAAATTGAATGTTACTCAAAACATGCATGATTCTTTAGTTTCCAAATATTTGTATTTCTTTCAGTGCTGCAAAACTTGGCATATTTCTGTTTTGGTAAGCACCTTAATCTTCTCAAGGGAAAAGGGGATTAATTAAATTATATTTTCTTGTCGTGGGAAAATTTGTTTGTATTTGAGTTAGATATTGGTTTCTGGGAATATTCTTAACAAAGTTCATGGCTTGGAGAACAAAACAGCTCTTTTATCCCAGAAAGAAATTGAATGTTATTCAAAACATGCAGTCCAATAATGGAGCAAACTCATACATGCAAATGTGCATGTCTTCTATAAATATGATTGAATGGCCATAAGACTAGTGATATCAATTTTAGCTTGAATAGCCTGAGCAATGGTGTCTCAATATGTGTGATCAAGTTGTAATTCCTAACAAATTCCTTACAAGTGAATCATTTGCTATGATAATGATAATGATGATGATGATGATGATGATGATGATGCTGATGCTGCGATGGTTTTGCTATGTAGTTATCATGGTCCCATGAATACAACTGTTTCGACGAAGTAAGTTGTAAATTGTATTTTTTTTTTAGCCCTGATGTGATGCACAATTCATATATCATAATTAAAATGTAAAAAAAATTTTGAAACAATTTTATTCAAAGAACGATGAGTGATGACGTGGTTATATATCAAAAACATCATCGTCATGCTAATGAACTGTTTGTATACCAAAAAATTTTTTGTAAACGAAAAAAGGTTACGTTGGAAAGTGGTGGTTAGTCGTTGAAACTTCACAACAAACTCAACAAATGCTTTGTAAAGTTTGTCGAATCAAACTGACCTGTCTACATTGTTGGCATGTTTAGGAAGTGCCCTGAAACCACAATACCAATATCAGTCAATTACAAAACAATTTCCAAATGTTTGGAATACTAGTAGGCTAGAGAAAGAAATCAAAGTATGCTTCGCATGTGCAAACTAAAAGTGAAACAAATTTTATTGGTAATATACACTAATATAAGAAAGAGTATAAAAAATGCGAAGGAGTGGCCTCGAAACTGAGAAATTTCACTTAGATTTTCAATATAATACCTAAGTAATGCCAATAATCGTAAGTAGTTTTTGAGGGGCTTACAAATAACTCAATAATGGCACTTCACTCATTCAGTATTCTGTCAGACCACTCAGTGTTTCCATATTCCACTTACAATAAGCTTATTTCAGCCATCTGCTCATCGGAGACCTGCTTAAACGATGCAAATATGGACAGACGCAGGGAAAATACACTCCAAAAGGCTCGTTTTAGTATATTTTACCAAAGCGACCGTGGTTTTACGCTTGGTTGAGATATAACATTTTTCATAAAAAGCAATTAAAAATGCCGCCACAATTTAGTCTTCTATTGTAACTGAAACGGTATATCTACTGGGTTTATTTCCGGGTTATAATTCACTTGTGCTTTCAATTTCATTTTTTCCCGCTTTTTTTAATTTCTTCCGGTCAACAGAGCAATTCAATACAGCCCTTAATTCATATACTGCACCCACGTAGTATGTTGACCAATGTCATGTGATCTTTTGAGATGAAAGTCTAAACAAATGTTTACATACTTTCCTGTGAGCAGAAGACTTTGATTTCACTGACAAGGTTTGTGCTTTCCATGATTTCGTGATAATCTTTTATCGGTCAAAATTTTAAAATAAGATAACTATCGGCAGCGGAAGGAAAAAGGAAATCCATAAAATGCGCTGAGTAATAAAGCTAATAAACGACTCTCCAAAGTTTTGGCAATTTGTCAGTATTTCTTTTGTTGAGTTTTCAATCGTGAATTGTGCACCATCAGCACAAAGCTAGTACCGAGGTCAAGTTGAATGCGAAATCACACTTTGGAGAGAATTTTAGCGTTTTGAATGCGCGAAAATTGTTTAGAATAAAGGCTTTTTGTACAAAAGTCTTCACCAAAATGTTTCACGTCGTTGTGGTCGACCAAGGGTTAGCAAATTATGTCAACAGTTGATACTTGTTTGGTACCCATAGCAACTGTGTCAAAGATATGACGTCATTAGCGAAAAGGTATGTCAGTCCGGATGCCAAACCTGTCGAATTTCATCACAAATTGTTTCGATGAAGCTGATATAATGGCGTCACTAGAGAGATTTGTATGTTGTTGACATGACCAACAGGTTTTCCCGTGTGTTTCCTTGAGATTATGTGATACATTTGTGATTGGCTGCGGTCTTAAAAACTAGCGTGTGATTGGCTAAAGCCACATTGAATCAAGGACTATCAGTCCAGTCGACCTATTGTCACCACGCGACTTGAAGACCGATCTTTACATTACAACTTGATTGACTGAGCTTAAAACTTATAGTAGAAGCGAACCTTCTCGCACAGGTCACGGTAGATGAGTGCTCAGCCACCGTACAAATTCCTTTCTCAGTGATGCCAACTCATTCATCATCTATAATTAGATACGGGCGAAAGAGGCCGGTATAAAAGAAATGCCACACTCGTATTCAACAAACACGCTGTGTCAAAGCAAACCAAAACATTGCGGAAACGAAGAAGAGCGTTCGTCAACATAACATGGGCAAATCTGTGAATTTAACAGTTCCACTGCTTGGGAAATGGAGAACACTTTCTGAAAGTCGAGACATCTATGATGTAGTTGGATATTTAGTACAGATTCCACTACAAATTCTGTTTATCTTGGGAAATTTGTGCCTTGCGTTACAGATTGCATGGAGAAAAATTCGACCGCTCAAAACAGTAAAGCCGCAAAAGGAGCAAGTCGAAGAAGTCTGCGTCGAACCTCCCCTAGAATTAACCCTTCAGGAACTTCAAACTTTTGATGGAGTACAAAAGGACAAAATATACGTCGCGGTGAATCACAAAGTTTTTGATGTTACTACAGCATGGGAATACTTTGGACCCGAAGGGCCAGACTCGTCGTTAGCCGGCCAGGAGGCAAGTCGCTCTCTTGTAACTTTATCGTTACCAAAGGACAGTTCAAAAATGGACAACTTTTCAGATTTTAACTCTCTGCAGCTGGATTATTTATTTGAACTTGAAACTCAATACCGAGAGAGATATCACTTCGTGGGAGAGTTAGTCGAAAAGAAACAACCCAAGCAATTACAGAAATCATGTGTTGAGCTTGTTCGAAGGGCGCTCCAGAGCAACAACAGAAAAAATACTGGTTTAAGGGAAGAGCATGTTGGTCAGTTACCACTACCCAAAATAATACAACACCAAATTCTGGATGTCTATAGAACTGAAAAAGTGTAAAAAGAAACTAACTGAAAGGACATGAAATTATTAGATTATGCAAAAAAAGAACTGTGTACATATGTATATTTGTGTCAAGAAGATGTAAATTGTGTAAATTTGTACAGTATGAATCATACATCACATAACTCCTATAAATAGAGATAGAGAATTGCCAAGGTTCGTCCTAAATATTTTATAAAGTTGTTTACGAAGTTCGCAAACTTAGTTTGTCTCATTAATAGAAAGAAGTGTCGACCACTTCTCGATTAAATTGTGAAAGTTTCTTTTATTGAAAAAAAGTTATTTAGCTTTAGGTCGAGAAATATCTTTGCTGAGCAAAGTACAAATAACAATATGGAAGTTATTTTATTAAAACATTTGAGCGAATATATCAGTGTCTTTTTTGTGGTCCTAGCGTATCTCGTACAAATCGGAAAGGAAGCACTCAACAGAGATAAAAACTGGCATCTTTTCAAGAGTGTATCCGTCGTTTTGAACTTCTGTGGGAGATTTTCTACCGATTTATCCCACAGAAACAAGCGCTGTGGGAGTCACAAAAACAAGGGCTCCAGTAGATAGCTAGATTTATAGATAAAATTCTGTGATACTTAAAAACATTTGCAGATATTCAAGTACTTTGGGTATCATCCCTGACAAACTGACAGTAAAAACGAGTCAAAACAAAAGGCTTCAAAACAGAAATGCAGAAGCTACCAAATGCCAGCTGATCATCCAAACTTTCAAAACACAGGTTATAAATTGCAACAAGTGATTACAAATCTGAACTGTTCACACAGGAAAAAATTCCTGCATTGAAACTTTGACGAGCCTCTGTCAGGATAGTGCTATTGTATCGATAACACACTATTTGGACGTTTTAATGTGGAAAACGAAAAGCAACTAAAACACAAATATTGACAACCAAGAGACCACACACAAATAATAATATTGAATAATCAATTTGTACATGAGCTTTGAAAAACGATTTTCCTAAAAGCACAAGCTGGCTTCACTCAATGCAGATGAATCTAAATCCTTTGTACAAATCTTTCCTTTAGCTTTCCTTTAGGTTGGACAGGGGAATGGAGTTTCCGGTGCAAATGACCTTGATCTTTGTTCAATAAAATCGTCTAAAAATACGTTGAATTCGGTGCATCTGTTATCCATCTAAGAGATAGATTTATTGGGAAACATTTCAGAGGTACAACCCCAAGAAAGTTAAGAAAACTTTGATGAAGAGCAATGTTGCATATACCAATGAGCAAGCCATCAATTCCAGTTTTACGGGTGGTCTTAAAAACTAAAATATAGTAAAATGCACAGCTATAAAAACAAGCAGCTTATAGAGATACACTTTCCATAAATTCAGATATCGTTACAAAATATTATGACTTGTGGTGCCACAATTATCTACCGCATAGTATTGCTAGGGGAAGACCTTCCGACACCAATAGCTATATAACACGTCAAAACACTTGCTGACATAAAAAGATGTTTAGTTTTAACATTATCTTTAAAATACACATATACATAACTTTCTAATAAACTTAAGCTTAGTTTAGACTCTGTCATTCCATAGGTCGTTCACTCTTCAAAGACCCCGAATATTCGGCTGGCTCTGCCCAGCCCCTAGTCTAGTCAGTGGCCAGCCGAACTTTCTCTGCATTCATACCTCTGGGATAACTGAGTCTTAACTGCAACAACTATATATTCGGCACAAATCCTGGTGTCTGAATTAGGCGGCCTTATTCTATTGTTCTTGGGTATCTATTGGACTCTTTATAAACTCCAAGAATTTTTCTTTACTCTTGAGAATTCGTGAAAGTGGAATTCTATTGTACCTAATCTTTGTAAGAACTGTTTATAATTGAATGGAAATATTTTGATTATCCAACCACACTAACTCGACAACGGACCTAATTTTTGTCTTAGAAAAACATAACAAAAACGGTATTCTAAAAATTCAGTATTTTTCATGTCAAGTGCTGTGTTCTCTTCCTCTTTTCAATATTATTCTTTTCTCTGAAAAATTTGAAAATTTACCATCACTTTGAAAAGCCATCAACTTTCTTACTTAAAATCGTTTGAGAGGAAAACAAGATTCAAAACATATTACATCGCGGTTACAACTTCCCACGTGTACAAAGGCACGCAAAACCTATTCCGTTCAGGAAATATTTCAGTGCCGGGAAGTGCGTTTTCCTGTTATTGTTCTTGTACAGTAACGTTCTGGAACGTCCGTTGGCAAACAGAGTTCAGAGCACAGTGTTGGTTAGAGCAAGAACCCACTCAAAGTTCCTTTTCGCGATCCAGTGATTTTCAAAAAGGTTCTATTAAATGATTCAGAGAAGTTAACTTAAAATATCTAGAAAATAAAAATAAAGGTAAAAAAGATGTAATCATAGTTGTAAAGTAAACGATTTGAGAATGTTTTCGTAAATAAAGAATGTTAACATATACAACACGTCACAAAGCTATGAATTCAGAACTTTAGAAAACAGGATGAGGGAATATTACCAGCCTTTTGTTTTTCCGGATTAGCGTGTTGTATAGTGGTACACGCTATTTGATGAGTCTGCTTTGGTATGTGCCGTAGGATATCGTGGTGCCTCTCTTTCCTCTTTCTCAGGACTTGTTTTTAAGGCCCACATTCATTGAAACCTAGCTGTTACGTCATTTCCTTAGTCTGCGCGTCTAAAAAATTAGAAACCACGCTAGTCACTGGATATTTTGATTTATAGACATCCACCCACGCCCCGCTTCCTATACAAGGAATATGTCTCAGCACAACATCTTCATTTCTAGTCCAGACTTTTAGGATTTGAAACCGCGACTTTGACCAAAAAGTGACTTCTAGGAGCTTTAAAAAAGCTGGTTCTTGGAACCATATATAACTCCGCCTTGTTAGCACTGTCCGAATGTGAATGTGTGTAAGCGGTTAAAGGCTTTTTTTAGCTCTTTCCGACTGTTCAAGAATCCTGGATTTCATAATCACACCAATGTGTGGGCGTTTGTGCTCAAGTTCTAGAAGACTACACGGGTCGACTAACAGTCGTTACATCGAAGATTCCTCGACGGGTGTACAATTCTAAAATTAAGTCATCAATTGCCATTAACTGCGGATTAATCCCTGGATTCTCGCTAGGTGCAAAGACCAATTGGAAGAAAGAATAAAATGCTGAACTTTGTACTGTTAATATTGTTCTCCTGAATCTGATAACTGTAAGTCTTTGGGTTGTGTCATGGATGGACGGAAATGGCATAATGAGGTCGTTCACAAAATCAGTGTTTGAATTCAACAAGATTGTATAACAGGCAAAAAAGTACACGTCAAGTATTCAAAGTGACAGAAATGGCGAGAAAAACGAGTCGTTTTTGAAATACCCTTTAAGTAAAAAAGATGATTTTATGCTAGCTTATAGTAATGAACACGAGATATAAGGTCTTGTGACCAACGAGACACGTTTTGCGTTGTGCGCAGTATAATAAGCTCTTTGTATTCCCAAGAAAGCAGAATGATACCCCATGGAGATAAGATGCAACGCCGCTCACGAAATGTTGGCACATTGGACATCATTGTAAAATTAGGCATTGGTAATAGGGCTACAACATCAGCTGGGAATAAAACAGGAATGTGTCCAACTGCGCGGGACATTACCCTATATAGAGTAAATGTACATGTATGCATTAAAAAAGAACAGCCCTATAAGGAAAACCATAATGATTAAGTTAGCATGAGTTAGCACAGAAGGACAAACTGGAAAGTTTTGATAAAATACATTTTTAAGAAATTGTTAGAACAAATTACATTCATAAGTCTTATTGTGTCGGAATCAGCATGAAATGAAAGCTAGCAGGGGGATTTTCATAAAGTGTAAAAACTAAATAACTGTCCTAAAATAGCTGTTCTTATTACATTGAATTGTGTGTGCCTTTTGAATCTCAAGTATCACACTGGGATCACAAATCGCTTACACAAATGATACTCGGATTATTTTTAGATCGTTTTAACAGTTGGTTATCAATTCAGAAGTGAATGTCAATAAATCAGCAAAACTTCGTTCTTTTTACATTTCTAAAACTAAATAAAAAGGCACGATGAAACTTATTTGATAGAGTGCATTCAATATAAGTATGAAACTACAAATAATGCAAAATAGCACTAATCTAATCAATAGAAAACAAAAGATGCTGCACTATTTAGTGCAATCTATATTTAGTACATTTTGATGCATATATCAAATGCACTCGAATGTATAACCAAAATCTTTTTCACATCTAGCACAGTCTTTCTCCTTCCTATCAAATTAAGTTACTCACCAAACATACTATTAGCTTTTGATACAAAAAAGCAAACTGCAAATCTCAAAACGTATTGGGCAACTGAAAAAGCATCTAAATATCCGTCAATATTAATAAATAGATATTAATAATATATGGAAAAACACTGAAATTAGAGGGAAAAACACAAATTTGCAGTCTGCAGTTTATTTGCAATACTTGCAGTTTGTTGGACTTTACCCATACAAGCTAATGCACCAAAAATAGTCCCTGATAATGACTAGAACTCCCTAAATACATGTACACTGTACTAGCATGATGTCTCTTAGCTTTTAAGTCTCCTACTGATTGCACCAGCAGGCAGCTCTTCTTCATTTGATTATTGAGCAATTTATAGAACAATGCCAGTCTCCTAACCACTTTGTATAAATAATGCACAAATGACTGCACTCGTGATCAAACTCTAGCAGCAGGAGGTACGGTGTGATCATGCAGCTTGCTGCACATTAGCCATGCAAGCAGCTACTGAATCTTGTTCAAACAAACACATATTTTGCCACAATTACTGGTTGATAGATGTAATAATAAAATAACAGCTCAGGATGATATAGAGGTCTCTGTAAATGTATCATGAAGATAGTTTTGTCTTTAAGTTAATCTTAGTAACGAACAAAGCATTGTTGATACAATATCAAGAACGCTGCTAATTGTTAGTTGTATAGGGATTCTTAACATGCTTTAGATGGTATTCATTGTAAACATACTCAATGCAGTGAAAGTAAGAGTCAATTAGACAATTTTAGAACTTACGTGTAGTTTTGATTCTATGTAAGTCTGAATTGTTTCAATTATTACAATGCTCTAAGTTAACACTGCATATGGGGTAGTTTTCAACTGCATCAAATGAATATGATTTCACAAAGCTCTGTAATGCACAATAGAAACAGTTCACTGATATTTCTCAACTGCACATTTCGCAATAATGAATTCTTACACATCTGTAAATGAACTTAAACACTGGCTTTAAAATGTCATCAGTCACAAGAATCAAGTTTCATACTGCTGTTAATCACTCTATATCATCTAAATGCTACATACTGTATTTCGATCACAGATCTGTATATCATGCATTGAATGGAAGCTATGAATAGTGCTACATGTATTATTAATTGTTCATCAATGTCACAGCATAAAATACAGAATAAGCTACATAGAGAAGTTTTTGTATGAATGAGAAAAAAGCACAGTCATGGCACTGTACAGTTATAGCAGAAATTTGGACAAAACAGTTCCTTATTGTACTTTACAATTTCGATGTAATTGAGATGCTTTTTATTAACAACATGGCATTTATATATACAGTTACAGTACATGCTGTGCAGAAGGTTTCCTACCCATACCAAAACCACTCTCATACTCAGTTCTTGAAATTCCTTTTTATCTCTCGAGTTACGTGCTAAATTGTTTACTAAACTTGAGGACCCTTGGCCCTGAAAATGTGCTTAAAAAGATTTCAGGATGTACCATATAGCAATACCTTGTGTGATGTAAGCCTTTTGTTATAAATTCATGTGCCAACCAGAGATCGATTGGCTGTTTAAACAGAGCAACTTGTGAAAAGTTATTGTGAAAGTGGTTGGCACATTGGCATTACAATTTGTTTGTTAGTAAACATGAAGTATCGCTATAGATGCTACTTAGGCCTTCAAAATGGAACTAAATCCTGGAAAGACCCTCTGATTTCCAAGGCTCAGCCACCACCCCTAATGCTTTGATACACCATCAAGTGTAGTATAGCTGTGCTGTGAGTTTTTGACAATAATATTTATAAAACTTACTATTAATAACTTAGCTGTCATGTTTTTTGGTTGCTGTTATCTGTTTCACTATAAGTACTCGGCATTTCAAAGCCTACTCTTCTTGCAATTTTGTCTATTTTACTTTCACCAGCTCCTTTGTAATAATCATATAACTCCTGTTTAAAGAGAAGAAAAGAAGAAAAGAATATTTGTAATCCCAACATTTGTAAAATAGAATCCCATGTTGATTGTATAAACGATTTTAATAAAGACTGATTGAGTAAGCAACTAACAGAAAGATGGATGGTTATTCTTGTAGTATGAACTGCAGAAAAAGGGATTCCTGTATTGTTAATTAATACAAGTATTTCATTTTCTTTAAGAGGTAAGGATGATACGTGCATCTTTTCTTTCAACTACAGTATTGCACAATAAAGGTTAAGGGTTTTTGACCTTGAGGCAAAGCCTCCCCATGTGAAACTTTGTTATCGAATGGAGGCGGTATATGAGAAGTGATTGGATGGATTAATGAGGTGCATCAGGTAAAACACTTTGGTTTTACTAGAATGTATTCTATGTGGTGGATGGTGAGCTTGTTGGTGTATGGACTTGTTGGTGTGGCGTGGTATGGTGTGGTGTGGTGTGGTGTGGTATGGTGTGGTGTGGTGGTGTGTGTGGGGGTGTGGCTGTGTAGTGGTGTGGCGTGTGGTGTGATGTGTTGTGATCGTGTGGTGTGGTGTGGTGTGGTGTGGTGGTGGTGTGGTGTGTGTGTGGTGTGGGTGTGGTGTGTTGTGGTGTGGTGTGGTGTGTGTGGTGTGGTGTGGTGTGGTGTGGTGGTGGTGTGGTGTGGTGTGATGTGGTGTGTGATGTGTGGTGATGTGGTGTGGGTGGTGTGCTGTGGTGTGGTGTGGTGGGGGTGATGTGGTGGTGTGATGTGGTGTGGTGTGGTGTGGTGTGGGTGGATGTGGTGGTGTGGTGTGGGTGGAAACTGCTATGGTGTGGTATGGTTTGTGGTGTGATGTGGTGTAGTGTGATGTGGTGTTGTGTAGCCGTAATGTTGTGTGTCGTGGTGAGTTTGGGGTACAGTATGTGGGGGTGGTGTGTTTGTCGTGGTATGTTGTAGTGGGAGTGGTACCGTGTGTGTGCATGGTATGTAGGGTGTAGCGTAAGTGTTGTGATGTGTGTGTTGTGCGGAAGTAGTGGGTATGTAATGGTGTGGCATGGTGTGGTATGGTGTGATGTGGTGTGGTGTGGAAAAGTGTGGTGTGCTTGTGGTGTGATATGGTGTGGTGTGGTATGGTATGGTGTATGTGGCATGGTGTAGTGTGGTGTGGCATGGTGTGGTATGGTATGGTGTGATGTGGTGTGGTGTGGAAAAGTGTGGTGTGCTTGTGGTGTGATATGGTGTGGTGTGGTGATGGTGTTGTAGTCACCTCCTCTAGCTTAGTTAATCAATGGTGTGGTGTAGTGATGGTGTTGTAGTCACCTCTAGCTTAGTTATCATGGTGTGGTGTGGTGTGGCATGGTGTGGTATGGTGTGATGTGGTGTGGTGTGGAAAAGTGTGGTGTGCTTGTGGTGTGATATGGTGTGGTGTGGTATGGTATGGTATGGTGTGGCGTGGTGTGGTGTGGTGTGCTTGTTGATGTAGACTGTGTCATTTATGATGCACAAAATTAACACCAGCCTCACCTTGCTTGGTAATGAGTCTGTACTATGTCAAAATGAGTTGAGAACAAAAAAGTATGCCATGAGACAAGTTGAGTAGTGTAACTGTTGTGCTCATCACATTCTGACATCTTCTGTTCACATGTATTAGAGAACAGACACAAGGAAAAAATAATCTTTTTTTTACAATACTTTTCAAAATATTTCATCAAACCAGTAAGATTCTATGATGTCATCTGTGTGTTTACTGTTATCAGACATGGTTTTAGACCAATCAGTGCATGCATAATTATATCATTAAATTAGAAATATTGTGAGTGTGACCAACCTCTTTTTTTCTTTCACTAGTCAGTAGACAAAGAAAATTCTCTGCATTTCTGTTTAGATCTTGTGCAATTTCTTCATCTACTGAACGTGATTGCCGATACTCTGACATAATAAATGAATATCCAAATATATTTCTAGTAGAGCCCTGGGACAAAACAAAAAGATGAATCAATATCTTGAATGAAAACAAATTTGATGATAGAAATGTTTTGCAAATTAGGCCAATTTCTTTCTTTTCCCCAACAAAGCTCATCGAAAATTGGGCCAGGACAATGTTTTGTTCATTATTTCTCAGATGGATGTATTACTGTAATGAGGATTTACATAGGCTATCTTGCTTATCACTGACAATAGTTAAGCAACCTGTCAGTACAAAATAGCAAAATCTACGACTTATGGAATCAGTCTAGAACTGATGTGCAGTTTTGACAGCAATGGGTTTGCAAAGTGCAGTGGGCAAATTTTCTTCCAGAATGCATTACACTGCTTGTGTAATCTTGCATAGCAGTCATAAGGTTTTGTCTATCTAGGCACATCACTGTTGGGACTTGTTAAGGGAGCATTCATTTTTTAGGAGGGGGGTGGGCTGGAGGAATTGCAGGAATCAAATACAAAAAAAATGCAAGCCCCCACAGTAAGGAATTGAACTATACTGATGACCCACCCCACTTCCAAATATGAAAATAGGGTCCCTTGACCTGGTTTAACTTTCAGAAAAACATGACCCACCCCCTTTCATATAGTAAATTTCTTTTGGCCCACCCCTCAATTCCTCCGGCCCACCCCCCCTCCTAAAAATTGAATGCTCCCTAAGACTGTTTGGACATAGACCATGAGATTAAGACAGGTGCATCATGTGATGTGATGTACTGTTGCCCAGCATCTGGCTATTTTTAGGCCACCATCTACTTGTGTGGGTGTTGGAAATTTTCAAATGTTTGCCATGCATTTGCTTTCAGTAAATGCTTACAGCATTCAAATTACATTCTAAAAATAGCTCAAATGCAAGGCAACCCATCAAATTCCACTGCCAAAGGGTGTATGCAGAGTCTCATCTTCTTGGTTATGTTCTTCTGCTGACACTAACCAAAAAAATGACGGGTGTAGGAAAAATGAAGACTGGAAAAACGAAGACTGGAAAAACAAAGACCGAAGACTTATAGGTCTTCATTTTTCTAGGGTCTTCAGTCTTTGTTTTTCCGGTCTTTGTTTTTCCTACACCCAACAAATGACAATTAATGATATTAGGTTCTGCTGCAATTTGTCTCTGTGATAAAACTGTAAGCTCAATACTCTTCTACATCTAAGGCCTGATTATATGAACTGGGCTGGCCCAGTTAAGTGGGCTGATTTCTTTTGTTTTGTGGCCCCAAGGGAAAAGAAAACAATAGAAGTCAGCCCGCTTAACCAGGCCAGCCCCATTCATATAATCTGGCCTCTAGTATTCTTATGAGCCTTTGAAGAGTAGTCATGTTATAAATACAGGTGATTGAAACATACTACTAGTGCACTGTAACCAGTAACAACTGATTACTCCACTCTACTGATTGCATTGATTAACAAATAGGAATATTGTGCATTAAACATTACAGACACTGCAAGACTGACCCACACGTGAGTGAGGTTATAACTCCAGAAACTTAACTTTTGCTACTTCATTTCTTTGCATGACCGTCAAGGTATATATGCAAAGGCTATTTACATACAGTGTAAAAAGATTCAACACGATTATAAAATATCGTACCTCTGATCCATATAATAGCTTTAATTCCTTTAAGATACCACGAAGAGTTCTTAACCTCACTTTTGCCGCCATTTTGTTTCTTTTTGTTAAGAGAGGGACTGGGAATAAAGACTACAGGAAGCCCGGTAGGATAGATGGATAGTCTTACATTTTGAACAGCTTCAGCGAGAGCGAGCGAGAGCACAGTTTCGAGAAATTCTTTAGAATTAGGTGAAAAAAATCTAGTCACCGAAATAACATTGAATTAATTCGGGATCTTTTTCTTGTTCATTTCTTTGCGTCAGTGGTGATGTTTTAGAATTTGGACCGGGATACCTGTCTTCGTCTTGATCAAAAACCGCTGACCAACGTGTTTCAAAAAAACAAAATGGCGGCAAAAGAGGATGAAATTTTGACTTTGAAAGAAATATTTGAACGAGCGTCCGCCTTACACGAACAGATAGAAGACAGCGACGAGCCAGGAAATTCAGAGAGGCTGCAGGTATTTACAAATGATCCATTGCTTCATTGGATTGAGACCAAGTCTGGCTTTTGTCCATGGGTGAATTGAATCCCAATTTTGAAAATTTACCATCAATTAAAATTCGTTTTCTATTAGATTGCATTATCATCCTGTGTTTCATTAATAAAAACATTGTACATAATCTCGTGTTGCTTAAAACCCATGCCAGATCGCCTTAATGGATAACTGTCACATAATCAAAATGACATAATGTAAGCTCTGACATATCAAAGTTGACAGGTAGATTATTTTAAGTATATGCGTATCATATCTTACATGTACATAAAAAATACGATAGTACATGTGTATTTGAAATGATCACCAAGAATTTATTTGTGATTTTGAAATATTTTTGTTTATTATCATCATGAGTAATTAATACCTTTACCTTGTGAAACAGACTATAGTAAGCTTATATCTAATAGTTCAAATCAGAAACAGAACAGATTTTGTATGAGGGAGCAAACTATGGAGATATGGCACCATCATGTCTACAGTACTTAAAACACAGTCCCCAGGGGCTTATTCAAAAATTTTGGTCCTTGTAGACAGGGGCTTATTTGAATGAGGTGCTTATTTGAGTAGCAGGGCTTATTTAAAATTTGGAAATAAAAATGAAATACTGCACATACATGTAATGAAACCCTTCTTTGTGCTTTGCACATATAGCCTATAACGCACTAGATTTGTGTACTACATTTTTGCACTTGGCAACAAGTTTATAATATCCTCTAGTGTTGGCTAATGCCTGAAGAACTGAACTGAAGGGAATAGGAAGGAGGCTTATTGGGACTTGGAGACTTACAATATTTAAGGCCTTTTATGGTTAAATCAGCAAAAAATTGTCTCAAGCTCACCTGGGCTCAGATAAACAATGCAACATTTCCTGCAGCATCACATGCAACATAGTTGCACCATGTGTCCACCCCTGTGAAGTTGTGAGCAATATTTGCAGAAAATGTTGCAGAAGTCGAACTCAGTCCTAAACCTGCAGCTTTGTGTGCAATATTGCACACAACATTGCATGAGGTGATACACAGTGCAATACTGTGTTGCCTGCAATGTTGTAGAAAATGTTCCTAGCAATGTTCCATCATTTGTCTGGGCCTTAATCCTTGTCTTGCAAAGTCTTGCACATGCATACATACATACATAGCTACATACATATATATACATAAGAGTCAGGCAGCCGTAGCTGATGTGGACCTGCCTAATACTAAATTATAAAAATGTTTCCAACATTTAAGTAAATAATGCTAATGTTAATTAAAATATCTATATCTAAATTTACATTCACTAAGTGTCTAAGAATGCACCATTCAACTGGAGGAAGGGGTCCTATTGACTTATTTGATATTCAATCATTTACAGTACTAAACAAAAGTCACAGACTTTTAATTGCCTTAATTAATTACTTGTGCAAATACTAATTGACATTATAATTCATGTATCCAGAACAAAGTTTCATCAGCACTGGAATGGTTTGTAAAAGCAACAGAAATGGTTAATAAACTAGGATTATTCAGTAGCAATGAAGAGTTGGAAGAAGTTGTAACTGCAGATCTAAGGTAAAATTAGTGATCATTTTCCCTCATTACTGTTCATACAATCATCATTGCACACTGATTTGAAAAGCATTTTCTTTTATTACTAGATACTTTCTCCTGCCTGCTTTACTGGGTGATCTTACTTTACGTCAAATATCCAGTGATAGGATATCAAATGTTAAAATATCAAAGGTTGGTATCAGTTAAAGTGAGATCTGGTGCTCTTTAAGACGAACTGACTGCTTGTTTATTAGATTTATTTTATAGACTTCCTTAAAAGATGTAAAGATTATGAAATTACAGACAAGGTAGGAATTGAAGTTGATGCCATCATGCATTTACATTCATACATTGTATGGCATGCCCATGAAAGTGGCTTACTATAATTGAAAATCTTTGAGGGATTAGAATGAATTTGTGAAATTTTCTTAAACTGCTCCAAATAGGGTATCAATGTGCTTATTTACAGGGTTTGTACACTACTGTGCATATATGTTCGCATTTACATTCCTTAACTCAGCCAGTAAAAAGTGACATTATTCAAATGTATTTTGCTTGAGTGAATTAATTAGTGAAAACTTCTAGAAAACTCCTGGAAACAATCTGAAAATCGTCCTTGAAACCCCTGGATTTATTAAATTTTCTTGGCATAGAAACCCTGTTATTTATGACTATATATACATTTATCTATTGAATGAACATGAAAATGGCTTATGTGATAAACATCAAGAAAACCTGAAATTCTTCTCTGGTAATGGTTACACTGCCTTTAGATACTTCATGACGGATCACTGACTCATGAATGTTGTAGTTGTTATTATAATATGACTTCTACAAATTATCTTCAGTTGGTTTGTGGTTCATTGTTGGTTCAATAACAAAACTTAATAGATGTGAGATCATTTTTGAAGCAAAACAGCAAACCTATCTTGTGTTATCTCCCATTGGTCTGTGTATTTTTGCAAATAGATGATCACACATTGCCATTATTTTAGACATGGATAAGTCCATGCATTGACACGTTTTTGGAAGCAGGTTGAGAAAGTTCATAGAAATCATCTAAAAGTCATTTCAGATGTTTTTATGGGTATGTATGTGTTAAAGTGACAAAGTTCATGATGCCCCATCACTTTAATAACATTAGACCTTGAAAAAATTTTGTGTGTCAATTTCATATGAATTGAAAACACATTTTGCATAGAATTGGTTTGGTGAAGAATATCAGGTACAGTACTATTGCACATAGCATAAAGCTGATAAAACAGCACCAAGGACTTGGTATACACATATAGGTGAAGAAGATCTGAGGTATTATTGAAATGAATGTAGTGTGGAATGAATTCTTAATTTGTTTGTTTGTTTGTTGCAGGATGTTTTTCAGCTAACAGAAACTACACCTGTACCAAAACCAGGAACAGAAGGTTTGAAGCAGATGGCAAACACTCGAGAAGAAAAAATCAGAAGATACAAGGAACAAAAGCAACAAGAAAATAGACTTAAGGTGACTGGCTACTATAGGACAAAACTCTAATGAAACAATCCCTAGCTTTTAATAAAACAATTTGAAATAATAAAATATATCACACTTAAATGCTTGTCTTTATTGTTTGGCAGCTTGTCTTATACTATGTTGCTATGTGACAAAAATTTTTATTATTTTTTTCTCTTGTCTAATTGGAGGCACATCCAGAATCAGGATTCAAACACAAGTTCAGTACATCATTGGTGTCAGGCCTTCCTTTCCCTTCCCCACCTCTGCAGTCCCCTCTCTTTCCCCTCCACCCCTGATACTCAGGTTATAAAGATTGTAAAGAAAAATGTTTAATTCAGCATTTAGTTCTCCTTGAAAATCCATAAGAACCATTTTAGAACTAAATTTTAAACAAAAACTTTAGTTTAACTGCATTATGCAGCATTACTTGTTTGCTAATATCTGTGTGCGTTATGACAAACTTGCGTGCAACATGTATAGTTGGGAGGAGCAGGCTGAAATTTCATTGGTAGCTTGTCACCTAAAGTGTGTGTTTGTAGATTTCTGTGTGTTGGTACCTGCATGTGTTGTATATGCACATTAGTTTGAATAAATTGATTTAGATTTTGTCTTTGTTCTGAGCAGGAATTAAAAAAGTGTGTCAAAGGAAAAAGTGGTCAATCACCAGATGATGAAACACAGGTACGTGGAAAATTGATCATTTCTTTCACTTTAAATCACACTTTTATTAATCAAGGGCCTCTAGCTAGTGGAAGTATTTTTGATGATAACTGCTATTGTGTGAATGAATGCTACAGCTACTGTGTAGACTTATCATCAACAACTACATATTAATCAATAACAACTAGTAAGTTATCAACAACTATTTCCCTAGTCTGTGTAGCCCCTAAGAAGTTATCAATTGAAAGTGCATGTAAGTAAAGACAAAGAAGGACTAATGCATCAGCTCAGTGATCAGGACAGTAGTTACATACCGGTACTAGTTCATGAAGTACATGTAAAGTAAGAAGGGTCAACTTCTATAGCTGGGATTAAGGGATGGTAGCCATAGCCAGTCAAAATTCAGTGCTGGATGGTGAATTATCTTCAGCCAGCTACTTTTGTCTCATTCTACAGCACTGTCAAAATGTTCTGGCAGCTGGCAAATTTGCCACCTTCAATTGTTGGACACTTTATGCTAAACTTCAATAAAAAATATGCTGTGTACTAGTTCACATTTTGAATTGCAGAGTTCTTTTTGAGATCAGTATAGGAGGTAATTATATCCAGTCCTGCACACTACTACAAAATATTTTGACAGAGCTGATTCTAATATGGCCTTCTGATACATGTATATGGAATGAATGGTAACTGACTTTTAGAGATAAGGGGTTATCTTTTGATCCTTCCTGGAGGGTGACTCAACAACTAGCACATGTAAACAGGGCCATGAGATTGGAAGTATAAACAGGAAAGAAACTTCAACAAGCCTAAAAAGTTGTGACAATGTTTTCCCATGATCAGCACGTGACAAACCTATAATGGTAACCTTAACTCCGAAAAAAAAATTATTTGTTATTCCCATGGAACAAGTCTGAATTTTTCAAAGGTTAATTGAGAGCAAAAAAAAAGAAATTTCTAGTCACACTGAATTGGGTAAACAGTGCCACATCAATGGTCTAATGGTCTAATGACGATTCACAAAGTATTGAAAAATAAGTGATAATTATTCCAAGCAAATTTGCCTTGAAGGCAGCATTTGCTTCTGGCAAGTGACCCGTCTGACATATGGGAAAATAATGTTCAATATATGCCTTCAGTATGATGCTCGACCACAATTCTTTATATTTTTGTCCCTGAGAATTAACATAAATAGGCTAACATTAAAATGTACAAAAATACATTACAATGGAAGAGTTTACAATAATAGTAGTTTATAAAATATTTGAGGTATAATGCATGCACTGATTGGCTGGCTACCATGCTTATATCAGAGGACAGAGATGTGGCTCGATCTAAAAATGTCGAAAATATTTTATAAAAGCAATATAAAACGATCGCTTATGTCTCTGTACTGTGATATAAACACTCTGCAAGATGTAGAGCACTCGAAAAGCAAGAAAAACACTCGGCTACACCTTGTGTTCCTAAACTTGCTTCTCTCTTGCTCTACATTTTCCATCGTGTTTATATCACAGTACAGAGACATGCGTGCGCATTTTATATTCCTTAAATCTAGTCACCAAGAATTGGCTATATTTCCCATTCATTGATATTCTGTTATTTTGTTTCTTACTAGAGAGAATATTACTTATTATTGATTAAAATTTGGATAAACAAGTCAATAGAGCACCTTGCAAGTATCAAAGGTACACAAATACATTAAATTTAATCATTAGAGAGCAGAGTACTCAGATCTTTAGTGCTATTATTTAGCCTCCAGTTTATTTAGCCCCCATATTTCTCAATAAAAAATAATTATATTACCCGGGATATTACCATACATCATTGTGCAAGTTTTGTATTTCTATATATATATTACATTTTTCCTAAAAATAAACTATTTAATGTTATTATTATAATACATCTGGACGAGAAATAAACAACAGTTCAGTTCAGTTTATGTTCAGTTTACAGAAAGTTATTTAGTGTTTGATATGAAGCACTGCACTCATTGATTGGCTAGCTGCTGTGTTACAGTACAAAGACATGACTTGCACACTGATTATGTCTCTCTACTATGATATGTACTATGATATAAGCACTCTGGAAGATATAGAGCACTAAAAAAGCACTTAGCTATGCCTTGTGTTCTTAAGCTAGCTTTTCTTGTGCTCTTGATCTCCCAGCATGATGTTTGTATCACAAGGAAAACTCCGCTCTCATATTGATAATATTTTCTTTCTTCATTTTGCTTTTTTGTGTACATGTGCTTTTCTGAGAATAGATGTACAACGTTTCTGATATACTAATGTAATATTGTTGTAGATGAACTGGAAATATTAGAACATATGCAAAAATTAAAGATGGGACAGGTGAAAACTGAAGCCAATTGTCCACCTAAAAAGGTAAACAGTTCTTAAGGACATTCTCCACTCATTGCAGAAAGCACTCGCAGCGACCATTTTTACTCACTGTGAAGTTTTGAACAATAGATTTTATTCCAAATGAGTACTCGCTGGCTCGCTGTGAGTAATTTCTGCGATGAGTGGAGAATGGCCTTAAGTTTCATTTGCTGATTGTAACTTAAGCAACCTTATGCCGAACCTCCTGGTATTTCTTGTGATTTGTCACAATTGTTGCCCTTAGGATATAATCACCACTAAAGCTTCTGCTAGAGGCTACAGATCCCTGTGATTTGGGGTGTTTAACTTCTTTGGGGGTTCTTTAAAAGCATACACTTTGTATAAATGTAGTTCTTTGGGTAGACATTCTATATATCCTTAGTCTCCTTTGCAGCCTTTTTTTGTGTCGTCACGCAAGGCTTTAACAATAATTATTTTTAGTGACGCACTTCTTCACTGATTTTTGCTAAGAATGATTTTCTAAGATCTGATAAACGGTGAACATTTTCACCACCCAGCAAATCATTTACTATAGCCATGTGCACACTTATTTATTTTTTATTTATTCACAAAACTTCCACCTAAAAATACATAATGATTGAATAAAAAAGAAGAAGAAATAAAAATAAACTATAATGGTCAGGGACATGCAACAATTGCTAGTTTTCAATCATTCCCTTGAGAGTCAAAATATAAAAGAGTGGCAGCCATGTTGGTTGAACGAACAAGAGACACTAATGAGCAATCTTTTGTTGAAGTTCAACCAAGATGGCCGCCATGACGTCAATTGAAAGCCAGCAATTAAAGCGTGCCCTATGAATGAAAATCATCTACACTACATGTAATTAAAATGGTATTCACAAGGAAACCTTCACAAGCCTATTGATAGAAATTTTCGGTCCACTAACAAAAGAAACACGGGCTTGTGAAGGCCATTTTAAACTTAGCTGTAAAATCTGAAAATGCATTTATTTTTTTCCGTTTTCGCTGTACACACTACAACATCTTTAAGACAAAAGACAAAACATCTTAGGCAGAAGAAAAAGCCCTTTTGTACGGACGGGAAGCCTAATCTTAGCAAAAAATGCGTTTTCAAATTTGTGCTCATTAATGTTGGCACTGAGCCTACTGACAGTCAATCTAACTGGTATTAGAAGAATTTTCTTCGCTTTGGCAGTCTTTCCTTACTCGTCTTGAATCTATTTCTTTTCCACCCACTTTTTAACGAATACAAAATTTAGCCAATTTAGTAATTTTATGAAATCAAAAAAAGTTTTCTTTGCCCTTCATTGTAAACTCTCATGAAATTGTTATTGATATAGTGGTTTTACGGATGACAGAGTAGTCATTCCTTGCCGGCAATCTTGTTTACGTCCTTTTTTCCAGACAAAACCCCCTTTTAGGGCCTGAATCCATCATTTAACCATTTCCCATTATTCCTTATTCTTTTTCTATTTTTCTGTTATTCATTATTCTTTTTTCATCTTTTCATTATTCATTATTCCTTGGATTTCAAATGCAATAATTCATTGTTCCAAAGCATTCTCAAACCGTTATTCATTATTCATTATTCTGCTTCCATTCCCGAATGAATTTTATCGAGTGTTAAAGAATAGAGAACAAACACTAAAAGTGTGCAACATAATTAATACTAAATAGTGCAAAATTTTGCACGCTTTTTGTATTTGTACTCTACTAATTTTTGGCAAGTACTAGACAAACTAAATATCCTAAATAAGTAATATGCTCGCTTCTGGATGCAGGATTTCCGGTAGATCATCGGTATGCTAGAAAATAGAATCAGTCTGCCTGGTAAACACTTAAGATATTTTTTGGCATTTCACCCTTGTTTCTATCTTCCCTTTGCCACAGGAAACCCACAAGGGTACGGAGGAGAGTACTCCATTCACAGCAATGCAAAATTCATCGTCGGCCAGAAACTGTTAATAAATTATATAAGAAATCTAAAACTATTTTTATCGTCTTTCGTTTCCGAGGACACGGTTATATGAAAGAGAGTTGTCCCGGATAGCCAGGATAATTATTTTCGGTTTTAGCGTCTTAAGGGAAAAGCAAACAAATAAGTTATTTTGGCTTATAGCTATAAGCCGGTGCTATATGAACAATCAATTGCTCCGTGTGACAGCACCTTTAGCTTTATAGCGATATGATTTTGATCATGCTAAATAAGTCAGCTATCAGCCGTTTGGTCGTCATTTTTTTGTGAGAGTATTAAATGTGGTTGTGGAGCAACTGTCTTGGTCAAATAACTCCCTCTTACGAAATGCTTGTCAGTAAAATGTGAACCAAAAACAATATATAGAAAGAAATTGCGTCAGTGCAGTGTCAAATAGACGGGCTGTTTAGGAACCAGGATTGGAAGAAGATTCTATATTTTACAGACGAAGTGAATGAGAAAATTCAGAGGACGTTTTCATGTACATGTTACATGAAAACTGGCCCTTGGAGAAAAAAGATGCTGACTCTGAAACCATGTTTTCTGGATGTGCTTCTTTCGTTAGAAATTTTGAGCAATTATTAAACTCTTGATAATCGCTAAAATAGAATTCGAACTAAAGCCAGGTCAAAGCTCAAACATAAATAGCCTTATATGGTGGAATGCAAACCTGTTGAAACCAAGTTTCGGCGTACAAAAGAAATTGCGTCACCTTTGTTCATTACCGCCGAGTGGTCAACCAACCTCGGACTTCGGACTTTTTTCATTACGTTGCCTTTGTCTATATTGACCAACTTCAGAGAGAGAGCATGTGCGCAGAACATGCAATTGAGTGTATATCAATAGGTTGAGGGAAATAATTAAGAATATTAAATCAACGTTACAAGCTCCCTTCTTTCCCTTTTATTCCTTGGTTTTTGAGACATTCGCCGAAGTCTTTTGCATACCCAGTTTCATGTGAACGAAAACACTTGAGAAAGAAAAGAATTAAAGAAAAATTAGTTGTCTTTATAAAGTGCCGCTCGCCGGTTTCTTGACATTCTCTGAATCTCTTGGCGCATTCGGTGTTAGTGTAAGCTGTAAGTAAATAGATGAAGATGTTTTCTATTCTACAAATACGTTTCTAGACCTATAAAAACGGTTTATACTTAGAGTATTTTTCAGGTTTCGTGACATTCCCCGCATTCTTTGGTACTAGGTTTCATCCAAGCGAAAACTATAAGTTCCACTTATAGGGGCGTGTCAAACTTACGAGCCGGAACGTTAATTGACGTTACTGCATCGTAGATTGTTTTGAAGAAAATGATATTAATATATTATTGCTTTTTCCTTGTTGTTTTCTTCCTTGTTACTTCTTTCTCGTTTTCATTTCTTACCATATTTCTGTTCTTTGAGTTCATGTTCGTGATACTGAATTGCCTTTAACTGTTCTCTTTCAGCCCTCAAAACCTATTCTCATTACAAGAGAGTCCATCAAGGTAAGTCATTTATGGCCTATGTATTGTACTGTGTTCTCAAGATGTTGTTGAGGAGCAACAGGAGCCAGTGTACGAAGAAGCTTCTTGTAGGGCATGGGAAGTCTATCAGTAGTTCCATTGGTACCATTGCTTTATTGATTTACTAAAAACAAGGCAGCATATTGGAGTGATTTCGCATGCCTTCGTGATGGACCATGCATATGCGGTATCTCACGCTTCATGATTGCATGTATGCGCGCTGTCAATTTACATTGTGCCTTAATAACAATTATACTGAACCTTAGGGCCCCGGTTCACGCGAAGACGAGTTATCCCTTGAAACCTTCCGCTCTTCTTGGACTTAGACATATTACAACATACAATTCCACTTTGCAGGCTAAGGTGTTTGGGGCTGGATACCCCAGCTTACCGACTATGAGTCAAGAAGAGTATCTTGAAAAAGAGATAAGAGAAGGAAAAGTTGTGCTAGATTACGAATCGTAAGTCAACAGTGTTATATTTGAAGTTACTCTCGCAGCAAATACAGTTGTAGATTTCTTTTTTAATGCATTAATATTCGTCCATTGTGGGACAGACAACAGAAACAAACTGACTCTCTAAACCCGAGCAAGAGCAGACTGAGCATTTCACCCAAGTGCTGGGCAACTAGTTTCACAAACCTGGATCAAAATCTACACCAGTATAAAGGGCCACTCTGATGAAAATTGGTCAAAAAATGAAAATAAGTTGAAACTTGCATGAAGTTATCTATAGGGTCTATAAATAATCACCAAAAACAATATTTTCAGTTCCTTATAACATCCGATTTTCGATTACGTAAAAGTCCAAAGCAAATTTGTTGGTTAAAATGTAGGTAAATATGAACTGAGAACCTTTCCTTATCTATGTAAAAACTGTTGGATATTTTGGCAAATTTCTCAGCAATATTTTACTGAAAATACCGAATTTTAGAAGAGTTCTACTTTATATTCACCAATAACTGAACTAATTTCAACTCGGAAAAATTTTCCAAGTTTGATCTATTGAGCTTCGCACATAAGGTAAGAAAAGATACAAACTGGATTCTGGATGGAAACTAATTTTTGAAATATTAAAACTCTTATTTTGTTAACATTTACATTCTAAGGTATTTGTTGAACATGAATTAAAATTTGATGACCCGCTTTAGAGCAGCACGTATTGTGTCTATCATGTAATTTTTTGTAATTTTACACACATGCAGGGTGTATTCAAACGAAAAAATAATGCGCGTTTGTTTGTATTTTTCTGTTTCTCATCCAGAACAACATCACGTTCTCTAAGCAGCTACATATATCTCATGCCAAACAGTTTGAATGATTGTTTTACATACGTATATAGGTGTACAAGGACATACGAATTGTACGAAAATTTTGACGAAGTTTGTTAATAGTCCCCTTAGAAAATTTAGCCGGAGCGAAAAGTGTATCAGCTTCTTTACGTTTTTGAAAAAACCATGGAAATGTGAACTTACAGAAGTAAATAGCTAACTATATTGGATTTAGTCGTAAAAGACGAATATCAGAGAAACTTCTTTTTTTTTTTTTTTTTTTTTTTTTTGAAGTTGTAGCTCAGTTTTCGAGTACGGAGACAAAAGATTGTATTTTCCGCTCCTTATTACTTAAGATTTCCGTTTGCGTAATAGTCTAAAGCAATTATGTTGGTATAAATTTAGATAAATATGAAAGAATCTTTCCATATCTATATAAAAACTATAAGATTTATGGCATCTTTATATGAAGTAGATGATGTCATCTACTTAAGGGTTCACTGATCCCTTAATAAGTAATAGGCCTTGCATATCCACAAGTTAAGAAAAGGTGCAAGCTGGATTCTGGATTGAAACTAAGTTTTTAAATATCTATATCACAAATTAAACATTCAAACCACGCTGAGGGCTTGGAATTTTTCTGAGTTTATATACATGCATTATAACCCTAATATTCATACTGTTGTTTTGGAGTTAACGTTAACATATTATGGTATTTGATGAACGTTAATCAATACATGAACCGATTGACAGTATGTGAACCGATTGAGATTGTTTATCGCCCAGAAGTTCGGGGCTCCTTGAGGGATTTTCAAGCGAAACAAAAATAAGCGTTTGTTTGCATTTTATTTTTCATCCAGAACCGACACAGTTAGTCATTTTCAATTAACATGTTAATATTCTCGTTATCCATTCCCTGGACCGATTAGACCCGAAAGCTTGGATCTAATTTCGTTAAAACTAACGTGGAAGAAACCTTAATGTCTAATATGATCCCACGTACATAAAAAAATTTAGTGCGATGGTTTGTTTTATAACAACATTATGGAGGTGTGTGAATTAGGACACAAGGTATGAATTTTATGTCAGAAATTAGCTTTTATCAGGTATTTTTAAATTCGTAAAACAGAAAAAGAAAAACAGAAAAAGAATTACCATAGCTGGAAAGAGCATGTTAAAATTAGCAAGACAGTGAAGTTTGAAGGAATTCAATCCAAAACTCGCGAGAATATGAATTTTTGAAAAGTGTGAATTTGTAAGAAAACCTTTCCTGGAAGGCACTCATTTCTTGCCTACCAGCGAATGTTTTCATACAAAAGTTCGATTTCGGAAAATTCATATCTTCGTGAGTTTGAAAGTTACTTCATTCAAACTTCACAGTTTTACTAATTTTGACGTGCTCTTTCCAGCTCATATGATAATTATATTTCTGTACTGTGACTTTTGGAATTACATGATAAAAGCTCATTGAAAATTTGACGGCGAAGTTTGCCAGTCCCACAAGGCATCTGTGAAAATTGAGTCAGTTGAGTCGGAGTCGTACGCAGTTTCTTTTGTAATTTTGAATTATATGTCTTTTTGTAGAGCAGCTCAACAAACTTCTGGAGAAAAGATTGAGGGAGAAGAAGAAGACAAAGACGACGACCCCGAGGAGCTTTGTAAAGCACGGGCGATGGATGATTGGAAAGACGGTACGTGGAACCAAGTTGTTATGAGAGTTTTACTAAATCTATAGTCCTTGTCTACGTTTTCAAACTATTCACCTTTTTGTGACTTTTTTTATAATGGAACTAAGGGCCCATTGTACCAGTTTTGAGGGACTTGTGTTAGGCATGATCGGATTTTTTGGGCTAGGGTGAATTGCTTGAGCACCCCTTTAGGCGTAAACCCTTTAGGCGTAAACATGCTTAGAAATCAACGGAATTGGCTTTGGATACGAGAAGTAAGGTGATTGCATGCCTTTTCATGGAAAATTTGACTAGAGGAAATGTAAGTGATTGATATGAAAAGATTTGACGGAATTGCATTTTAGAACATTTATACGGTCTCTAAATTCAAATTGGTATAAGCACGTTGATTATTTCAAGACTTTTATCGATTTCAGTTCTATTGTCGCCAATATCGTCATACTATACTAACCTTTAACAGGTTCAATCTGCATCGATCTACAAAAAGTATTCATTATTCGCTATGTCTCTAATACAGAAAAAAATTTACAGTTTCAATTGTAATTTGCTTTAAGAGGGGATTTTTTTCAAGTTCGAGCAGTGAACGACAAAAACTCCCGAGTTGAAGAATAGCTGTTGTACAAAACTAAGTTGTTTGTAAGTAGTTTTGGCCGATAAAAGTTGAATCAAAGTGTTATCCAAAGCGAAAATTTGGATCGAAAATGAGATTTAGGCCTTCATTTGCTCATTTGCTGTATGTTTTCTTTATATCCAGCTTCAAAAAGCTTAATTCCAACACAACTTCAAGAAAAAGTCTTTGTACAATTCAAAAATCCGTTTTAAACAGGAATTTTATCTTGGTGCATCAGTTTTTAATCGGCAGAAAAAGGATTTGAGTGTTAATCCAGAACGAAAATTTGGATTAAAACTCGCACGGTGTAGTTTTTGGCGCTTTTCGCCATTATTGCTCGTCATTGAAAAAAATCTCCTCTTAATAGAGATTCTCACTTGTTTGGGAGTTTGTTTTTCTTCTGCAATCGTTCCTTCGTCAATAAATGTAAGATAAAAGCCTCAAAAAAAATATATATATATATACTCCATACTGATGATCACTTTACCGTGGAGACTTAACACCCCCCTCCACCAACAAAAAAATTCGGGCCTTTTGCCATTCTAAGACATAATTTGACTCCTTTTGACCTCATTAATCGCTATCCGCCTTTGTATGAACGGACATAGAGATTCTCGCTTAAGAGTTTCAGGTTTGTCTTCTGCAATCATTCCTTCATGAAAGATAAAAGCCTCAAAAAATTTATACTTCATACTGATAAAAACACTTTACGTTGGAGACTTAACACTGCCCCCTCCCCCCACAAAAAAATTCGGGCCTTTTGCCCATCTAAGACAATTTGATTTTATGTCGCTACTTTTTGGACCTCATTAATCTCCGTTTCTTTTTACTGTTTTCACAAACTACCTTGATTAAATAATGGACAGTCCAATTTGTTGACAAGCTCTCAAGAGCCATTCGATAACTGGCTAGTTTGCTTTCTGAAAATTCTCATGGGAAGTATTAGATTTTTATAATCTTTGGAGATGTCCGTGATATCATACACTCAACCCAAGCAATCAGCTCCATACATTTCTTTGTAAATTGTAATTAAAATATTTCAGCATAGTTACTCTACACTGAAGAAAACTGGCAAGAAAGTAAAACCTTAGCCTAAATAACGTAGGAAACTCTTTCACACATTCTTTTAGTGTAAAAGAAATGAAATAGTTTAGGATACCAAACCAGAAACTTATGAGTTTCTGACCAAACATAACTTATGTTTGGTCAGAAACTCATAAGTTTCTTGCGGGTATCTGAAACTATTTCATTTAAAATGTATGGAGCTGAATGTTTAGGTGGAGTGTATGATGTCACAAAAATGATTTTGATGTTAGTCCCCTTTTAAGAATTTATTTTGTTCAATTCATCTAGATCACCGAAGAGGCTGGGGTAATCGAGAAAATATGGGCTGAGGAAGCAGACGTAACAGCAAGGAAAGAACAAGTGCTTATAGCATAGTTTCACCCTGGTTTTCCCACCCTAGAGGAATATAACTGTGCCCATTTTGTACACCACATTCTACATTGTTGACTCGACCTATTTTCTACTCCCCAATTCTTGATCTTAGGAAAAATGGTACTAATGGAGACATGAAGACAGAACAATAGTGAAAACATTTATTTTGGCTTCTTCAAATGTACAAAAGGCTGACAAACATACCATGAACAAACTCAATACCACAGGGAGGTGGGAGTTTGTTTTGAATATTCATAAACAATTCAAACATCACCTGAAATTAAAAGATTTGCATTAGTAATGAACACCATGACTGTAGATGAAAAAAAGTTACAACACAACATTCAACTTAGTACAAAAGGTGAACAGTAAAAAAAAAAACTCCTGATGCACATGACCAACTTCCAATACTGCAGTTGAAGTTCTGTTTGCAGACTTTATACTTACTCCAACTTCCAACTGAGCATTAGAGCAGTTCAGAGGAAGACACAGGTTTGACTAACATTTATGGAAATTTAAGATTGTGGTTTTATATTAATGTAATTACTCATAAATGAAAAGGGAGTTACACTATGTACACAAAAGACATATTCAACAAAACAATAGATCCTAAAAGTAAATTTTAACTAGTACAATTGGATATCAAAGGCAATGGTGATTTCATTTAGCCAGAAAAGGAAAACCAAACGAGTGCATTTTATTTAGCCTGTGATAGTTGGCAGTGACCTGTCTACAATGGGGTATACACTACAGTCAGAACAGTGCTTGTGATTTGTTCAAAGAACAGTGAAACAAGAGAGATTACATGGAGAACAAAAGGCATTGTTCATCGATAATCCACACATTGTTCTTTGAACAAATCACAAGCTTCATTCTAATGGTATTGGTCAACCCTCTACTACTAAGTCTTCGTTTGCCAAACTAAGTGTTAGTCATCAACTAGTCTTTTTTCACAGGCTAAATAAAATCACTCTAAATAGCAGCTTACAAAAATTACTAGCTAGAAATAATAATCTATCGTCAATTTATCTGGCAATAAAGTCAGAGGAAAATTAAACCGAGAAAAATCAGAATTCAATGACCATTAGACATCAATGTTATTCAAATAGGTAGCAGTAGACTAAATCTGTTTTTCACTGTTCTTTACCTAAATCAAACCATTCTGCAAGACATTGGCTATCCATATTGGTATATAACAATGGGTAATACAAAGACCCTCCTCTTTTAGCAATCAACAAACAAATACAGACTCTTTATAATAACCACATAGGTATGAAAAAAGATAATCTCTGCTAATAAGCAGTACATTTCCACTGGTGCTCAGAGTAATTTTATTTAAGCGTAAAAAAAAGTCCAATACCTTTTGCACTGGTTAAGTGAAATCACTAATATTGATGTGTCAGATCCACCATTGTTGGACATCAATGTATAGGATATTTGCATTCTGGCATTATTTGACTACAAGTACCAGAATGCTTTTATTATGAATTTTCTTTCTTTTGCTTCTCTCTTGAGAATAGCAGAACAATTATCACTAATTGCTTTACAAAAAAAGTCAGCAAGACACTCTGGTAGTTGTAGTCAAATGAGGGCATCATGCAAATATCCTATTCCAAGCAATCCACCTTATTATATGTCAAAAGGTTTGCAAAACATGTGAGTTGTGTTCATCCTTTTCACACACTCAATAATTATAAAACAAAAATTTAGACTTTGTCTACGGGGTCTTGCCAATCAAATTACTAAAATGCACATCTAAAAGAGCTGTCACGAACTAGTCAATCAAAATACATACAAAACTCGATGTCAGCTTAACCTACAGAGAAAATCAAAGCAAGCATCAGTGAATTAATACAAAACTTAAAATAGCAAAAATATGGCCAAGTGGGGCAACAATAGTTGGTAAATCTTGAGAATCTGAAGATAATCCTCAGTACCCAATTTTCAAGTTAAAATAAAAGATACAATATAAAATGAAATATTTTCATGGGTTTGGGAGAAGGGTCCATAATCCTACCCTGCAATGAACTGGCCCTTATTGCTGTCAAGATAGGTATAAGAAGTAAAAGGCATATAAGAAGTAACAATATGTACACATCATAAAATGTAGTTTGGGGAACGGGGGAACACTTGGGATTACAAAAAAATGACTTTATTCATTTCTTCACTTACTTTGCACAAATATTGAGATTAATTTCATAAATAAACTTTGGTGCTTGCACTCACCTTATGTTTCAAAGCCAATAAGGCTTTTGTTCATCACTTTATTTATTTTTTCAATTTTTATTATTTTTGGTAAATTATGATAACTAAATAGTATAAGAGTGAAAGAAACCTTAAAAATAAAACATTCATGGCAATCAAAATGGCATAAATATTTTATCTTTAATTTCCCTTATCACCTTTTATACTACCATATACCACCCTATAAAGAAAGCAACAAATGTTAAGGGAAAAAGTGCATATAAAAATCAATTTTTGAACTCATAAGAGGATTGTATACTTATGGTTTACTACACAATATCTATAAATATAACTGCATAACCACCAGGACCATGCTTCTTTTAGACAATGGTTTCACTTTTTATCTTGGGCTTAGCTTCATTAGGTTTTTCAGATGGTTGTGTTTCCCCAGTGACAGAATAACTGTTGTCATTTCTATTTCTTTTGAACCGACCTTTCCCAATCTCATATACTTTAGTTAGTACTCTGTCAGTGGGAGCAAGAGATCGTGTCCATTTTGGTGCCCATTTCCAGTCTTTCAAAACTTCTGGTAAAACACTAGGCTTTTTCCGTTGAAAGATGCTTACAATAAGGATGAACAGTAGCAACAGCAGAATTGGAACTGCAACACCCACCAGCACCTGCCAACCAGCTAGGGACAGACCAAACACAGCCGCAGGGAGGAGAAAGAATCCAAAAATAAGGTAAGCAACAGCAAACCATCTATACTGGGCTGTAGTGTTACCAAGGAACTTAGCAAACCTTATTGGAACTTGCCGCATGTATGGGATTGGATACCAAAGAAGGATACCAGAAATGTTGAAGAACAGATGACAAAGGGCTATTTGTAAGGCATTGCGCAAGGACTTTGAGTCACTGGCCAGTGCTGCAAGGATACCTGTACCAGTGGTTCCAATGTTAGATCCAAGAGTTAGGGGGAAGGCTCTTTCAATAGACACAACACCAACACCTATCAATGGGGTGAGGGCTGAAGTGAAGATGGAACTTGACTGCACAAGAATGGTCATTCCTGCACCAACAAGAATGGCAAGGTAGCCTGTAACATGGTGGAAAGGCTTGGGAAAGTCAGAATTCACAGTACGTTTAATGACAACAGCAATTTGACCTCTGAGAATGGAGTGGAGGATTTTGACAATGCAGATAAGGCAGACACACAGAATGAACAGCGACACAACTAAGAGAATGATTCCAGTTGTGGTATCACTCATGCCAGTGTCAGAAAAGAGGAACTCACACTTGACTGGTACTTTGACCGTTTCATTGGCAGCAATGGTTTGATTTAGCAAGCCAGAAGTAGTATTAACTTCTTTTGTCACATTAGTTACAACCAACTTGGCCTTGGTACAAATTTTGATCAGCGACTGATCTTCTGGGACATCTTTGTTCAGGGCAATATTCTGTATAACCTTTTTATTTAACTGAATGATGAGGTTGGTAAATGGCTTTGTTATCTTTTTCAAGAATTCTTGCTTTTGGGCCTTTTCTTTTCCAAGATTCATAGCATCAACTATAGCTTCTGTCAAATAGAACAGGTAGTGGGAAACCACTTCCAAGGGAAGGAAGACTAGGACTGACAGCCAGTTGAAGATGTCGTGGACTACAGCACCCGCAAAGGCTCTACGGAACTCATTTCTTTCTGCAGCTTGAGCCAGGGATACTATGGTATTGGTGACAGAAGTTCCAATGTTGGCACCCATGACAATTGGAATAGCAGGCTCAACGTTAATAACTGAAAAGGAAATTGCTATATTCAATGAAAAGAACAAGCACCTCCCCCCAACCACTAAGGGAATTTTCAAGCCCATGGAAATCAATTGTAGGTAATTTTTAGGCACTCATCGTTGTTTAAAAAACTTGTATTTATTGGGTAAAAACAGAGAAATCATATACGTACTTTCAGCAGCAACCATAGCTACGACTATGGACGTGGATGTCGAAGAGCTCTGTACCAAGACGGTGGCCAATATTCCAATCATTAGACCAGCCACAGGATTGGAGAGGATAGCATTTGAAGCGAATGCTTCACCAGCAGCTTTACCGCCAAGAAGTCTGAATGCACTGCTCAAGAAACTCAGCGAGCAGATGAACATGTATAGCAGAAATAGGAACAAAACAAGCCGGATGAACAACCAGGACGCTCGCTTGATCTTTCCAACAGTATCCAGTTCTATAAAATTAATAAAATAATACACACTTTAGAAATACCGTAAAATTCGCACTTTAAACCAGATTTTTTTCAGTTCTTAAAAGAAATAGTACTTTGTTATGCCAAATGGAAGAAGAAATACTTACCCGACCACTTTGGTCTATCGTCTTTCAATGTCGGCAAAGCCCATGGGTCAAAATCCTCGCCTTTGCTCGTCTTCAATGTCCACGTTCACTTCGCTGTTGGCACCGGCATCCTCTTTAGACTAAATAAAAAGCACAATTAAAAAATTAACACCTACGAAATGAGAAATGTTGTTGGCTTTGAAGATGAGAGATGGAAATTTTTGATTTTCTTACCGCCTTTTCTTCTTCTAATGATTCTCGAATATTTTGACTGACAGAATCCGCATAACCATAATTCACGCCGGCCATCTTGTAACTGAGCCAACGCGTTTGTGTTCAAGCAATTATATCTCGATGACGTGATGAAAACCATCAACCAATCAAACTCGAAATATGTAGGATTACTTGAAAATGATTGGTCACAGGTTTGTAAGACCACATCAACTGTTCACGTGAAAACTTGGACTTTGATACTTGGATACCAGCTCACTGCTACCTTGCTACCAGCTCAACCGTAGCAATGAGCTATGAATAGGCAACCGATACTTGTAGTTCATTAATTTTGTTTGCCATATGATTGACAAAATGTATAGCCATTTGTAGGAAATCATTGTCTACAGATAGATTTCTCATATTAAGGATCTATATCTCTCTTCCGTACCATTGAACATATCTAGTCTCAGGGCCGTGTGTGGGCCGGACGCGTCACTGGAGCTATCGAGTGGACCGGATGACAGTAAAAATCAGAGGATGTTGTTTTCATTGATAAGTGGACTACTTGGACTAATTAGATGGAAAATTGTTTTTTTTCCGTTTGAGCGAAAAATTAGGAAATTCAAACGGCAAATAAGCTGATAAGCAACCGGACTACTGCCCTGAATACGTGGCAGGCCTGTCGCAAGGGACTCGAAGTCGTTTTCCGGTTTAACCGGTTTTTAGAAACTAGTGTTTCACATGCAAATTAACATTTGCTTCTATGCATGCAATTGCTCAATTAGCCTCCTGCGCAGACGTTTTTAGTCTCGATCCAGTAAATTTTCCTCGCCTCAAGTGGAAGAAGAAGAAGAAGAAGAAAAACCCGGGATTTTCAGTACAAAAATCTGCATTAAATCGGTTTGGCCGCTTCAGTTTTCGAGTATAAAAGTGCGTGATCACTTTGATTATCCCGGCTTTTACAATTTCATTATAATTTGGCTATAAATCTTATTTGTAATCTTCAATAGATTAGACATTTTAGGCAAAGAGTAGACCAATTAAATCGGCTGACAAAAATACTGCTATGAACGTTTCTATCCAATTGAAAACTCTAGAAATAAGAACATTTTGGTCTAAAAATCAAAATAGATCTTATATTTATGGTTTTCTTATGACGTCACGATCGGATATGACGACTTTGAAATCCGAAAATCAGTTATAAGACAATACATAAGAATTTATTAAGATGAAAAATGTGTATGTGCGCGTTCAGGAAATAAAAAAAGATGACAACTATTTTCGGACTAAAAATTAAGATTTGAGATTGAGGTGGCCGCGGGTATTTATTGCGGCGTAGGCTCGACTTCTTTAGCTCAAATTTTGAGCGGGTTTTTAGAAAAATAGTCAAAATCCTCCCCATCCCTCCCCCTCCCCCTTCGCCCTGGGTCCCCGAGGATGAAATAGGCATAACTTCATACTTTAGTGGATAAATTTTGTTCTTATTTCTGTCAGTGACTAGCATTTCAAGGTTTACCGTGGTTGGGCCGGCTAGAACAAAATGTTCTGGACAGAAAATGCTCTACAGTTCAGTGATTGCTAAATTTATACCTTCAAAACAGTAGTCCCTCGTTTACCTTAACTCTTTAACAATACTGAACGGCTGTAATTCCAGAAATACTACTGCCAGTAGAAAGCTTTAATATATACCTATTTCAAAAAACGTCGCACTAAGTCCACAGTGTAGCCACAGTGCACACTCCAAGACTGCAAAGAAGTCGTGAATAGATAGGTTTTAAAAAAGAAAAACTGTTTGAAATAAAACTTCCCTTTGTCTTCCAATCCAGAACGCATAAAAATGAGGCTCCGAGCAACAGAACTTGATTTGAAGACAAAGGGAAGTTTTATTTCAAACAAAAAAAGTTCACATTCCGCACATTCTACGATGCAGTTCTTTGTTTCAAGATGCACGAATTCGAATTTGGAAAATAGTGTTACGGCAAAAAGGTAAATTACATATAAATGAAATTAAATTCTATTTTTACAACATTTGACTAAAATCTTGCAATCTGATTGGCCGAGAGCCATTGTTAATAAGAGTACTGACAATAGCTGACGCCAACATGTCACGCTCGTCCTTACAGAAAAAAGTTTTTCAAACAGATTTGGACGGAAAAGATCTAAGATAATGTTGTAAAAAACAAATTGAAGATAGTTTTCCATTGTCAGTACTCTTATTAATCATGGATGACGTCAAAAACTGTCCAAAACTAAAGTGGAACCACGAGCGCAGCGAGTGGTTTCACTGCTAAGTTTTGAACATTTTTTGACGTCATCCATGATTAATAAGAGTACTGACAATGGAAAACTATCTTCAATTTGTTAAATAAATTACATCCAATATCATGGCGTGTTTTTAATGCAAACGCGTAGGATCACGTAGCGTGCTACGTGGGGATACGCGTCGCGTGGCACAAAGGAGCGGCTGCATAGGAGGCTACATATAAATACAACTGGCACTTTACGGCCGAGGAAATCACTGAATACCATGACGCGCGTTTTTAAGTACATTATTGATGTGTTTTGACGCAGTGAAACAAAAATACAAACGCACATTATCATACCCATATAGAACCGGTTCTTAGCCAAGACGAAATCAAGTGTAAAGAAATAAGGGACCAGTCATTATTTACGTTGGGGAGGGGGGAAAGTAATGGAGGGGACAGATAATTTTGTTTGAAAAAGGAGGTCTTCAAATTAATGTGGTAAAATTAAAGGTCGATCTTGAAGGGGAATCTTAAAAGACCAAAATAGTAGCATTGATCAACATTGTGCATTGGATACACCCAGTCTTTCTTCAAGTACTTGCTTCCTTCCTGTTCAAATAATGGTCCCTAACTATGAGTACGTCATTGTGACGTCAAGACGATTTAATCAACTCTCATACTTTTGAATTAGAGAGTTCAGTTCGTTTTTGCCTACTTTATAGTAGATATCGCCAATCAATCGAAGGCTTAAAATAGGAGTTATAGCAATCTAAAGTTTGGCTCGGGGCGCGCTCTAAAGCCCGGGGGGGACTCCTATATATAAGAGCCGGACGGGGATGCGCGTCGGAAATTTTGAAAATGACCCCTAAAAGTACCTGAGTGGGAGTGGCAACAATTCATTTCTGCCCCTAAAAGGTACCAATTCAAAAACAATAATAAAGAATTAAAGTATGAAACACTTTGTTATCGATGTACTTTGAAGATTCAATTCAGATCATCGAAATCGTCCCTTTCATGCTTATTTTAGGTAGTTTATTTACCTCAAAACAGTCCCTAAAAGGTACCAGCTATGTCTCTGGTAGTCCACCTAAGTCTGAGATACCCTAAAAGGTACCAGATTGCAGATTTTGACCCCGCTAAAAGGTACGACGAGCATCCCCGTCCATTTACGATCGGAGTCCCCCCCGGGCTCTAAAGTATGTCTTGAGTCATACCAAATCACTAAAGTCATAGGTTTTTACAATACAATCATGACTTAAAAATACACATTTCTATAGCGCTTAAAGATATATAAATATATACAGCGCTGTCTGTAAGTATTCAAGGTGATGCAACGTTTCAGTCTATTTTTAAAACCAAGCTATAATAAACTTGCATGGAAGTTGAGACACCTTGACATGTTGGACTTCCTGTGTATAAAAGGTATCCAGGGTCCAAGGTTATCACTCCTCTCAGTTTGTTATGCTTCTAATAAGTAAATAATCTTTTATCAGTCTTTTCATATTTAGAATTATATATGTATTTATATTTTTCCCATTTTTAGCTCATTTTTATATGATTTTTATGCCGGTTCAGTATGGGATTACGGTATCTTCAAATATAGGTTATACTACTATAGCTTGCAATACTTTTCTTGTGTGCGTTTCGTTATCTTTGTGTGTGTTGGTCTTGCTTTATATTTTGCCTTTATACCTTTTAAAATTTCGGAGCCGCAATTATCTAATCATGACCTATTTGAGGTTAGGTTGAGGAAGGGGGCGTACGTAGCCGAGTGCTACGTTTGCGGGCGCTGGAGAGTCATGATCACGATATTGTATCCTGCATGCTCTCTTGTTATTGTAACTCAAAGTTCAATTTTTCCCAATTTTCGGAGTCCCGTTTTGGCGGGGCACATGATATTTTAAGACACGCTTTAGGGGAAGGCTGTTATTGTTTTTAATACAGCCAAAAGGCTAGTTATTAACTGCACTAGTCATGACATTTTTTTACGTATACCACAATTCAATCAATCAGTTTGTCGCTTTCTGTTTGGCTGAGAAGTGGGGTAAATAACAGTACATACCAACGATCGTTTTAATTTTGCGCGCGCCCTCGAAGCTAGCAATATAGTTCGACGAGAATGACTTCTTCACTTTGTGGTAAAGAACGGCCACGCCTCGTGAGTCCATAACATTTAACTAAGCGTCCATACCACGGAAAGCCATTGTTAATTTGTGAATCTACACTCCACTACAGTTCTGCGTCTTCGTGGCACAACTTTTCAAAACGCTTTTTCAGTTAAAATCTATTAGTTAACAAAATGCAACAATTAAGAAAACAGAATAAATTCTTGACATACTATGAAAAGTCCTCTAAAATCAAATCCCAAATGCAAATAAGCAGTTTAGGTCATATCCATTTGTCTGCATAAGAGCTATTTAAGCAATTATATTGGTAAGTACTGAGCTAGCCGCATTCTAATATAAAAAGACTCAAACCTACTAGTTCTTCTTACCACCGAGCCCAGGTAACACACGACAATACATTTTCATACATAGTTTTCATTTCCTTAATTTTAATTTAAACAATGATTAACTGTTCATCACTTGTCTGACCGAAGAGGCTGGAGTTATGACATGGGGCCGGGTCGATGTGGCTGATCCATTTTAGCGAGAAAAGAAGTCGTTTATGAAAACACTGAACTCACTTTCACTCAAGATCATTTCCTAAACACGTGCACAGCTCTAGGCCACTTGAGTTAACCTCTGCCTTCCCCAAACCACAGAAATAAAAGGAGACATTAAAGAAAGACAAAATAATTTTGAACACATTTATTTTCGCCGTTTTTACAGATGTACAAAAAAAACTGAAAATTAATGTCAACATACCATAATGGCAAACTCATTGCCACATGAGTTATTCCGCATCACCTGAAACTGAAAAACACACATTAGTAATTGAGAATTTCATTTGACTGTTTATAAAAAAAATTCATTTAATCCATCACATTCTACTTTAATTTCCAAAATTTAGAATGAAAATAACATTAATTAGACAACAAGATGTTTTACTGGTTCAATGTTTTGCACTATTGCTCTAATGGACCTGCCCTTCCAACATCGTAATCTGACGCTCATGAAAGACCGGCCTCCAGTTGGGATTAAAGTACTAGTTTCCCGACAACACTGCTTATCAGAATTTTCAATATGAAAACATTCACAGTTAAACCGCCCATGTTAGTTGTCTTATTATTATACTGCAACTTGGTGCTTCATGCAGTTCTGGCAAACCTGGATTGTGGTCGATTTTTTCCTGCTTCAACAGGCCAGTTTACCAATGCAATGCAATACAAGCTACTGATTTATCATAGAGAAGATAGACACGGATTTACCACTTTGAATGTTTTAGATTTGAAAATTCAGATTCATTAATAAAGACGATAATAATACACACAATTAATAAAGGCAAGATAAGATGAGAAAAGTCCCCCCATCCAAAAAAAACACGTTTTACAAAAGAATGACAACAACAATACAGCAATTAGTAAGTGCATGTTAATGAATTACAGAACTCGGCAGAATATCAAATATGATTATATGGAATAAAGGGAACTGTGTTCTGTACTAAAGGGCCTAGCTCTTTATATGGATAAAAGTTGGCTGAAGAGGAAAGGCCAATTTAGCAATAGCTAGGTCACTCGATTTGCAGTCTGCTAGCCCGGGGCGTTATCTGCCTATATAGTTGCCCAAGTTCTTTTTTTACATATTTGTCACGACATTAACCCCAAGAGTGAGGCTCATCTAGGAGATCTTGTTCTATAGTTTACAAATTGTGGGATGAAAGATCAAACACACAACCTCACACGAGCAACGTTCGTTGATCAAGTTCCGAAGATCGGTAGCTGACCTATTCAAGATAGTTGTTTTTGTTTAGCCATGTTCAGAATTCAAAATAGAACTCAGTCTCCTCCCATTTTCCCAATTTGAACGCAAACAATGGTGTCCCTCCTGAAACGGATCCTGCTCCCCGAGCCAATGTTTCTGCTACTGGCATGACGTACCCGAGCAGCTTTTCACCACGTAACAAGGCGCTAAGGCCCAGTTCATATGAAGATGGGTTGTCCCTGGCACGGTAGCAGCGATAACCCTATTGTTTTATTTTCTCATGGGGCCACTAAAAACAGTTGTATCCTGTCTACCGGGGGGCAACTCGCTTTCATACTAACATGGAGTGAGCAGGATTTATATAGCAGGTAAGGATTGCAAAACATGACATATATGGAACTGGTATTGTCAGCCGTTCGCCGTTAGATCAACAAACATTCCTCAGTAACGTTGTTTGATAAAAACCACTTCTGCAAGTCATCCATGGCAAAATATTTGCTCTATATATGGCCTTTTAACCCTTCTTCCTAATCGTGAAAAAATTAAAATGTCTAGACGTCTGCCAATCAAACTACAACCAAATTATTGAAAGAATGAAATCATAATCAAAATACATACAAAACTCGATGTCAGCTTAACCTACAGAGAAAATCAGAGTAAGTATCAGTGGATGAGCAACACAAAAATATTTCAAATGTAGGCGGGTCATGAAGGATGGTTGATATTGAGAGCCCAGTGAGCCCATCGACTAATGTTAATACTAATATCGAGAGTCCCCTGACTGTCCCTTGTATCCATCAGAAATATTGTGATACTGAAATACCCCCCAAGAAATATGGCATGTGGAGAAAGACAGTAGCCCACCCTAACATAAAAACAAAGTCCCAGCTATCCTTTATTGTTGTCAGGAAGAAAAAAAATACGTAAAACGCTTTGTATCATATAATTAAAATGATGTAATTTGAGGGAACATAATTTGGGGTTCACAAACAATAAACTTTTATTCATTTTATAAGCTACCTTGCACAAATATTGGATTCAATCGATAAATAACTCACCTCTTTTTTAAAGCCAATACGGCTTTAAGTATTCAACATAATTTTCATAATGTTTTATTAATTTTACCTCATTTTCTTATAATGTCTATAAATAAATGAATATGGAGCATGGAAGAGATCTTAAAGATAAAATAGTGAAGCTAATCAAAATGCCATAATTTATCTTTAATTTCTCGTCACCTCTCATATATACTAATATACCACCACCTACCATCCTATAAAAGAAGCAACACACGTTAAAGTAACTATTGCACTCAAAGATCAACTTCTCATAGAAATAGTTATCGATCCTGGGTCCAAGACATTTGCCTAGTTTTTATCCTCCTTTGTAGACGGTTTTTTGTGTGTGTCCGACACAAAGGAGGCTACGTCGCTCTAGTTTACGATTTTTCACAGCCGAAATCGTTAATTGCAGCAAATTACGCAGTGTTGGTTTAGTTTGATTTTGGATTTTTCTGATCCGTCAATCAGTTTGGGGTGGAGCTTATTTAAAATTTACCAATCACTGAACGAGCAGTTCATGATGGACGGATCAGAAAAGATAAAAATACCTTACCGATGTTGGAGGTCGCAATGCAACGATTTTAGCTGTACGTAATATATTTTAGGAACGAACTGGCCTAAAATGCTATACCGAAAAACATTTCCAGCACCCAGATTAAATGATTGTATGCATACGGCTCACTATAAATTAAAATAATTAATAAGCATAACTACACAAACAGAAGACCATCTTGGTAGACATTGCTTTCACCTCTCTTCTGATTTTGTAGCTTCCTTCATTTCAACTTGTGGCGGTGGAAGCAGGCTTTGAGCTCTTTTTCTTCCACAGTGACCTCTACCAAACTCATACACTTTGTTTAGTGCTTTATCGTGGGGGGCAAGAGATCGTGTCCATTTTGGTGCCCATTTCCAGTCTCTTAAACCTTCTGGTAAAACACTAGGCTTTCTCCGTTGAAGGAGGTTTACAATAAGGATGAACAGTAGCAACAGCAGAATTGGAACTGCAACACCCACCAGCACCTGCCAACCAGCTAGGGACAGACCAAATACAGCCGCAGGGAGGAGAAAGAATCCAAAAATAAGGTAAGCAACAGCAAACCATCTATACTGGGCTGTAGTGTTGCCAAGGAACTTAGCAAACTTGATTGGAACTTGTCGCATGTATGGGATTGGATACCAAAGAAGGATACCAGAAATGTTGAAGAACAGATGACAAAAGGCTATTTCCAGGGCTTTGTGCAAGGACTTTGAGTCACTGGCCAGTGCTGCAAGGATACCAGTACCAGTGGTTCCAATATTAGCTCCAAGAGTTAGGGGGAAGGCTCTTTCAATAGACACAACACCAACACCTATCAATGGGGTGAGGGCTGAAGTGAAGATGGAACTTGACTGCACAAGAATGGTCATTCCTGCACCAACAAGAATGGCAAGGTAGCCTGTAACATGGTGGAAAGGCTTGGGAAAGTCAGAATTCATAGTGCGTTTAATGACAACAGCAATTTGACCTCTGAGAATGGAGTGGAGGATTTTGACAATGCAGATAAGGCAGACACACAGAATGAACAGGGAAACAACTAAGAGAATGATTCCAGTTGTGGTATCACTCATGCCAGTGTCAGAAAAGAGGAACTCACACTTGACTGGTACTTTGACTGTAGTATTGGCATCAATGGTCTGATTTAGCAAGCCAGAAGTAGTATTGACTTCTTTTGTCACATTATTTACAACCAACTTGGTCTTGGTACAAATTTTGATCAGCGACTGATCTTCTGGGACATCATTGTTCAGGGCAATATTCTGTATAACCTTTTTATCTAACTGAATGATGAGATTGGTAAATGGCTTTGTTATCTTTTTCAAGAATTCTTGCTTTGAAGCTTTACCCTTTGCATGTAGATTCATGGCATCAACTATAGCTTCTGTCAAATAAAACAGGTAGTGGGAAACCACTTCCAAGGGAAGGAAGACCAGGACTGACAGCCAGTTGAAGATGTCATGGACTACAGCACCAGCAAAGGCTCTACGGAACTCATTTCTTTCTGTAGCTTGAGCCAGGGATACTATGGTATTGGTGACAGAAGTTCCAATGTTGGCACCCATGACAATTGGAATAGCAGGCTCAACGTTAATAACTGAAAAGGAAATAGCTATATTCAATGAAAAGAACAAGCACCTCCCCCCAACCTCTAAGGGAATTTTCAAGCTTACACAGCCGACACGTACCATGACGAGCTCCTAAAAAATGCGGGATCCCTGCTGTTTTCTAACATCGGAATGTTGGAAAATCTGAGCCCTTTCTATGGCTTAGAATTTTTACAACTCTCGTGAAGAAATAATGATATATTAAGTTCAAAAGGAAGAATGATTCTTTAAAATATAAAAGATGGCCCAATGGAAGATTAGCCAGGCTAAATTGGCTCCATCTTTAAATAAAGTTTATTATTATTATTATTTTTATTAAGATATATACAATATATTCTTCGATTCTAGGGTTGTCTATCGTATGATAACAAGTATTACGTAACTAATATGACAGATATCTGTCAATTAGGGTTAACTCGCTAACTTTTGGCTGTTTTCACTGTACTTCCACAAGAAAAAAAATGTCAGTTCCCAATTTGGGGTTTCCCTGAGTAGGTCTAAACTGGGAATCTCTTCTATTTTACTTGGGAAATCTGTAATACCCAAACTTGTAAAAATAGAACAGATTCTAAGGGATTCCCTCACCGAGACCCAAGGAAGCCCCATGTTTGACCCAAGTTGGTAATTGACATTTTCAGTTCCTGTGTTCCGGACAGTTATATATTAAAGAATGTCCCCGGCAGTGAAAACGTAGCCAAAAGATTACAAGGAACTTTACTGCTTTTCATGAAAAATAGTAAAAATTAAAATAAGGGTTTTAGTATTAGTGTTTTTAGTATTAGATAGGTGGCCTTACTTAGTGGGAAACTGCTATATTTTTGACACGTAAATAAAGTTATTATTATTATTATTATTATTATTATTAAGGGTGGTTTTGGAGATCAAATTTACGTGGAACTAAAGAAAAATCCTCTCGAAAAAGGTTGACATCTCTAAACACTGTCATGTAAACTTAAAACTGATAAACTAATATTTTAGTTCTCCACAATAAGTGCCCTTGGAGGAGTTCCCTAGGCTCAGATTTCACCTGTCAGGGATTCGTGCGCCCGCGATACTCATCCGGGCGCACGAATCCCTGACGGCTGAAATCTGAGCCTAGGAGTTCCCATGTAAAACCACAAATTGAATTATATTAGCTGCTAACTGGATTATAACATAGCACACATTCTCTTTACAGTGAAGAGCTGCAGTGCTGCATTTATAATTTATGTTTATTAAGCGGAAAGGAAACAGAAAATCATATACTTACTGTCAGAGGCAACCATAGCTACGACTATGGATGTAGTTGTCGAAGAACTCTGCACCAAGACGGTGGCCAATATTCCAATCATTAGACCAGCTACAGGATTGGAGAGGATAGCATTTGAAGCGAATGCTTCACCAGCAGCTTTGCCACCAAGAAGTCTGAATGCACTGCTCAAGAAACTAAGCGAGCAAATGAACATGTATAGCAGAAACAGGAACAGAACAAGCCGGATGAACAACCACGTGGCTCGCTTGATCTTCCCAATAGTATCTAGTTCTATGAAATTAAAAACCAAAAAAATTGTGAGAAGTATCCAATCGAAAATGGCGCGAAAAATCGAATTGCCACCCTCGTTTGTTGTTGTTGTTGTTGTTGTTGTTGATGTTTTTGTTGTTGTTTTACCCTAACTAAACGTTTTGACTGTGTGTAAAACAGAACATTACTTGAAGATCGAACAAGAAATACTTACCCGACCACTTTGGGCCCGTGTCTTTCAAGGTCGGCAAAGCCCATGGGTCAAAATCGTCACTTTGCTCATCATCCTGAAATTCTACTTTCACCTCGCTTTCGCCATTAGCATCGCTTTTCAACTAGATAAAAAGCAAAAGAAGTAAAACAAACAAACAAACAGAATCAACACCTACCCACTGGAAAAACTGATTAAGGTGGCATTTGATTTAGAAGTTGAAGAATGACATGATAAGTTTTGAGTTTCTTACCGTCTTTTCTTCCAGTGAATCTTGAATATCTAGACTAACAGACTGGGAATATGCGTATTCAACGTCGGCCATCTTGATGACTGACCGCACATCATACGTCCATGCAATTTTGATTGGGCGTGCACTGACCTATGGTCACCATCATCCAATCAAAACTCAGAATGTCTGAAATTACATTAAGTCTGATTGGTTACCATTTTGAGGTCATTAGCTGTTCACGTGAATTGAGCTGGACTTTGGACGTAGTAACGCCGTAAACGTCGTGGAACTGACCCACTTGTACATTCCTCCTTGACAATCATGCGAGACCAACGAGCATTTCGAGTTAATTATGTCTGCAATATGTTTCTGGTAAACCGGCCGAGCACCGCAAAAATGTACGACAAGATTATGTGAACTTGATCATGAAATACGTAATAAGCTATCCAAACTTCGCATTTTCTATTTTTTAAACCTAACTCGGTCTTTTAGATGCCAACATTATTATATCATTATATTATATTATTATATTTTTTGTCATCCCGTTCTGTCGACGCGACTGTTATTGTAATTTGCGATTTTGCGCACTCTCCGCAGCTACTGAAAATAAAATAAACTACAAAACCCTCGCACACACATACATTTGGATTTTTAAAAACACTGTTAAAGACAGGTTTTATGTGAATATTAAATTCGGTTTAATATGAATCTAGACCATGCACCAGCCAGATACGGGGTAGCAGTATGGGGCCCAGAAGGTTTTGCAATATAGCATTTAGATGGTCTCAACATTAGTAGCCAATAGTAGATTGACTCTGTGTTACTCATAGCTATTTTTAACAGTATATAAGGTTTTGCAATAGTAGGAAAGCTCCATATTCTTTCATTCAGTGTAAGCGATCAAGCAACACCAGCTTTTACCAGCTAGTCTTAGGTACTTAGGTCTGTACATGTGGTGAAGGGATAGCCCTGTGACACCGACGGTACGGCATTTGTACATTTGAGGGGTGCGGTTTTGAAAATCATCCCAAGAGGACACGACTAGATAGCACAGCTGCAGTAGTAAAACCCAATTCTGCAAACTCTAAAAACCCTAGAATTTCAAAGTTCCAAGATTCTCATTAAGCCGTGACAGGAGCCCATGGTCCGTGACTAGCTAGATGAGCGATTTTTTGCTCGCATAGGCGAAGCGATTTTTTGAAATCACCGACGTGGTACCTACAAGTGCTTTCAGGAAATGCTGGAGATAAAGGCGTCACATGAAAGACTGGTTTTCATAAACAAATATGGTGCACGAAATTGTAACGTAGGTGATGTCAATACGTACTGTCACTAGACTGACACAGGGTCAGTAGACGCCAATTTCAGCGAATGTAATGTTAGTTTAGAAGAGGGATACTTTAAAATGTATGGCAACGCGTCGTATGTATGTGTTGTCCATACTGGAATGAAGTGACTAAACGTCCGGCAGCCGGACACGGTCTTCGTTCAAAGGCACGCAATTCAAGAAAGGACCAGAAAGAACGACCCAGGGTCAGTAGACGCCAATTTCAGCGAATGTAACGTTACCTTACTCCACTTTATTTTCGTGGCATTTTAAGTTCGCGATTTTCGCGATTCAAAAAAAAAAACGCGAAAATTTAAGTTTAGAAGAAGGATACTTTAAAATGTATGGCAACGTGTCGTATGTATGTGTTGTCCTTACTGGAGGCCTTTCGGCCGAATTCGGCGAATGAAGTGACTAAACGTCCGGCAGCCAGACACGGTCTTCGTTCAAAGGCACGCAATTCTAGAAAGGACCAGAAAGAACTAAACCAAATCTGGCTCACAGGAGCTGGGTTTCATAAGATTTGCAAATTAATTTTCAAAAACAAAAATATAAAAACAAAAATAAATAAACAAACAAACAAACAAACAAACAAACAAACAATTAAGTTGATAAGGATTAACTGTACAAAAATTGCGGCACTGGTACCTCGCTTTTTCTTGTAACTTGCAGATTCAAGACATTTAAAATTCATTTTCAAGTTCATTTTCTTTGCCGAAAAGCAATCCTATTCAAATGCTCTTCGCCGCGCGCCTCCAGCTAGATTGGCGAGTCAGACTGGAGCGTCTAGGGGCTAGAAGGGTTTACAAATCACGCCTAGTCAATTTACGAATCACACTTCAAATTTTCCATTAATTGTTGGATCGCACATATTCTGATAACAATTTCACGAAAATCATGCCAAAAGAAACTGGCTTACTTTCACGGATCACGCACTCAATTTGAGTCAAATCACGCATTGCACGCAAAACCCCCCACCAATCACGTAAATCAAGGCAAAATCTTGCATATACGGGAACTCATTTTAAGTCAAATCACGGATCACGCAAAACCCCTTCCAGACCCTAACCGTTAACCGACAAATGCGACGTACCGTTAATTGTCGAATTAATGACAAAATTAATCGAGCCCAAAAAAGTTAGTCGTCTCAATGTCGACAATTTTAACCATCAAAGCTTTAGCTATCATAGGCTACTTCCCAACCGGGACCCTCAAGCTGAGGGATCAATTTCTCGAAAACCCGATGCTAAACCCGCTAATAAGGCTAATAGTCCAATTATATTCCTTAGGATACAGGACAACTGACCCCGATTAATATTATTCCGCGGATTATAATAATGATGGATTATAATAGGATTATTATAATCCAGTAATTGATTAAGAAACGGCAAAAAATCTGGGAGGGATTAGGTTATTATTAAGATTAATATTAATCTTCACTAATACTTGATCCGCTGATATTGACTTTCTATGTCATCACATGCAACATAAATCAATCACGTTGCAACACGTGAACGTCTGTAACTGCTGGTCATAACTTCAGCTTGCTTTAATACTTGGCGTGATGGTTACAAACGAGTGGGACAAAAACCTTGCAAATAAGCGAGCAATCTGAGGCGCCCCTGGCAAGCGCATCCGTGCTGTGGGCATGTTCTTTTATAAAAAAGGAGTCCTTGAGGTCCTTGAGAAGAGAAGCGTTTATCGTATCAAAAGAAACAAATCCAACCCCAAAGACTCGAACTGCATTTAAATTACTCAATTCGGAGTGCTCTTCCCCAGATTGCCTTGACCTTTGCAAAACGGACTTGGTAAACTCCTAAATAAACGTAGTAAAGCTGCGGAAGGGAGTCAAATCGTCTATATATCATCGCTATCGTCTATTACAACATCACAGCTCCTTCAATCGATTCAGTCATAATCGCATTCACTTCAATGTTGGCCTTGTGTTAGAAAATAATGTTCGCCATTTGCTGTTAAAGGACCTTTCTACGATCGATACTACTCCGAAGCATTATTTTGCAGTTTCAGATCAGTCAGTTAAGAGTGCTATTGATCTGCCAGATTAAGATCAATATTAATCATACTTGCGGTTAATATTAATCAGATAAATATTAATCCTACCCAAGATTGATATTAATCCTAATGGATTAAAAAACGGCTCAACCTACAGTAATGGATATTATAATAATCCATTACTGGATTATAATAATACATTATGGATTATAATAATCCTCGAGATTAATATTAATCTGATTAATATTTATCCGGGTTGTCCTGAGGATAGACATGGTCGTCGGGACTATTTATTGTGACCCATAAAAGGTACCAAAAAACTATATGACATTTCAAGTCTATCATTGTCTTTATTCTATAAGATCTTGATCACGCATCAGGCGTCATAACCCTTACCTTAACCCTAACCCAAATATGACGAGTAGAAGAGAAGCTTAAAGATAAAATACTCATGTCGCCAAAATGTCATATTTATCTTTGATTTCTCTTGTTATCTATCTTACTTTATATAATAATTGGTATATTACACGCGTTCTGATTGGTCGAGAACCGTGTGTGATATTACAGTACACACGCATAGATAACGTCATTGAAAATTACGCACGCTCTGATTGGTTGAAATGTTTCGATGAAAATCATATAGAATAAATAGATTCCATTTTTGTCCGTGAGTCTGTACTGTAATAGACGCACAGAAGACGTCGAAATGTATGAGAACTACAGTCACGCCACTCGACTTCTCGCCACATTGTAACGTCGTCTGTGCATCTAGCTATTAGAGTACAGACGCACGGAAAAATGGAATCTATTTAACAAATAGATTCCATTTTTCCGTGCGTCTGTACTCTAATCGATGCACAGATGACGTCAAAATGTGGTGAGAACAAAAAAGTACGCCACGAGACGAAGTCGAGTGGCGTGACTGTTGTTCTTACCACATTTTGACGTCGTCTGTGCATCGATTAGAGTACAGACGCACGGAAAAATGGAATCTATCTGTTTTATATAATATTTATCGAAACATTCCAACCAATCAGAGCGCGCGTAAGATTCGATGACGCCATCTATGTGTGTGTACTCTAATCACACATGGTTGTTCGACCAATCAGAGCGCGCGTAATATGCCAATTATTATATAATTGTTAAATGCCATGCAATCCGCAGGATACAGCCTATATATAAAGGAAGCAAGAATTGCGGTATATGAAATACATGTATTCGTTAAAGCGCATCAGGCACCAGAGTTACCGCGGACTGTATATATGTGTAATTTATTATATATTTAAGCAATATAAAACGCGCGCGCATGTCTCTGTACTGTGATATAAACACGATGGAAGATGTAGAGCAAGAGAAAAGCACGATTGCTTGATCGCTTGCTTTTCGAGTGCTCTACATCTTCCAGAGTGTTTATATCACAGATACAGAGACATAAGCGATCGTTTTGTATTGCTTTTATAAAATATTTTCGACGTTTTTTGAGCAAGCCATGTCTCTGTCCTCTGATATAAACATGGTAGCCAGCCAATCAGCACGCGCGTTATATCTCAAATATCTTATAAATGTGTATACTTAAATTCCTTGCACAGGTACCTTGGGGCCGAAAGCGCGACTGGTGCTAATCCATGCAGGCAGCTTCAAATCAAAGTTTGGAATCACAATCATGTTCACAATTATATTAAAATATATTTGTTGGAAAATCTTAGTTTTATCTTTACAAAGAGAAAGCCTTCGAATGCCTAGTCTGGAATTACTTTGTGAACTTTCGTACATTGATTGGCAAATTGTTGAATCCTCCGATGAAATATAGCCTGAGTGGCTGCCCTTTGGGGAGGAGTCCCTATCCCCCTCTCCCTCCCCTCCCTAGCCACGCAGACTAATTAGGAAATATAACAAATGGTTGAGGTTATTCAGCAACGCACTTGTTAAATTAATCCCAAGAAATTCAATTACTATTCTGATTCGTTGACGTTTTTTGCGAAGGCTCAGTCTCCCAGTGAGTGGATAAAGTCTAATACTAGTTGTGAGCATTGCAAGTATTCTTTGCATATTCGGACAGAAGCAAATTAAATGAAATACAACGTTTCACACCTTACTATGTCGTCCGTTGGTGGACAACATCTTTAGGGTCCCAAATTTTGTCTTGCTCATGTGACCGAGTTAGTGCATATGGCCTTGTGAAATCAACCAAAATTATATTCCATCAATCAATCAATCAATCAATCAATCAATCAATCAATCAATCAATCAATCAATCAATCAATCAATCAATCAATCATCGTTCATCTTTGTTCACAATACGAACGTGCATATAAATCTTTATATATAATATGACTGCTTGGCGATACGAATTTTATCTTCTCGTGTTGAAAATATCGCTGTACTCACTCGCTTGACTCAAGCGACTCATAAGATATCACACCTCAACACTCGAAGATGAAATCGCGATAGGTAATAGGTCATTCCAAGACCGCAAAGCACTATTGATTTCTAATTGATTTACATATGAATAGCCAAATATTTGATGGAAAAGTGTAAAGAAAGATTTAGGATGGCTTAATTAAGAAATCAATAGTGCTTTGCGGTCTTGGAATGACCTATTACCTATCGCCTATCGCTCTTAGCGGTGACAACCTTTTTTGAAATAGGTGTATGTTTAAACAAGAAGGAGGTTTTTCAGAATTAATCCTGGATTAACGCAATCGGCTTTCGCAAACTCAGACCTGACTCAACATTATTGAACCAATATCGAAACTCTTAAAAATTGAGTATATGTCAAAAGGGGAATTCTTTCTCCATGTTACCATAGTAATGCCGAGCCGATCCCAATATAACACACATCATCATTAACTTTTATCTTTGTCCAACACTGAGGTTGTAATAGGGCTGCATGCTCATAAACACATAATTGGCATTCGAATTCAAATACGAAAGAGCTGAAAAACTCGATCGAGCCACTTTAACTTCCATGAAAACAAAAGAAATGTTGAAGCGATGTTAAAACGAAGTTTAAATGTTGCTAAACCTCATTGAGCCAATATGTTGATTCAACATCATTGTGGAAAGGGATTTAATTTTAACACCCAACATGTTTTAGGGGGTGGCTAACGATTTCAACATCGGCGCTCAACAAAGTTGAACTAATATGTTGAAGCAAATACTTAGCGGTGTTGGAAAACAGTTTCAACATTCATGGACCTTCATGCAACATCGATAACACTGTAACTGAACGAATGTCGAAAAACACTAAAAGCAGGAGTGGAAAAGACTTTGACGTTGAACTCATTAAAGCAAATGTTGAATCATTCTGTTTGTCACGGGCTTTAGCGTTTACCGTTCGATATTTATACATACAACGTTGACTGCACAACCACCAGGGCCATGTATTTCGTTAGACGTCATTGGTAATGTTTCTTTACTTTCTGACTTTTTAGTTCCATTCTTTTCAAGTGAAGGTTGAGGTAGGGTTGCAGCTCTATTTCTTCCACAACAGCATATGCCACACCCACTTGCTAGTACTCTGTCATAGGGAGCAAGAGACCGTGCCCATTTGGGTGCCCATTTCCAGTTTCGTAGTATTGCTGGTAGTAAACTGGGCTTTTTCCGTTGAAGGATATTTACGATAAGGATGAACAGTAACAACAGTAGGATTGGAGCTGACACACCCACCAGCACCTGCCAACCAGCTAGGGACAGAGCAAACACAGCCTTAGGGAGGAGAAAGAACCCAAAAATAACGTACCCAACACCAAACCATCTATACTGGGCTGTAGTGTTACCAAGGAACTTAGCAAACCTTATTGGAACTTGCCGCATGTATGGGATTGGATACCAAAGAAGGATACCAGAAATGTTGAAGAACAGATGACAAAGGGCTATTTGTAAGGCATTGCGCAAGGACTTTGGGTCACTGGCCAGTGCTGCAAGGATACCAGTACCAGTGGTTCCAATGTTAGATCCAAGAGTTAGGGGGAAGGCTCTCTCAACAGACAGAACACCAACACCTATCAATGGGGTGAGGGCTGAAGTGAAGATGGAACTTGACTGCACAAGCATGGTCATTCCTGCACCAACAAGAATAGCAAGGTAGCCTGTAACATGGTGGAAAGGCTTGGGAAAGTCAGAATTCACAGTACGTTTAATGACAACAGCAATTTGACCTCTGAGAACGGAGTGGAGGATTTTGACAATGCAAATAAGGCAGACACACAGAATGAACAGAGAAACAACCAAGAGAATGATTCCAGTTGTAGTATCACTCATGCCAGTATCAGAGAAGAGGAACTCACACTTGACTGGTACTTTGACTGTAGTATTGGCAGCAATGGTCTGATTTAGCAAGCCAGAAGTAGTATTAACTAGTTCTTTTGTCACATTAGTTACAACCAACTTGGTCTTGGTACAAATTTTGATCAGCGACTGATCTTCTGGGACATCTTTGTTCAGGGCAATATTCTGTATAACCTTTTTATCTAACTGAATGATGAGGTTGGTAAATGGCTTTGTAATCTTCGTCAAGAATTCTTGCTTTGTGTCTTTTCCTTTTCCAAGATTCATGGCATCAACTATAACTTCCGTCAAATATAACTGATAGTGGGAAACCACTTCCAAGGGAAGGAAGACCAGGACTGACAGCCAGTTGAAGATGTCATGGACTACAGCACCCGCAAAGGCTCTACGGAACTCATTTCTTTCTGCAGCATGTCCAAGAGATACTAATAGATTGGTAACGGAAGTTCCAATGTTGGCACCCATGATAATCGGTATTGCAGGCTCAACTTTAATAACTGAAAGGAAACTAGCTGTATTAAATAAGAAGTACCTACTCATTGGAGAGCATTCAATAGAGAAATTTTAACATACGGAAGTCACCAAAGTAGTAGTCATTGGTCCCAATGATTGTTCTAGTTGCTAGCCGAGACTCCGGGCCGAGACTGATAGCTGTTTTGTTTTGTGTCATCCAGAGAAACATCAGACAAGAGAGTCAGTATCCCGGCTAGCAGGGTCAACTCGCCTTCATATATAAACTGCCCCTCAGGTTTGCAGGAATAGAAGAACAGAAAACAACAACAACAACAACAACAACAGACAACAACCTGCGAAAAAGATAAGAAAACTGTCTGTATACTTACTGTCAGAGGCAACCATAGCTACGACTATGGATGTAGTTGTCGAAGAACTCTGCACCAAGACGGTGGCCAATAATCCAATCATTAGACCAGCTACAGGATTGGAGAGGATAGCATTTGAAGCGAATGCTTCACCAGCAGCTTTGCCACCAAGAAGTCTGAATGCACTGCTCAAGAAACTAAGCGAGCAGATGAACATGTATAACAGAAACAGGAACAAAACAAGCCGGATGAACACCCAGGATGCTCGCTTGATCTTCCCAAAAGTATCCAGTTCTAAAAGTAAAAAAGGGTCAGAAACTTGCAATCGAATGTGGCACGAAACGAAATTATAAAAAAATCGTCGGAACTTTTCAGTTCTTAGCGCCAGCAAAATTGCTCACAAAAAGAACAGTATTAGATTTACTCAGAGTACAAGATTGAGCTCACCCGACCATTTTGGGCCAGTGTCTTCCACGGTTGGTAAAGCCCATGGGTCAAAATCGTTGCTTTGTCGTTCTTTCTCGAATTCCACTTTCTCTCTTCTTTCGCTGTTAGCATCATTTTTAGACTACAAAAAAAGCAAAATAAAAGAAATTAACACCTCAATGTAAAAGGGCTGGCGCCTTGTGATTGCGTTTTTCTTACCGGCTCTTCTTCAAATGAGCTATGGGTTTCGTCACTAACAGGCTGAGAATATGCGTATGCTACGCTGTCCATCGTGATGACTGAATTACATTGAATGTCCATGCAACTTTAATTGTGCGTACTTTGACAGGTCAACGGTTTCATCCAATCAAAACTCGAAATGTATGAAATTGCACGAAATTCGATTAGCCTCTAGCCTAAACCATTAGCGAACGATGGAACTCTTCAATTACCATACATAGTTTAGTAAGAGAAGGACATGGTAGATTCTTTTACATTTATTTTTAGACATGTGTCGGCGTGTACTTACGCCATCACCAGTATGATGTCAGTAACAGTTCTCAAAGTTTAAATATGGAATACCTAGCAGAGTCAAGAATGGTGAAACTATCCGTGGAGCATGCCTCGAGGCAATCGACTCGCGGCATGCTCCACGGATAGTTTCATCATTCTCGACTCTGCTAGTTCAGAATATAAGGTTAAGCTTAAAGAAGCAATGCACATCAAATGGCAGAGCAAATGGCAGAGTCCAATCTTAAACCAACAAGTCACGCATGCCAAACTTTTTTTGACTTTATAATGTAATATGTATCTTCAATTATTGCACATATGCACGAGCTCGTACTATATCTGTTGTGTAACATCACACTGATGAGGGTGTAATTACACGCCGAAACATGTCTGAAAATACATGTAAAAGAATCTACCATGTCGTTCTCAAAGAAAAGTACAAGTTACAACTATCGATGACAAAAAATGTACGTGTTCATAAAAATATCTTTCAATCAAAACCCCATTATAAACTCGTGGATACGTGAAATTGGGCCAGTTGATTCAGTGGAGTGAAAAGTAACACCTTTCAGAGTAATTCGTCAAATTGTTCAAAGCGGTCTCGACAGTTAAAGAGTATTTATACCGGGGCCAGGAAGGTCGAGAGCTTTGACCAGCACTGATTTAGATTTATGCGAGCCTGTAAAAAAAAGTTTAAGAAGGTTCACGAACACTCCGAAGTGGATTATTCAATTATTAGAATAAGTGTTGATAAACCAAAAGTGTATATGGTGCTTGAGCTACCGCCCTTTTTTTAACTTACCGGGAGTTTCCATCCTGAAGGCATAAGAGGTCAAGCTTGAAACCAAGACACAGAGAATAATTCATGTTTTATAGTTGATTGTAGAGGTGTCTGAAAACGGGGCTAAGAACGTGCGCATTTGTACGCTTTGTTAATATTTAGAAAGAAATGAATATAATAACTTGTGTAAGGATTGCAATGCTTGGTACTTGCGAGATGCAAGTATACTAAACCCAGCTCATGACCAGCTCACCGTATGAGTCACCCATAGCTCAGTGGGTTAGAGCATTCAACCGGTAATTAGACGGTCGTGGACGTTTGATTCCCGCTGGGGGCTCGGATTTTTTCCAAGCATTTCAACCCTTACACAAGCTATTGTGCAATTGGTATTTTACAAAAAGCAATTACTATTTTCGCTGTTTGTGAGTAGTGGTAAATAGCCGGTAGAATATTAGGGACCTTACGCAACCACGACGGCAACGTGGACGACGACGACATAAAACAATGCCTTTAATTACAAAATACAATAAATGCTCGTGCAAATGTGTAGAACTGCAAAGATATCGACCGTACTCTTCAAAACTACAACGCGCGTGAAAAGTCCAGATTTCACGCTCTACCGCCGAGAACGGAAACTTGTAGGAGTAAATCAGCTTATTTTTCGTTCGCACAGAAAAGTGATCTTTCATTTTCATTTATTTCAAGATTCTAAGTCTTAATGTCACATGAAAATGAACAAACGAAAGAAGTAGCGTTATCGATTCGGATTGTTCTTTAATCTTTTTTGGCTGTCCCGTCTTCACTGACGTCGCCGCCATCGTCGTTGCGTACATCACCCCGGCTAGTCGTTATTTATCACTCAAAAATTCTTCTTCAGTCTTTCTTTTAATATACAGTAGATATACGAACTTCTCCTAATTCTAAAAATACACTGATCTGATTTCACTTTCAAAATTCTTGGTTTTCAAGCATTTCCCGCGGAGACATAAGACATGGCAGACATGTTGACGGGGGAAACTCAAACCAAGAATTATTGATGTTGGGTTTCCTGTGATATGCAACAGCGGTCAGCATTGGTCAGCAGTGTTTTTATGACAAGAAAGGAATCCAAGATGGCGGGTATGTCGGCAGTAAGTGCTGGAGCTAAAGGACGGCTTATTGCGGTCATCGGAGACGAAGTAAGACAAAAATAGTATATTTATCGATAATATATTTATAATAGACTCTTGAGAACTGTTTTTGTTGTGACAGGATACGTGTACAGGATTTCTTTTAGGTGGAATTGGAGAGATAAACGCCAAGCGACAGAAAAACTTCTTCGTTGTTAGTAAAGGTATCGAACATAATACGATAATAATTAATTAGTATCACTGGTAAAATACCAGATATATTTTCTTGATTCTTGAGTTGGTGTTTAAAGCATAGAAAAAAATAACTGATATTCTTCGCATTTAATATCCGTCTCCCCCCGTATTCACAAAATATTTGGTCAACCCTGAAGATTTTCAAAAAAATTGGTTGTACTCCCGAAGATTTCCAAGCAAAAACATGGAGTACCCCTGAAGATTTCCAAGCAAAATCAAGGCGTATCCCTGAAGATTTCCAAGCAAAAACATGGGGTACCCCTGAAGATTTCCAATCAAAAACATGGGGTACCCCTGAAGATTTCAAGCAAAAACATGGGGTACCCCTGAAGATTTCAAGCAAAAACATGGGGTACCCCTGAAAGATTTCCAATAAAAAACATGGGGTACCCCTGAAGATTTCCAAGCAAAAACATATGGTACCCCCTGAAGATTTCCAATCAAAAACATGGGCCCCTGAAGATTTCCTAGTTCCTTGATAGGGGGTGTGTGGTTTTTAAATGGAATAGCCCAATACTCTGAGTGGATTGCCATGCTATCTCTTTAACACAAATCGGACTTGTGTAATAACTGAATATACAGGATGTTATTAACAAGAATGTGATATAGAACCTTCATGTTTTGTGTTCTAATCATTAAAAAATATTCCATGCAATAACATTGTTCTTATTGACAGAGACATCTGTAAGTGAAATTGAAGAAAAATTCCATGAATTTATTAATAGGAAAGAAATTGCTATTCTTCTCATCAATCAGAATGTAAGTACATTTTAGAGTAGTTTTTGTTTGACTGTGGAAATGTCTGTGCCATCCTGTATCTCAGTGTTTTAATTTGACAAGACATCAATGTTGACCAACCTTGTATCCACCACCCTAGGCTTTGAATTCTTCCAAGGGAGCTGGTCGGGACTAGCAAGTTTCTCCAAGACCTGCAGCCTCGGGTTAATGAATCTGGTATACACCTTGTTGAGATATATAATGGGGTTCGTGCTGAGTTACGAATTTAAAATTCTAGGAGTCTGAATTCAAGGAGTATTCAAGTACCCATGGTTTTACTGAAATAATTGGACATCCCATTCCCTCACATACATGTAAAAGAGAAAAAGTGAATTTCTGTTTCCCATCTCATTAAAGTTCCTTACATTTTTTGTTAAAAGTATAAGTTCAAGGGGTTTGGACAGAATTTCTAGAATTCAAAAGCTTGTTAAATTCAAGAGGTTTTCAAGGAGTTTGAACAGAATTTCTAAAAGTCAAGAGCTTTTAAAGCACCCTTGAAAACGTTAATGAAATTCAAGGACTTTTCAAGGAGTTTAATGAGTAGCACAAACCCTGTATAACTTCTGCTTATGTCTACATATATAACCTTTACTATAACACTGAGACATGACTCAATACAATATGGAACAGACTTTTTCACAATCAAACAAAAACTGTTGTATATTTGTATATTTGCCTGTTGTACAAGAATATCATATCAGTGCAATTTTTACAATTTGAAATGTGTACTATTTGATAACAAGACTGTTTACATGTAAATCAAGTTTGGTTTGTTCTTTACTAAATTGGATTCATCCTGTGTTTGTTTTTTAAACTACAATATACCTATGACACAATTGACAAAAATTGTTAGCACCACACATTGCTGGGAACCTGTCACTAAACTGTATAGTGTATATTATTTTCCAGAAAAGTGGTGTAATGATAATAATGACACTTTATTTAAATAGGGTAACTAGAATTACATTTAAGTAATGTACATCTAGACCCTAAAATTTCATGCATGAATCATAACAAATACAAAATAAGAATTATAACTAATAATAAGAACATGAAAGTGTATACAAAGAAACCTAATTTACTGACTACTTTGATACATAAGTATACATACTGTAGTAAGTTTTACATTTTTTCCTTTCTTTCTTTTCTTTTTTCTTGCTATACAGTGTAGCTAGATTGTACATTGTACTGCTTTGTTATACAATATATAAATAAATGAATAAAATTCTACCATCAAATTCGCTTTAATCACGGAGATGCCATCTTGAACCAGATGTCTTTGTTTCTTACATAAAAACGAGGTCAAGCGTGGTAATTTACCACGCTTGAACTCGCTTCCATATTAGAAACAAAGACGTCAAACAATGCAAATTCTAGTTGGTGTCTCCGTGATTAAAGCGAATAACTTTAAAAGTGCTTTATACATGTACATGTACATTATTAGGTTGCAGAAGAGATTCGTCATGTACTAGATGCATATGAGAGTGCAATACCTGCAGTACTTGAAATTCCATCCAAGGAACATCCATATGATCCTTCAAAGGATTCCATCTTAAGAAGAGCAAAGGTATAGTTAAATTACAAGTTGCTAATATTATCTACTGGTAATACATATACTTTTAAGAGAAAATATGATGAAAAAATAATAATAATAATGTCACCTATGGGCTTTGGTTGGTCTACTGTACCTACATTTTAGTAATAAACTAATAATATCAGAATGTTCATCACATAGTATGAATTTACATGACTGTTGTTTGTCAGAAGGGAAAATAATTTAAAAGTACATAATGTAGTAGACTGAATTGGTACCTCTTCAACCTTGAGTTTATTTCCCCTTCAAAGAGTGCCAAGGATTGAGTAACCCTGAAATATACTACTTTTTTCTTGTTAGAGAGGAAAATTTTAAATATGAATATAGAATGAAAATAGAATGTCAGCTAATCTAAATGTTAAGATATTAATCATTTCTGTTGATTTTATTTTTCACAGGGACTCTTTAGTGCAGAAGACTTCAAATAGAATTTAAATTTTGAGACAAAAATCTAAAAACAAATGTCAAATTATTTAATTGTGTATGCATGCAACTGGAATTGAAATTGAAACCGTGTAAAATTGTGAAATTAGTTTGCGGCAAAGTTTCAATTATGTAAGGTTAATGAGGAAGCCAAGCTTTCTGACACATTGTCCACCATCAGTGCAGTGATGAAAAAAAACAAAACATATGTGAGCTGTTTGTACATGAGTGGGTATTGAAAATTACTTGAGCCTGGGTGGCTTGAGCATGGAAACCTATTAGAAAACTTGAATACAAAACAAAAAGAACAATTGAAATATACTATTAATATAAGGAATAGATGAATGAATAAATGAGATAAACTAATTGTATATTTTAATTGTTTTTGTTTTTCATTCTGAGGTTTTTCAATGTTTGTGCCAACTGCATAAACAGCAGCTTCTGTATATATTGCTGCTCTGATGATGGACAGTGTGCCCAAAAGCTTGCCATTTACAATATAACATAGTTGAAACTTTGTAAATAATATGCCTCAGTTTACATGCAAAACAATTACTGATTTAGTAACCATTATAGTTTTAAATTAGCTAATGTTTGTTTCTTGTATTATATAAATCAAAGTTGTACCAGCTGATAAATGGCTGGTCAAGATGCAGCCCTCAGAGTTGTGATGTGAAACTTTTTAGATCCAAATTTTACATGTTTTTCCTCTTTCAGAAATTTCCTTCACTTTATTGTGCAAATAAAATGAAAAGCAGACTCCGTCAGCAGGGAATATACCCTAATATGATACTAAAGAGCTAGGGTGTTATGGGATTTGTTTAAATAAACTCAAAGTAAAAATCTTGTAGTACTCAAATTTATCTTATTTATTGGATGACCTGGTGAGTAATCAGCTATAAGTATCTAGCTCATTCTTAGTCCACTAAGTAGCGGACTTAGTGTTGATACTCGTTGGTACGCAGACTGTTATCAGTTATAGTTCTTAATCTATTTCACTTCTAAGAAACTTACACTATCCCTAGAAGGACATCCAAATCAAACTAACATTACAACAAATACTGTAGTAACAATTGACAAATCAGAATATAAATAAAAACTGTATAATACTTGTTTGCAGCAATCTCGATAATGCTCTCTCATATCTTGTGTCTCTTGCCTGTGGTGAGTTCACTAGTTACACTGCATGACTTTTAATTTATAAGGATTACAAACGTACCTTACGTTCTTGACAACTAAAGCAATGGTACGCTCGTAATTTAAGCGTATAGGTGATTTCCAATACAATGAAATCTCCCGAAGGCAGTCTCGGTTCCACCAACTGTCCATTTTGAGAGATGCCGGCCCTGCAGTGTTTAGTTGTGTATGTACAACAAAAAACATGGATTTTGGTAGAGGGACCAGTAGATTATTAGTTATTTTTGATTTTCTTGCATAGAGATTTTTATATGCGTAGTTCTATTAGAGTGTTATTTAACTCGTGAAAGAAAGATGAATGTAGTATTTAGTTTGTACTTAAGTTATGAGAACAAAAGAAAACAATGCAACGGGTTTAGAGTCTACTACTATAACTATTATGTGTACTAGTGTTTTCACTGGTTAAATAGTCTAAAATCACTCTAGTATTATTTTTTAAATGTTCTCCACTGTCGAGAGGTGTCCGTCTTCAGTTGGAGAATTTAGTTACAGAGAAACAATGGATTTTTCAGTGGTAGAGGGATCATGCAGCGAATGTTGATTCGTTGCTCCATGAGATGTTATCAGAGAGAGTTCACTATATTTTTATGGGGCACCTACACTACAAACGTTCTGGCTGTGAATACACACTGTACCTTTCTCCTATGCTGTTGACAAAACTCAAAGACCTTGCGCCTTTAACATTTATTGTGTAAACCTGCTCCATGCCATTTTCGGATACAAACTACGTCACACGAACCGAGAGCTGTATTAAAAATGCTCGAGAATCCAGCTCACTGCGCCCGGCCACGATATTAGCAATGTTGATCTGACTTTGAAATCACCAGCCATCATTTATCGCCAGGTGCAATTTTTGGTCTCTGCATGGATAAGCCGATTATAGTCGTAATCCTATAATAAGCCACTTCACGCTGTCGTCCGCCATTTTGAATTGGGGCAAACGCGCCAAAAACTATAGAAATCTGGATCACTTTGGCTTACCATAACTAGGCTCATTTTTATCGTATTTCTAAAAATTGATTTTTTTTCTTTTGAGCGATATTGGCTTTGTTATTTATGACTGTTTACATGATGAATATTGGAAGACTACAAAACGAGAAAAAGAGGATTTTTGTTTTCAAAATAAAACGTTCGAAGCGTAAATATAAAAAAGCCATTGACTTGAAAAACGCAGCTAAAATACTTGTATTGGTCTTATTTTCAGTCCAACATATGGCATGCATGCATGTCTGCAAATCATTGAAGTTTAAATTTTGAAAATCCGACAAATTCGAGCCGAGTTATGGTTAGTCAAAGTGATCCAGATTTGTATAGATTTTGGCGCGTTTGCCCCAATTCAAAATGGCGGACGAAAGCGTGAAGTGGCTTACTGAAACTCAGTTTTACATTAAAGCTATCTGAAGACTTAATCCCCGGAATTAAAATCCTCTATATCCTTGAGTCTGAGTATATGACAAGCAGATCATGTCCACAGTTGTTCTCAAACCATAGTCCAATCAACAAGCTTTCGAACATTAAAAGTACTGCACTTCATGTGTGAATACAAAGCAGGCATAATCACTTTTAAAGTAACCAGTTATTTTATTATTGACAATACTTGTAGAAAGAAAATACAAATAGACAATTACAGTTGCATCATAGCCCGAACATTTGCCATTTTGTAAAAGTTTTTCTTAAATAAATATAATTCTCAAAATTTAACGAATCCTCCTGCGTGCTATCTTTTAGTACTAAAATACTCATGAGTTGACTTTTGAGCGGTAGGTCAAAATGGCGTACTTAATTCTGTTGAACTATTCCAGCTTAAATATCCAGACATATCCTGTTGAACTTATGTTGAACCTAAAAAAAAGAAGTGGCCCGTACTAGTGTCAGTTAAATACGGCGGAACTTGTTTTCGCAATGATCTTCAATGTTTCAAAGTAGTCTCTTTCAACAGTCCAGCTAAAGAATCTCTAAAACAATATACTCTAATACGTTAAGGATTTCTTAAATATGGCATTCTCTTCAGCTTTTGTCTGTTTAAACCGTAGTTTTAATTTGTGTTAATGGATCAAAATGATTTTTACTGTAAGACAGACTGGAGTTAGGCTCTGTGCAACCCCTCGCGACAACATCGATGAACAGTGTTGGTCAACAACTCCCGTTGCACTCCCTGTTGGGTGTTGTTAGCAGTTGTAGGGCGAAGCCTGACTCGTTTCAAACTTCCAAGTGTTATACGTTAGAAGTTGTTGGCCAACTAATGTTCCATATGGTGAGCTTTTGCACGGGGCTGCCCTTGCTTTTTTGAGTAGCCAAGTAAAAATATCGTCCCCGTGCCAAAAATTCACAGTATTCTTAAAGTCAATTAACTACTTAAACTCTTTGCCAAGAACCACAGGTGAGTAGTAATTAAGTAGTAGAGTTTCACTGAAATACTTCTGGCTGATATCATGAACTGAAAGTCAACTGACCACGCTTCGCAAATTCCCTGAAATAAAAGTTATACTCTAATAGAATTTCATTCCACTTTCCAAAGGCCAGCTTGACCCCTGATGACTAAGCACTCCCTAATCCCTGTCGAATATGGTGGAAATCGAATCTCCCCTATATATCGATCAATATGCTTGCTACGGACCTGTTTCAAAGCCTAAAATCGTTGGCTTACACTTCAAGCAGACTGCGCACTTGGAATATGCTTCAGCAGTGTGGGACCCGTATGCATGCAAAGGCAGAATGTAACACAAAATAGTACAAAGTATTGCACGCTTTTAGTGCAATACTTCACAACAGTGAAAGGCGAGCGGTTAACCGCCACGCCACCCGCGGGTTAAACGTACTTTAGTTTATTATATGGTTAATAGTGTATTTTCCGGTAACTAAGGCCCAGTTCAAACGTCGAACTTTTGCCGCGTCGAATGCATTGAAAACAATGGATAATTAGACGGCCCTTCTTTGATGTTATTAGATTCGACGCGGCAAAAGTTCGACGTCTGAACTGGGCCTAAAACACACGTATTTTCCATATGTTCACTAGTGAAGATATGAAAAAGTTATGTACCAAATGTCCCGGATGTACGCGCGCGTCCTAAAAAAATTTTCCCGCCAGTTTCTTATTTTTTTTATTTTAGTTTGCCTCAGTTTGTCCATATAATAAAAAGAACATTACACGTTGGCTTAAAGATATGAATTTTATTTTCTCGTGTTAAAAACAATATTTTACGACTCGAAAATAAAATTCATATCTTCGCGCCACAGTGTAATATCCTCTATGTATCAATTCCATTGTGTTCCTTGTTGTTTATTTGACAGTCACAGTTTGTTTCACGGGTTAATGAAAACCTCTCTATAACGCAACAATCGTTTACTTTTCTAAACATTACCGTAAGTTTATTACTGAAAGCAGCGAGAAACAGAATTAACAGAATTAACGTACGGTGTTCTGTAACAATTTTTATTCATGAGTTGGCACACTTTGTATCAAAGCATCACATGTAAACACCACATGATTTTGGCAACCCCGCCTACGCCAATCCCCCTCATTAAGCTAGTGCACGTACTGAACTTGGCATTGCCAGGTATATCGAAAACAACTACCTAGGGCTTATTCATTTAACTACCTTTTAGTTTGAGATTATCTTCGAGGAGGGCATATTTTTGGAGGAATTGAAATTTTGCGTCTCAAAACGACGTGGGTGTAATTTCAAATACCGTATATTGCGTCTCAAAATATCTGGTGAATTATAGTCATTAACTAATAGTTTTTGACCTTAAAATTCTCTGAATGAAAGGAAAGGAAAGAGTAAACAAGTGATACTGTTTCCGAGATTTTTCAAACGTCTTTAAAATCTTAGCCTGAGAAAACAGACGTCTTTTCGATACCGCTCCGGCACCCAAAACTCGGGCGCCCAAGGCAATAATCGTGAACAGTGCTTGTGTCACAAACGCTGACTGATCATATCATGTTGGAAAAGTCCGAATTTGAAACCTCATAAAATACATTATAGAATTTTGTTCCGTCATATGCGGTAGTTAGCTTAATAGTATCTTGTAATCTTATTGTGTGTTACTCCCCAGTTTTTTGAAGTTGTCAATTACGCCGTTTTTATATTTCGTTCGTTCGTTCGTTCGTTCGTTTACTCCTAGAAGAAAATCTGCACGGAACTCGAAATTGGACTGTTGGGACAGGCAGTTTCCTGTTCTCCTGTATAGTACTGGTTTAACGTCTTTCGTATAATTATCGGACAAAAATAACTCATCATCAACATCAACCTCTGTAATATTGACACAATATCAATATTTCATATACGTTTTATTACATCTGTTGCCATGCCAACACGAACTGAACACTCCCACGAATATCTAGCGTCACGCACCTATGGGAAAGTGACCTATGTAGGCATACAGGAAATAATTCATTGCAATTTTCTCGCAAGGTCGATCCTTGTTCTAAGCATAACTTAGTTGAGCGAAAGGACGCAGAGGCAAGCAGACGTCGATTGTTGCACTAAGCAACGAAAGGACCGTTCCGCGATCCTTGTAATAAGCATAACGGAGTTGAGCTTCCGTCGTATGGTTATCGGACAAAAATAACTCATCATCCACACTAACCTCTGTAGTATTGATACAATATCAATATTTCATATACGTTTTATTACAGCTGCTGTCATGCCAACACTAACTGAACCTCGCACAAATGTACGGCATCACGCACCTATGGGAAAGTGACCTATGTAGACATACAGGAAGTAGTTCATTTGCATATTTTCCCCGCAAGGTCGATCAACATCAACCTCTGTAATATTGATACAATATTAATATTTCATATATGTTTTATTACATCTGTTGCCATGCCAACACGAACTGAACACTCTCACGAATGTACGGCATCACGCACCTATGAGACACTACGTGTCAGTGACCTATGTAGACGCATACAGGAAATAGTTCATTGCAATTTTCCCGCAGGGTCCATACTTGTACTAAGCATAGTTCATTTAAGCGATAAGACGCAGAGGCAAACAGAGGTCAATTGTTGCACTAAGCATATCGTAGCTGAACGAAAGGACTTCCGCGATAAGTCAGATTGGATTCAGTCTATACATTTGAAGCAGCTTTTAGTTTGGCACTATTTCCCCGAGAATTAAACATAAGTAACAAATCCTTTGATTTTGTCCCTAGCTGTTTATATAGAGACAAGGTGTTCATAATAACCAGGATAACTCATTTGTTTTCTTTTGACACTAAAAGAACTATCCCAGCTTAACAAGGCCTTAGCGCGCAGGATTAAAGCGAACGCTTCTCCAAGGGCAGGGAGCTTAATCGATAGTAAAATAATATAATATATCAGTAAGACATGTAGCTTATATACATTTATGCAATACTTATAATTATTATATATTTAACAGCTCTTTTAGGTTTGAAGAGAGGGCGAGGAGAGGCCGGGAAGGGTGGAGACAAGGAATGGGCATCGACAATACAATTGTCTGTTTAGCAATTTGAAATTTAAGAATTAGCATAGAGCGATTTTGTTGATTATCTAATATGCGTGTTCTCCTGAGCATGCAGTAATCGCTTCAAATGTAGACACTCCACTCGGGTGCAGTCGGATGTGTTCGATTCCACGGTTTGGTGACGAAAATGTTCGAAGGTGTGACGGAAGTGTTCAAAGGTGTGCCGATGACGTGACGGGAAATTCTTTCGTCACGCCGTGTTTAGTTTGTGACACCCGAACTCTTGCAAAATCCCCTAGCTCTTCATTTTCCTAAGGTAACCAGTTGTTATCAAGGTTATCAAAAACATTCTATGTTGTTTCAGATATGGTAATCCTTCGTTTTCTATAGAATTTACATCAAAGTTCTGGAACGCTTGCTATGACGTCATGAGGTGTGGAGAAACATTTGTGTGATTCGTGCGAGCAGGGTTACTTCCTGCTGTTCACTTTGAATTACAATTAACAACGTATTTTCCTTCAAAAAGTAAAAAAATGCAAGAAAAACGATTTCAAAAACCACAAGAAGTGAAAAAGGTCTGTGGTTTGAGTTTGGGTAAATAATTAAAACGTGAAGCCATTTGATGTCCTATATCTTCTCCAATGTGATCTTCTATGTGAAATTTAGAAGAATCTTTACTGCGGCTTCTTAATTTATTACAGCATTGTGGGCGTTTAGAATACTATTGTAGTTCTGTTAATACATTTACATAAGGACTCAATGTCAGAATCCTCTGCCGGTCTGCAGAGGAAGCGATCATCTATGATTGGCCAATCATCAATGTACTTCTGTCAACATACGTTGGTATAATATCGGGTCGCCCTGTCTTTAGTTAAACCTTGGTCAACCACTGGAATTCTAACAACACACGATTAAAGAGTTACTGAGACGAAAGAGAAGGGAAAACAGACAATTAAGTTTTCGCATAGATAAACAGACGTCGAAGCGTGGAGTCACTGAACCTTGTAGTAAACAGTTTACTAAACCTCCAAAACTAGTTTTCAAAAAGATGGAAAAGGTCCTTTTGGTTACGTTTTTAGCAATATCTTTTGGGAGTCTAATTGTTCATTCTTTTAACTTGGATTTGAAAGAACCGATTGTCATGACATCTGGATTCAATGGCGAGTATTTTGGATTTTCAGTTGCTCTGCATTCTCACGGCTCAGAAAAATGGTAAGCGATTTACGTTTAATTTAATTATACTAATTGAACAACCTAATTTATTGCCATGTATATTGCTTATCGATTATAGTGAAATAAGGGACACCTATTTCACGGTACTAATATGATTGTACCTATAAAGTTGATAAATTGTTATTTTAGTGATTGCTTATTTACATATATATTTATATAAACACCTCCATGATATCGATTGTACAAAAGTACACATTTTAGGACTAAAACGTGAGCTTGCAGTGAAAGGAGAAATTCGTAGTAGCATCATATTTATTTATCAGGTACTTTGTATGAAAATACTCCAAAGAGTTTTCGCTATCGTAAACAATTCATCTAAAAACATTTAATTGTACACAATCAGGACCAGTCCATACGGTATATTTTTCATGTACTTAATTGCTGCCGTACATAATTCAGAATTAAGTACAGCAGAAATACGACAGGGCCTGTCGTGGTACACGGCAAAGGAACGGCAACTGATTCATACTTCGTACTTTTGTAGCCAAATCAAATAAATATTCCCGTAATCCAGCTTTACACTATCATGTACGGTAGCAATTAAGTACATGAAAAATATGCTGTATGGACTGGGCCTCAACCACATGTCAAACGTTGTAGTAATATAATGAAAGTAGTAAGACAACCATATAAATCAATCAATGAAATATTCGTGAATCATCTTTTAAACATCGATCTGCAAGTGTTAATTACTGGACCTAAATCACTCGAAGATACTTAGTAAGCCAATCCGTAAGATCATCGAGTGTCAAAACACTCACGGACCGTGTAGAATTAAAGAATAGCAAAACAATACTTAAATGTCTTTATGTTCAAAAGGTATGAATTTTAACTATTTGACTCATCTTGCCGCGACAGAAGTCTTTTATGTGGTTTAACGACGAGACTATAGCAAGTAGAAAAAGGTATTGAAACTAAAACCATTTTAAACAGCTTCCTGTTCCTGTCCTCATGTCTATTTTTGCTTTGAACTCAGCACGCAAAAATTGAATTGCTGATTCAAAGACTATTCTTTCAGTTTGAATAGAAAATCGCCTTTAGTTATCTAAAGGAATTTCCCAGCCTTATCTTGTAAATCGGACAACTTGTGAACTTCTTAACAAGGTCGTTATTATCTCTCAGCAGTCTTATCTGGCTCTACAAGTCTGAACCGCTGTGCGATTAAAAAAATCTTTCTTCTAATCAGTTTGAGACAATTTCTACCATTAAATTCTACGTTCTCAATATTCCAGGACGAAATCCTACTCCTTCAAAGGTTATCTAACCTGACTTTTATTTCCTAATGATTTTTTATTTGTTCTCAATAATGACAAACTGGAGTTTCGTGTTTGCTTAGTAAGACCCGGCAACTCCCCTTTAAGCACTTGCTATCTTTATCAAATTCTAAGTCATGTTAATGTCAAAATTAACTACAGTTTCATCTTTTTTATGAATCAGTGGTGAAATACATAAAAATAGTAAAATAAGAAAGTGTGTATGGTTTTTATTACTTTGCTTCTAGTATGTCAAAAAACTGGAGAAATAGACTTTATTATACATGATTTCCAGTAGCGAGTCAAGTTTTTAATTACCACCGTAAGAAGAGATAAAACAGCATGTGTTAAAGAACATGTGTTACACATCATGAGAATCAGGATGGGCGACAGGAACTGTTTTTCTCGATACATGTTTGCAACCGAAAATACACATATTCTAACAGTTGACCAAATTGATTGATTGTGAGCCCGTGGGAAAAAGCAATGACCATGCATTACACAGTGACCAACTTGCGGTTCGCAAATATTGATTAACTTTAACTAAACGGTCCTGTGCAGTGGCTAAATTATAACTTTTAATTTACCTTATACCACAAGTCTTGAAAAACTAATTACAATTTTCTCTTGCACGTGCACCTCTTTAATGTCGTGAAATTCATATGCTTAGCTTCAAAAAGCAGGGTTAGTATTCACAAATATGATATAACTTTGGCTCCGTTCACATCATACCTAAGTTGAATACGCATACTCTTCTCTTTATTTTTTGGCCTTGCGTTACAGAGTAGTTTAGTTTTCTTTTGCCTGGGGCGCGAACTGTGAGAAAAAGATACTTTTTCAATTAGTTTATCTTAATTAAAATAGGATTTTAATTTCCTTACAATCTGAAAGACATAAAAAAGACAGAAATACTGTCTCAGCCGGGGTTATGGTAAAGACAGCTTATCGTATTTCAAAGCTGGAATTGATGGAGTATGGTATCATGGTGACGCTTTTTTTACGTGGTTTAACTCCAACATGATTGTATTACTGATGTCGAAACACATGAAAACAGCTGTTAGCGGGATTTTTATGTAAAATAAAGCATCAGACGATGATTTCTGTAGTTTGAAAACCACACATTCCTTTACTCGCTTTATACTTATGATGTATTTCCTGAATGATTATCAGTTTGCTTTGTAAATACGCCTGCCCTTGGAATATACACCTATTTCAAAAAAGGTTTCGTATGAGAGCTCTCAAGCCTACGTGGCTAGACCGAAAAGCAGTATGGGTAGTAGCAAAACTTTAATTTCTTTAGTGTATAAGGACAGTGCAAGCTGAATAAGAGTAACCGTGTGTGAGATTTTTGCGGTTCTATAACCAGCAATTTCTTCCCATACTCCCTTTTGGGTGAGTCGCGTAGACTTGATACCGACAACGTTTATTGAAATAGGTGTATACTATACCTATTATTGTAGATGCTACCAATGAGTCATTTTTGAAAGAATATGCATACAAAATTGTCTCACACAGTGAACAGCTAAATGTTATCGTATTAAGTAATCAAGAACATTGAGGTATACTGCAGGACTGCTGTAAAGTGTGATCGCAGGCACATGCCTGTGCAGTGATACCATATGAAGTATCGCCACTACATAAAAAACAAGTGGGAAAAATCCTTTCTCGTCTCATTCACTTTTTTACTTTAACTATGTAGAGCAAAATTGTTCATGCATCAAGGCTCCATGAATATATATGATAGACCTCACAAACACTCTCACAAAGTCTCTTATAAAATGAGTACAATCGCTTTAGTTCAGAAATCCGATTGTGGGATAAGTATCAGATAAAGAACTGTAAGAACTAACTTTATCGTGTTACTTCAATTTACAGGGTTCTTGTGGGCGCACCACTAGCCAATCAGACAGCAACTCCAGGATCAAGATATAGATCCCATGACAGATATGGCACTGTCTACAAATGTAGTCCTAATAAAGGAAGCACTTGTCAAACTGTCCCAATTGATACGACAGGTAATATTACTTGATATAATAAGCGGTTTTGGTATATAACTCTTAAAACGACACGGTCACTGCAGGAATTTGGAATGCTTTTATAAATATCGTGGCGATGACACGGTCACAGCACAGCGCGGGCGGTCCGTTTTCCATGAAAACTGTTCTATAAAATCTTGACAGAGCTTCCTAACGGAGACTGAAATGGGTGAATGAATATAGAACCTACCAAAGACCAAGTCCGATATAGGATTACCTTATAAGGAAATATTCATATAGAAAGCTTTTTTGATAAATCTCAAGCAATGACGTGCCATCCTGCAGTATTTCTTAGAGTTACGTCATAGTGCAACAGGTGTTGACCATCTTTTTTCGATGAAATTATTTAAATCTTATGAAAATCCCCGACCTGCAGCGTATACTGGATTATATATCACAGTTAACAAAATGAGACACTGGGAAATATCTAAGGGTTTATAACGACATTATTCAGCTCATACATTTTGTAAACTTTAGTAAAAATACGCTACTAGACAGTGATACCAATGCTAGACAATAGAACGCGAGTTGATATGCTTTTGCAATTTCCAATTTAGTTTATATAGCTTTTCTTAGCTATGAAGGTAGGGTTACCACAACAGCCTTCGCCAATTACCATGGGTTTAAAGCATGCCTTTGTTTCTCTGAGTTATGAGAATGACTCTTTGAGAAATTCAAGACAGCACGTGAGCACCAGTACCGTCTGGTTTTCACGAGCGACGGAAGCCGAAGCAACATACGCAGACTCAGTGTTGCATTTCGTGAGAAAAGACGATGGACAGTGCATTACTGAGTCTGCGCAGCTATATGTTGTTCCCGCGCCTCTGCTACAGTTGCACGTGAAAACCAGGCTAAACTTTAATTCCTGTAAATTAACGGCGCAACCTGCATAAAGAGCGCGCACTTTGAGGAAAACCCCAAAACATTACCGGTACATCACCAAGGAACTAGAAATATTGAAAGATTTTTTTTCGGGCTTTTCTAAAGCAATTGCCTAAATTGCTTACATATCCGTGATGATCTTTCAATATTTCTAGTTCCATTACCGCGGATCAATCCATATACATATACACATCACCAAGGGCTAGTTTTCTGGTCTTTTCAAACGGGCCAGTCCGGAAATTTTCAAAATGACTTCGTTATCACAATCATTCCAGGAACTAATCAAGTGTGTTTGATTATCATTAGATCCAAATTATATTATACATGAAAATAGATATTGGGATACTGAATTCAAAAGCGGACAGTGGCTTGGAGCAACGTTACATAGCTCTGGAAATAAAGTAGTGGTAAGCAGCTGTATATGATTGCTAATATCTACCACATGTATAAAATAGGACTTGTACATTTACGTATCTAGACACAATTATAGGTAAAACACCTTAAAATACTTAAAATACAACTCTTTAAAGGCTTTTAAAGCCTGGTTCACACGCAAGCATAAGCGCAAGCAACGTACGTAGATTCAGGCCCAGTCCACACGGAAACGTAAGTGTAAACGTAAAGTTTTTACTTCGTTTTTGCCTGTCCACACGAGAACGATGAAAACGCTGTGAAAACGACCTCATGGATCCTGGGTACTAATGAACATGCGCAAACGTTTGTTTATCCGGTTTTGAAGGGACTGGAAATGAGTCGCATGCATGGTTCAAGCGCTTTCGAAAATAGTCACTCTGCAAAAAAAAAAAACGTTTTCAAAAATAAGCGTTTACGGTGAAACGATCAGCGTTAACGGCACATGTTAACGCTAAACAAAAAGCGTTTACAAATAAAAATGTTTCCATGTGGACGGGTCCTCAGTATCGCATTAATCACAGAGGTGTGATAAAGGCAAGCCTATGATGCTAGCTTGCACTTGTGCTGGCGTCGCTACTGTGAACCAGGCTTCACAAATAGTTTGATCACTAGCTGTATGTTAACTTATCCTTTGACGAAGCTAAAATGTACAGGCAATTCTCGTCGTTCGAACGTCTTACCTGTCTCCTTCCACTAGATATTCCATATTTTGGGTGTTTGCTGTGAAAGTCTGTATTGTTCGTCATCAGGGAGGGCTCACATTCTATGGCACTGAAAGAACGTGTATAATATGACTAAAAAAAAAGAATGCATGGAATTCGATCAAAAGACAAGACTAAAACTAGCTCAGGGCTAGCTCAGTCCTATAGATGTCTGTTGCCCAGGGAGGAAACGTTACGCTGAGCTATATACGTGAGAAAGTGTCGCATTTCTCGAATATAGATATATATATTTTTTTCCTTTCTTCTAGGCCTGCGCACCACGATTCGCTTTTCGAGGAATAACTACGGACAGGTACCGGTACAGGTTGCTTGGACGATGTTTTCTCGTGTGGGGAAGTCTATCTGGTACATACCAACAAGTAGACCCTTGTTACCATGGCGGTAAGTTGTTATAGAATGTTGCGCATACAAAAGTGTACTTGATATTTACCATCGTTTACATAATTACGCGCCGCGCGTCATACTAGACGGCTGTGAATAGGCTACCGTGAATCCAACACATTTAGTCGCACAAATAGGCGACGTTTTCCGACATTAATGGTGAAAATTGCGGCAGCAGTTTGTCACCGAGACGTCTTTAATCTGGCGCAAATTAAGCGTAAATGCCTTTCCTACACGAGTACATTTTCTATGATGACAAATGGATTCTCTCCGTGTGCACGAGTACATTTGATATTATAAATGCATTTGTTATGATGCTCAAATTCTCTCATCCACACGATAGAAAACGGCTATTTTTATACTACCGACGCATAATTTGACGCACCAAAAAGTTTTGCCCAACTTCTTCCACACACATTATGCATCAAAAACGGCCAATGCATCATAGAAAGTTTGCGCGCGGAAAGGCCTTATATGCAAAAGGTGGTACAGGTTAATTGTTTATTCACCAACGGCAATAGTGTGCTATTGGTTTAATACTTACTGGTTTTATTGTAGAGGATACCTTTGATATTATGTATGGCGCTCGTCATGATGGATTGTGCCAAGCAGGTTTTGCTGCGGCTGTCTTTCAAAATGGAGAATCACTTGCTCTCAGTGCTGTTGGTAATGACTATGGAAAAGGTACGTAAAACATACTTTGATTATGATATGGAAACCTGTTAATTGGAAATTGGCCAGCCTAAGAAGGGCCCTTTATGAAGGTGGGCATATGGGGAAGGGAGAACGTCAGTATACTGCATTGCGATGGTGCCATTCGCTTATAACATTTCAGCCACCCTGGGTCCTCAAAGGGGCTTTATAGTGCATTTTTAACCATCTTCTTTCGTATTCAACAGGAACTGTTGGAGCATATTTCCAAGATACCAAGGAAACATTGTTCGCTCAGAGATCTGAATTAAAAATGGATTACTGGGGAGACCTCATGGGTAAGGGAAGCCACATCGATTTTACAACCCATACAGACAATAGATTTAACATACTGTTACTGTATTGATACTGTATTCTAGGTTATGCAGTGACTACAGGAAAATTTATGCCTTCTGGATCAGAACGTAAGTCATTAATTATTGCTTTTTAATAAAAAGACCTTGAAGTGCTCACTTCAAATTTCATCATTTAACAGTAGTTTGATTTCCAACTTGCAGAGATCGTTGGCAGTGCACCAAGAGCGGGGGATCTAAAAGGAAGAGTAAGTGAATGCTTTGAACCGTTTATAAACACGTTTAACGCGTTACGTTTCGTTAACAATCATCTGGGTAGAAACTCTTTGTATAACTTTGAAATAGGAAACGTGAAAACTTTGAAATGACTTTGGAATAGGAAACGTATGGCACATTAACGTTACGTTTACGTACGAAGAACGCGCTCAATATTGATTATTGATAATACCGAAACATCTGCTCTATATCCAGTGGAACGAACTGTCTTCTGCATCTTATGTTATAATTCTCTCTTATTTCCTTTTTTCATTCTATCTAACTTATTGCTTCATTCTGCTACAGGTAATGGCTTTCGATGTCGTTGGTAAAGAGAAAATCAAAGTCAGTTTTACTTTACCTCTTCCTAAAGACGCCCAGGTAAAACTCGGTCTAAACTGGTTTGAAACTTACTCACTACACAACCTTGGCCCAATTTTCTGTTCGTTTTCTATTCAATGCCATGAGCATTATAAAAATTAATACTTTTCTTATAGATTGGGGGCTTTTTTGGACACGCTATCTGTGCTGTGGACTTGAATAAAGACGGGTAGGTTAATAGACCTTGAATGATAGCCACTTGTGCATTTATCATAACTTAGGCTAGCTCCACACCTTTCTCCGTTCTCACACCTGACAAAAAACAACTGAACATTTTATTGCAAACTAATCGCAGGAAAAAAGATACCTTTTCAAATTCGTCCGAATTAGTGTGGACATAGTCTTATAATAAATGGTACACTTAAAGTTGTTTGTTTGTTTGTTTGGTAACAATGCTTTCAATCTCGTAATTCAGTTCTAATTCTTCCTGTTGTGTTCAGTATGTCAGATCTTCTGGTCGGAGCTCCCAGTTACAGCTACAGTATCGACGAAGGTCGTGTTTATGTCTACGTGAATAATGGCTTGGTAAGTAATGAATTAAATTCATTAAATCAATGTCTGTACTGTCATGTCACCGCCGCATAACAACTGCGCATGTGCGAGATTTCGCGGGCATCCGTGCGTCTGCGTTTTGATCACTGGAATCCCAAGCAATATGTTTAGAATTATTTTCTTTAGATTTTTCCATATATTTTTGAGCAAAATTTTGAGCACGAGGGAAAACAGAAAAGTACTAGGTGAAAAAGGCAGGCAATAGAATATATTATTATATGGCTAGATAATTTCCTGAGTTCTGATTGGCTAACGCATGGTCTGTATTTTGCCATATCAGGGCCGCTCTCCCGGATGAAAAGAAAAGTTTGCGTTTGGCAATTGTTTTAGCGGGACTTCTCAAAGCCATATAATAAATAAGTTATTAACCTCGTTTGCTCAGTTAATAACCCTTTACTACAAAGTCCTTAACTTCACTTTTTTGGGCACTGGTGAAGATGACTACGAACAGAAACTATGGAAAATAATAAGCGCGCAAATGAAAGGGAGCAAACACATGAGGAAGCGTATCGCACAATTTCCAGGTATATTGATATAAAAATTGAGAGCGTTCGGTGTATTCTTAGGGAGCTGTAAATTTAATGGATAACATGGTGCTGGATGGAGACCGACAACCTAACGCACGCTTTGGTTTCTCCATTGCTTCAGTTGGTGATTTAAACAAAGATGGATACAACGGTAGGTCACGTAATGTGGCATTGTTATATACTTTGAGGAATTTCTAATTTAAAGTTACGTGACTATATTGACAATTTCAGACGTTGCCATTGGTGCACCTTATGGAGGTGATGACGGTCGTGGTGTTGTGTACATATATCATGGTACAAGTAAAGGCATTGATACTAAATACAGACAGGTATAAACTATACGTCACCTACACTATTCTATTTCCTTCATTATAAATAAACGCACGGTCTGATTTGCAAAAGGACGCGTTTCGCGTTTATGAGCACAACACGCATGCGCACTTTTTCAAACTATAGATAACGTTGCCTCGTATTTTCAATTTACTCACTAAAGACAGAAACAATATCTAAGGAATTCAATTACTTTTTGCTTTTTCCTAGAAAATTACTGCTTCCATGATGGGCGACAGCAAATTGAAAACGTTTGGTTATTCATTAACGGGTGGAATCGACATGGACAACAACCGATATCCTGGTAGGTTCTTCAAACTTGTTTATTTTCCTCCAACATTTCATATATATACATAATAACATCTCCCTAAGTTTTGTTACTTCAATTGGTGATTACTGCTTTACTCATTAACAGACATTGCTGTTGGGGCATACTCTTCTGACCGAGTTGTACTTCTAAGGTAAGTGTAATTATAGTAAAGCAACGAAGTAAAATATTTTTGAGGATATCAACTAAGATTCTTCACTTTCCAGGACAAGGCCAATTGTTGAAATTGATGCGAAAATTGAGCTAAGCAAAAACGAAATCGTTCTTGAGGATAACCGTACTTCAATGTGTCAATTGGCTGATGGGACAAGACACAAATGGTAAGAACCAATCTTGTTTGATATGTGTGAAAGCAGTGCATAAATGTAGAGGGGAATTGAAGGAAGAAGGACATGATGAGAATAACGTTTGAAGGAGAACGTCCGCGGATAAAAGGACAAAGTTAGAGATAATCTTGATGACGATGAAAATTATTCGACAAGACGCTCGTTTGGGTGTTCGCTCGGCGGGCTCAGCTGACAATTTGGCAGGATACGCCTGCAGAGTATACGATATTGTTTCAGCCATGAAAGAACATTGATGGCACCAATTAATAACTGAATTCGTTTTCTTTTAGCATAACTGCTTCAGTATGTTTTAAATTCTCACACAAGGTTGCATCAAATCAAGGTATGATAGTAATTTCTTAGAAATTAATTGTATTTAAGTATGGTTAAATAAATGGCATTCCTTTCTGTCGCAGGTGTTCAATTATCGTATTCTCTAACACTCGACCAAGACATGCAGTCAGACTTTCTAAGAAGGATGTTCTTTCTGGGAAGAAATAGTTCAGAGAAGGCTTTCATCACTTTAAGCAACATTTCTCTATCGAAACAAAACGAATGGAAATGCGAACCCGAGTACAAAGTATTCCTGAGGGTAAGAAGAGCACTAAAATGGGCCGCATTACGTTTCCGTGTTTCTCACTGTCTTGCCCTGATAATCATAAAAGCCCTCCCAAATAAGCTATACGTACTAGCTGCATGTGGGCAAGTCAATATATAAGTTGTACAAAGTCTTGTTACGCTTAAACGTAATCCCAAGGCAAATGAAAAAACTTTATATCCCACAAATTCACAGGAAAAGAAATGTCAATTCCCAGCATAGGTCAAACATGGGGCTTCCCTGGGACTAACCAGGGAATCCCTGGGAATTTGTTCTATTCTTACGAGTTGGGTATTACAGATTTTCCAAGTGAAATAGAACAGATTCCCAGTTTAGACCCAGGGAAACCCCAAGTTGGGAATTGACATTTTTTTCCTATAAAACCACATTCAAAACATATATATTACAGAGATATTGTACATAATTGAAATATCTGTATCTTCTGGTAATGCATTTCCCAATTGCTCGTTTGTTTTCGATCCTATTTTTATCTCACACTGTAATTCAAAATCATCATAATTTCAGGAGAAGCATCAAATTGGTGATCTTCTCTCTCCGTTGACGTTCGATGTCAAGTACAACCTAGTAAAGTCATCTCCATGTGTGGTATGTCCAATACTTAACGATTATGGCGACGAACGACGTAGATCCGTCAGAGTAACAGTAAGTATCTGAGAAATAACTCAATCTTCTTTGGGGCTGTTTATATGAAGACAAGATCCCTGCTAGCCGGGATAACTTTGTGTGTGTCCCCCAGGGAAAAGAAAACAAAAGAGTTGTCCCGGCAGCCGATATTTGCAACATTTGCATTGCCTAAGCGATCGTATTCTATTTTGCAGGGTCAGTTCCTGAAACAATGCGGCAAGGACCATGAATGTGTGCCTGATATGACAGTTGAAGGGAGCGTGTCATTTTCAGGGTAAGGCAGTCAAATTTACACGAGTTATACGCATTCTAATCAATCCGGTACAAATTCATTGAAATAAAAAATACAACATGCTTATGCATTCCTATGCTTATATTCAGGGGTTACAAAGATCTTCGTATTGGCGTGTCAAACGAGATGAATGTATCGATCACCGTTGGCAACAAAGCAGACGACTTTGCTTACCCAGGAAAGGTCATTGTGACCTACCCCTCCCTACTTGGGTACATTGGTACTGAGACTGAGGTGCGTCTTAGAACATCACATTAATAGGCAATGGTGGATCCGACTTCCAACTTCTTCCTTTTCTTTTGTTTGTCTAGTGCGCACTGATCATTAGTTTTCGTTTGACGGGTTAAAACTGAGTACAGTCGTGGTGCTAAAATGATGATAATGGTGGTGGTATGATGATGATGATGATGATGATGATGATGATGATAATGACAAAATTATAACAAAGCTTGCCAGAAGTTTGTATCGTGATAATTGGGAAAGTATACCCGATGTTTCTCTGCTATAATATTAGCAAAACAAAAAAGCAAATAACTAGACAAAACTTCCTACATTCAAGACAAGGTAAACTTTGATGCAGTGAAGTTGATAACAATAATCGTGAAATTAAGATCTTCACTTCACGTTTATTTGTGTGACCTCGAATCTGCCACTATTTTCCCCATACGGGCTAACCTTGAGGGTTACTTAAGTCGGTAATATGACTGATACTATATTTGACTGTTTACTTAGGGGATACAATGTACCAGGATAAGCTCTAGTGATGAGGCCCCACAAAAAGCTGTTTGTGTCGTCGGGATGCCTTTTATTGGCAAAACAAAGGTATGTTTGTTGATAAAGAAGCGTATGGTTTTGTGCAAACCACTAACAATATAAAGAATACAGCTGAAGAAAATACTTACATGCAGCTGTAACGTTCAATTGGTTTTCGACTTTCCTGATCAGAAATTGCTTCTTTTCCTGCAACAAATGGTAAAGCTTTTCCGCCAACATACAAAAACGTATTTTTATGTGAAACTGAGATAAGCCATTCAAAACATCTTCTCTGCGAAGACGTACATCAATTCCATAATGCTTTTTTTTTAACAGAAACGCTTCTTTTTGAAATTCACGACATCTGAAATCAAAGGTGACATCAGACAGTTGGAAATCGAACTTTTTGCGACAAGGTAACTAAATAGACAAGCAATTTGGATAGTAACAAATTCGAGGACCTATCAGAATTTGGATATTAATATTGTCAATCATTCACACTCTCTATTGCTATCAAGTAGAAATACAATCTGTAATTCAATGAACTTAAGTAAGCCTCAGGGGTTGCCCCTAGCTATATGAGGAACATTTATTAGTGACAAACTCGAGAAACCTATCAGTCCTACCTCTAGGCCTCTTAACCCGTACACTATCTTCAGAACGAAGGTTATAACCATGATTGATCATGATTGATTTTGTCTGGGCAAGCCACTGAAGTAGACAGCTGCTTCCTTTCCGAAAGCGAAGAACCACCAATCCCAAATTAACTTTGATCCTCATTTCCCGTCAATGATTAATGGAAAGTATTTTGCGTTTGTGGTAAAAGCGCTCAAGGACAAGGACGATATTACTGCAGAGAATTCAGGAAAACTGGGTCACAAATGAGATTAGAGCCGTGGATTGATATCACTATAGTCCTATCTGGAACAGCATTTCAACTTATCATTAATTCATTAAATCCTTTTTGATTGTGTAGTCCCAGTCGAGACGCTAATCCCTCAGATAACAAAGCTAAGTTGTTGGTTAACGTCAAGTTTGAAGCTGATTTAAGTATTACAGGGTGAGTTTGATTTGTTTTCTTAAGGCGCTGTAGCACAGTTACAATTTTTGCTGCAACTTGTCTTGCAAAATAAGGTGCACGACCCATTAGGGTGTTACATATGGCAACGCCTAAAAATTTACTCGCAATGATTTTGCGCGACGCAAACTACAGTGGTTCGTGCATTTTTTCCGCAACGAATTCCGAAACAAGCTGCAGAAAAAATTGCACCGTGTAACAGTGCCCTTAATTCCCACGACAAAACAAAGTGCTTGTAGCTTCAGATATTCATACATTTGTGGTTTATCTAAATAATATGTACATAACACAACAACAACAACAACCACAAAGCTAAATTTTCTTACGTTGTGGAGAGGGGCTTCTTTAAAAAGTGTGTTAGTAAAGTATTTTCGATCCCGTTTTTCAGATCTTCAGTACCAGACCAGGTTGTGTACGATGATAGTACGGCAGTGTCGTTGAAAAATACAAAGAAAGAGAAAGATATTGGACCAGTTGTTAAACAAAATATAATTGTAAGTACAACAACAGTGTTGACAAATTGATCACGGAAAACTCATACAAATGTGTACACACTTAACTGCATTCAAAATCGTAAATCATTTGCCTACGAATAATTCCTTAGACTTCGTTTAAATGGAAGCAGGGCAACCCCGGTTCTAGGGCTAACCAGGGCGACTCTTAGGTTTTCAATCCTTTTCTTTGAAGATCCTAAAACCAAACGAACTAGGGTAAATCATGTAAATCGGAATTTACAGTGTTGGCTTGCGGGCTAAAATCCTGAAAACTCAATTAGCACTAATTCGAGAGTTAACTCTAAAGAAAACCATTGGTAGTAATCTTGATTAGTGCTAAGGACTTTCAGGAACCAGGTTCAGATTCGAACTCATTGGTTGTAATTTAGGGCATGAATCCTGAGAGACCAAACTAACTCTGGGTTAAAATAATTATTTTCTGAAGATTTAATACTGCATCAGTAGTACTATTCGGGTTTCAGGAACGCATGCGTGATGGTTTTTAAATAAAAAAGGTGATTTCATTTACCTTTTTATTGTGCATTCCTCATTAAGATGCTGCATCTGTTCCTTACAGGTCAGGAACAATGGTCCCAGTGCTGTTGATGGTTCGGTAGTTGAAATCAGCTTCCCATGGAAATTGAAGAAAGATAATAAACTCAGCTACGTCTTGTATCTTTTGGACGTCAGGGTAAGTACTTGCAGTAAAAGCAGCACTTGCTTTGATTGGTTTGGAATTGCACTATCTGACGCCGAAGCCTTCAAAACGACGATATTTTGATTTAACGATTACCAAGGCGTGATTTCTCAACAAGTAATCGCTACTACTCCAAGTGCATATATAGTCGATCTCAAGAAGATTGTCGGTTTTCAAATATACTGTTACATCTAGCTAGTGTCACATGACTGATATGTATTGCTGCATGTTAATGATTTGTAGTAGCTATCAGTTGAGTCGAGTAGTTGCAGTGGAGGAGAAACAAATCGGTCCCAAACATTGTTCAGAATATTTTCAAAAGAGAAAAACAGTTTACTGCATCGTAATACATACATACACGGTCACGTGACAGATACAATTTGCACAAACCGCCAACCTTGAGATCAGTTGATTAATTAATGATTAATTCCTGTTAGCAGCTTATTTTATATATCTATCTTATAAACTAATTTCTAAGAATCCCTTCGGGAAGGAGCTTAATAAAGTGTATTGTATGATGTATTTTAGGTACTTGGTAGCGCTGGCAGTTGCAACGCTGTTACGAACCCACTAAACATCAAGGTAATTAAACCACTCGCTCGTTTTGACGCTGCTGAATTTAACAGGTCTTTGTAAAAGCCTAATTGTATGTTTCTCTCTCGTTAGATTGCAAATTCTTCAAGCCCTAGACCCGGCCACATCGATTCGAAACCACCACTAACAAGCGACCAAAAGCAAAAAGACGACAGTACCTTGGAAAATGTATGTGGATAAAAAAGTCCCTTATGTGTGAATTACACTTAATATAGAGCAAGCCCAATATATCATCGGAACACTCTATTTTAGGACTGATTTTTAGAACTGAAAAATTCTGTGCGTCGCGTCTCTGCGTTTTGATTGGTCGAGACACCATGCAACGTTGACCAATCAACACGCCGAGACTATTTATTTTATCTTAAACTAACTTCATAATGGTTTCTATTAGTTGATATATATTGTGCTTTATACAGACTTGTGGTTATGCAGAATGTCGAACTTTCAAGTGCCGACTGGGTAGACTTCAAACAGGCGATGACGTCGAAATAATTATGACGTCACGACTGTGGCAGAACACTCTCGTGAAGGTACGTAACTATTCTCATGTATACGACATAAGTTCCTGTTTTACTCTTATCTTCAAATAAGATTTTTTCCCGTGTAGCGGAGGTATACTACAAAAAGCATAGGGTACTTTACATGACTATGTAGCTATTGGTATAGATGTCCGACATCCGTATTTCCCCAATTGAACGTGCTCTCTTCTAGCTATGTCTTTACTATTTCTTAATGTGATTCTTTTTTAATTCTTCTTCTTCTTCTTACGTGAGACTTTTTTACCTCGCACAACATGAAGATCTTTTCATCTTGGGCTGAAACTCAACGCGTACCTAACTCAGCGCTGGATGAGAAATCACCCATGTAAACACACCCTGAATTTGTCACCTTACCTTGAATAACAACGACTGCATTTGGTTTCAGGCCGACGCTGGCTCCACTGATCTTATTACAATTGCAAAAGTTACTCCTCCCTCGTCAATTACTGAGCCTTTCAAAGACAAGAGTAACAAAGTAAAGGTACGAGTCCTACGCTGTCACAGTAGTATGTATCATGGCAGAATGACTTCTCACTATGAACTAATGATGGTTGTGACGATTAAAGTACAATAAATCAGCATTGTAAAACGCGAGCGTTCGCTTTTCCTTACTGACAGAACCGCCTAGCTATGTTCTTTTTTTTACTATCCTACAAGAAAATAAGGAATTCTAAAATTTTCTTTTTAAATAGAAAAACATTTTGTTCTCGAACGGTCGATGTTTTATCACACGACAAAGCCACTGATTTGAATAAAACTTTTTGAGTGTGTCTATAGGAGTCGTACAGCAAATATCTACGTACACGAGGCGTAGCCAAGTGTGTATTATATTTATAAATCACAATGTTCAATACAAAATGATGTGACCATAAAATGGTTCTTTTCTTCAGCTTCTGGTTCGGGCGAATCCAAAGAAGAGCAAAACAACTTCTGAGACGACCCCAGCATGGGTTATCATTCTCTCTGTGGTAGCTGGTCTTATACTTCTGGCGCTGGTGATATTTATCCTTTATAAGGTATATAAGATATCGTGCATCTTTTGTAGCTATTCAACTGAAGAGGCATTTATTGCTTCTTTCTAAACCTTAATGCTAAATCTGTATTCTGTCTGAAATTTAATTTAGCCGGTTCAATTAATTTTCAATAGACAATTACTAATTACTAAGTTATTTGTATTCTTTTTTAGTGTGGATTTTTTAAACGCAGTCGCGCTAAAGACCTTGCAAACGAGGAAGAGAGAATGACCTCAAACAGCAGATATGACGCAGCATCTCAAGACGATAGTCCACGTGTTGGCCGGAAGTAAATTAAACTCAGCTGGATGTTAAAGCAGCCATAATATCTCAGGACGAACGAAAAACAAAATGTGGAGCCCTCAATGAAATTGCATATCAGAATATAACAAGATAAAGCCCGATGGAAGAATTCAGCTGCAGAAAGTTTACTTAACAATTACTGGACAAGTCCCGATTAAAAGAGTTGCTAAATTTGTAAAACGATAAATCAGGACAAACGATGGCGCTGAAAGAATTTCACGCAGAGGAGACCAGTGGAAACGCAGCGAGTGTGGGAGCATCTGCATGTCTCGCGTCGGCCTGGTCAGCAACCAAAAAATAGCATAAGTAGCATGCGCAGTAGTCAATCACTCGTCCAAAGGCGAGATTTGTGTTAGGAGAAGGTTCACTCAATCTCAGATTTGTAAAACAGTGGAAGAGGCAAAAAGCACAAGGAGTTTACAATTGTCTATATGAGATTACGGCAGGCAAGGCGCAGCTCGCACGATTCTGGCCGTCTTGCATCGACTGAGAAAGTTTCATTCACATTCGCTATACAATTTAGACAGAAAGGATGCACATTTGTATGTTTCATGGATGAATTCAAGACTACATACGACTGAACTATATTAAATTACTGTTCTTACTTTATTCTATGTTATCTTCAGTAAACCAAAAACATTATCCAAGCAAATATTTTTCAAATTGTCTTAGCTGTAAATAATTGGACATTTTAAAGCATTATTTATTGACATGAATAAAGACGTGAACAATGATATTCATCTTGTGTTAAGGGGAAATAAGTTTTGATGGTAGAATGTGTGGATCGTTGAGTACAGGTGCTTTTTGTTTTAAATTAAGGATCCCAGTTTTCGTAAAATGACTGAGATCTGAGGAAAGATATTGATGTTGGTGAGGCCACTGGTTAAGACGTCTAATTCAACAGGAACTACAGATATTAATATAAGTTAAAAGCAAAACGAACCAGAAAGGATAATTAAGAACCAATGAAAAACTCAAGCTTTTTCTAATGTCGTCGCTCAAATGGTCGCTCTGGAAAAGAAAGAACGAGAAGTTAGTGTCAGTCATAGTACCACTCAGATGAACAAAGATGATTCTGTATATTATGTCTTTATCCATGCTTCATGATCAATAGTAACACTTGATGACTTCCCTTGCTTTACTATATTCTTATCACCATCTCACTGTTATTATCAGGGTTCCCACTGCTCTAAAGTAGTATTCCTTGACTTTTCCCTTAAGCAATTCTAGAGATTTGTTCCCAGAGCGAAATTGCAGAGTTAGGCCTACAACGATTTCCGCAGCAAAACAATTGTTGCAGAAAATTCAAAAGCTTTTCTCTGCAATAATGATCATCGTCATCTTTATCATCATCATCATCATGATCAATAACTATCACGGCTGTTTGCATTTTACCTGCTAAATTAAAACAAATATTCCAGTCTCCTTCGTTGATTCCCGGGTTTTTATCAACCATCGCACACGAATTGATAAATCCTGCCCCACAAGACTCGTAAACCATAACCCAGTTTAATAAACCCTTTATCTCGTCATCGTCCAGTAAGCCATTCTTGTCGCGATCATGCAAATCAAACGTCCACTGAAAATAATTCGAACAAGCGAAAATATATTGGTAAAGGATGATATCCCATATGTGTATTGGTAAAGGATGATATCGCACACAAAGAAATTGAAACAAACAAAAATTAACAAAACAAAACAAACGAACAAACAGACAAAGAAAAAAGAAAGAAACAAAGAAATACAAGAAAACAAACCAACCAACCAACAACTGAAACAAAACACACAAACAAACAAAAATGGCGAACGACAGTATTGTCTTTACAATGCATACTTTTCACGCTACAAAAAAAATCAACTATTTCTTTCGTATAAAATGATACGGAATATATCTATCGCCATATTTATTGATACCTAATTGATGGAAGCTAAGTTCATGATTCCATCACGTACAGCACCAACTATATTTAGCCAGCGAAGGTGTGTCCAATGGAAATTACGAAGGACAAGCGTGCATTATATTCTAGTAACCCATACCTATTTAGTAACCTCTTCTCACACTATATGCATTGTTCCTGAGGGAAACTAGTAGAGAAAATGGGTGTGGCCCTGACCTCGCGGTGAACGGGGACTACAGTAGAACGGTTTAGAGCCTCAGTAGCTTACTATCTCGAAAACTCTGATATTTCTGACATACGATTTTCATAATGGCTGCCGCTAATTAGCATGGAAGAGCAACTTTGAAATTGTGGAGGCTGTTAATTTAGCTAAATTGTGAAAGTCTCTAAAGAAAGTAATAAACCTTGACAAGATCTTAACAAATCCCAAGCAGTTTTCCATTGTCTGTGCAGCGAGTGCTTTCACTGCAAAGTGAAAGTTTTTTACAACAATTATTTGTGGGAAAAGGTGAAAAATTCTCATCGAACGAGACAACAGAACGAACGCACTCCATGAAACGTATCAGTATCTTTGTCTGAACTCAGTGATGTTGATTTTCAACCAATCAGCGTGCGAGATATTGCTGGAAAGTTGTAAAATTTTGAACATACATCAAAACGATGCTTCCAAGACTTCCAGTCATAAATACATACAACTATCTATTTTTCACAGCGCGTAAAGTTTTGTTATTACCAAAAGTGATGAAACTGTGTAGAAATATTTCTCATGAAGTAATTGATCACTTAGCGTTGATCATTTGCAAGAAGCTCTCATTTTCTTTTACTGGAAAAACTTAGTAATGAAAGTGATGTCTTGGATAATTCCTCATTCAATTACTATTGGTTATATCGAACCCCCACTATCTCGGACAGTTTGGAGTTCGAGATAGCGGGGTTCAATACTGTATGGTTTGTCGTTTTGTGGGTGGCCAACAGATTAAATTGTTTTTCATTAAATACCTTAACAGCATTTATTTTCTCACTGATTGACAGCTGGAATACTCTCTTTTCCGGCTTAAAGGAAGGATCAGCTTTAAAACCCTTGTAAACGTACATCCACTCCATATAGCGGTCACGAAATTGGACGAGTTCATCTCGATTAGGACACAACTCAGAGCTTGGATCTGAAATAAATTAGTAATTTAAGATACCACGGTGGCTGACTTTTGGTGGAAGAGCTATGCACAAGGGTTACTTTAATTTTAGATAAAGGATATTAAATAACGTCTTACCATTGTGTTGGCATTTGCCCTTGTTTTTAACCGCAATACTGATGGTGTTGGCGCAAGCAAAGCGATGCATTTCACACTCACTAGGAAACTCTACACCATATGACGAACACACAGTTTCGGTAGAAAACGTACAAGTTTCTGGACAGAAACATACAGGGAATCCAAAGCTGTCAACTTGACACATTCCACCCCATTTACACGCATGCTTATTACAAGGATCTGTAAAAATAATAATCACATTACGATACTAACTTTCTAAGGGGCTGTTTATATGGAGGCGAGCCAGCCCGGTAAGCGGGCTGACTTCTTTTGTTCTGTGGCCCCCAAGGAAAAGAAAACAAAACAATTCAGCCCGTTTACCGGGCTGGCTCGCCTAGCTCCATATAAACAGCTCCTAAGTTCATCGTCTCAGAGCGATGGTAGAACTATAGTAGACTCAAAGTGGTTAAATCATATTTGATACTTAGAAATAAAATTAAAGGCTAAGAGTTTTTATAACATTTTTAAACGTTTTTGACCTGGTGGTCACCATCAGAATGAGTGGTTGTACAGTTGTACAACTAGCACTACATTAACTGACTGCCTTGGGGAACAGTTGTGTACATAATGAAGCATGCACGATGTTTGTTTGATACAAAAACGTACCCAATCGAACAGAACCTCTCCACAACGACCAGCTCGGAGATTCACAACATCGCCGCTTTGGAGAGGTGTGCTGGGGATGCAAAATGCAGCCCACTGCATGTGGAGAGGTGGTCGATGTAGAGAAGTGGACCTAGTGGAGAGGGCCGTTGTACAGAGCAGTCTATGGATCGGATGGTGGAGGGGATGGGTAACGCTGGCCGTTGTGGAGAGGTGGTCGTTGTAGAGAGGTTTCAATATAGAGTAAACGTATAGATCAGATCGATGGTTGGGATGGAAGATACTGGCCGTTGTGGAAAGGTGGTCGTTGTAGAGAGGTTTCAATATAGAGTAAACGTATGGATCAGATCGATGGTGGGGATGGAAGGGTTATGCGTTCATGGAAAGACGCTGGCCGTTGTGGAGAGGTGGTCGTTGTACAGAGGTTTCAATATAGAGTAAATGTATGGATCAGATCGATGGTGGAGATGGAAGACGCTGGCCGTTGTGGAGAGGTGGTCGTTGTACAGAGGTTTCAATATAGAGTAAGTGTATGGATCAGATCGATGGTGAGATGCTGACTGTTGGTAGAGAGATGGTCGTTATAGAGAGGTTTCAATACAGAGTAAACATATGGATTGGGTCGGTCCTCTAATGGGCCCCTCTACAACGACCAGCAGGCTCGACTGCATTTTGATTTTCTTACCTTGGATCTCCGGCTCCAGCTGCGCATTGATAAATGTTACTTGGATCAGAAAGGTCACAGCTAATCCCTGTAATTGTAAACATTCAATGTTAGGATTACCGTATAAGTAAGGTTTCAATATGCTTTATAATTATCAGGCGTAAAAAACAGTTTTAGTGTCATAAAATTGAATTCTAGCTGTCGGGTTTTGATCTGTGAGTGTTTTATTGGAAATAATCAGCACGTCGTCATTTGCACTTCATCGCCATTTCCTATGTGAATTCCCTGCGGGCATTTAACAACCCAATTACCCGTCTACAGGAGATTAGAAATCTTTTTAATAACGTTGCAGGAGTTTAAAAAAAAACACGAAAAAGACCTTCGCCGAACTCCTTGTCTAGATCTGTTATCCACCAAGACGCCTCTTCACAGCTTTGAACATGGTAGACTAGCTAAATGTTTTTCCTTGTTTATTACTCGGGCTTAACTGCACGAGCTTTAAACACATACACAGTTTCCCTGGTTGAAAATCTCCATCACCTAAAGTGATCTTGTATTCATCTTAAAAAGACGCTAATTTTTTCCAGGATTAAGAATTGAAAGAAAACTATGGAAAGAATGTCTGGGCCCGCTCGTGCTTTCGACTTTGAAAGCAAAAATCATGCTAAATAGTAAACTATACCTTGTGGAAAACACAAAGTACGAAGTTTATTTATAGCACTTACATTTGTTCCATCTCACCATCTCACAAATATTTCTTTCCAAGAAAGGAAAGAAGCTTTTTTCGATTATATAAGTTACTAGGCTTCGTTTCAAAAACAGATAATGCCAAGATGTCTGAATCGAGCGAGTTTGACCTTCATATGATACCATACTTGAAAATTGTTCAATTGGACTATATTAGAGACGCTCATACCACACTGCACTCAGTGAAATAGTTTGACTAGTTGGTGATGGGTCAGTATTCTCTAGATTTTGCATGAAATAAATCACAGAATACCCTCAAGTACATATTGCGAGAACGAAGGAAAGCGGAAGTATTGACTTTTTCAATTGAAAGCATTCAGGCCCAAAAGACAACATCTTGGGTATTTGGAAACATACTGATCAGTCTGAAAGTTGAGCAGATTTCACTTAATGTTTTATAAACTGTTAAGAATAATTTAGCCAAGATAATTACAAACCTTATCCACAATGAATCGCTCATCAGTGATGATAACTAAAGCCGGATGGCGTGCATATCGAACAGAGGTACAGTAATCTACTAGATAGTGGTACTATGGATAAGTATTTATCTTACCAAAGCTGATAGAGACATTCCTCCAGACATGGCAGCAGTAACAAGATGCTGGTATTTGCTGGACCTTTGAATCTAAGGGTTTTCTGAAGTAGCGTGACTGTTACAATTGCAGTGTAATTGCACTGAAGGTTGTGATCCCTGTCTGCTACTGTCGATATACCTTTCGAAATGACCCTGGGTATGCTGAACATAATTTCTGTGAATAGTTCACGCAGCATGGGATAATCATGGTGACTAAAATGTTATAACTATAGGATTAAATGACATTAAATGATATTATCCAATCAATTGCAAAAAAACTATACAAAAAAATATATATTATGCGCTTAAAATATTAGCGTCCAATCAATTTCCGTCTGGTGTCCCACTTGACTGTCAAAAGCCGTGTCTTCGTTCGGCACTTCTCTTTGTTCTATGGGGCGTGGTCATCCGAAATTGCATGTATTCTTCATGTTTCAGACTTAAAAAAGGCTTTGACATTGTAGACGTAATCAAATCTTCTAAGTTGAACTGCGCTCAACGCTGGTCACACGCAAAGTTGAAGTCAGTTTACTGAATTTCAGTGGTAGTCCGATGGTAGAATTCTGACGTTAAAACAAACTGAAACATTTTTTTAATTATTGATATATAGAGGATATTACATGGCCGCGCGGAGACATTGAATTTATTTTGGAGTGTTGAGAAATATATCACATTTGAAAAGAACACACAGAAGTGAAAAGAAATTGAAGCTTTTACTGCGCAGTAAGTAGTTTTAGATAAATAGCGCTAAAGTTATGGGCGACGCTTGCCCTACACCAAAGGTTTCTTTCGAAAAAAGGCCACTTTCGCCGCCTATAACTTTAGCGTAATTCATCGAAACTACTTCAAGATTCAATTTTGCAGACCGTATAATTACGTAAAATTGTTGGCATACATTCTTGCCCTCATTTCCGTCCTTTTTCTTTTGAAGATTCGGTAGCCGATATGGACGTAAATTTATGTCCAGTTGCGTGTTTTATATATTCGGTAACGTAACATTATGGACGTGAATTTATGTCCACTTAGCTGCGTGAAAAAAACTCGAGAAGACTGTCGTGCATTCGTGCTCACAAGAATAGACAAAAATAGAACGCTGCGCGCGCTGACCAATATGTATAAGAATAATTATGATAACTGTTACCTCAGAAATGTGGCAATTGATGCACGCGCGAGACGTATAGAATATCGAAAACAAAATGAGAGGATGAACAACGTTAGTCGTTTTCTGCTCTTCAGTTTTGTCATCTTGCGCATTTTTGTTTTTGCTAATGGAGGTAGGATTTTTCGTTTGTTTGTTTGTTTGTTTGTTTGTTTGTTTGTGTCATGCATGTATTTTACAAGGCAGTTAAAGATTACACCGCTGTGAGAAAAAGATCGATGTCCACGAATTGGTCTCATTTGGCTCAGAGAAAGAATTCTCCTATTTACGTGACAAAAATACTTATTGATTAACCACATTTTTCACATAACACTGTGTAAAATTCGTAATTCTGCTTTGCGAGTTGTTTTACTTCAAATCACAAAATTGCAATGTGTTCCCGAGGCCAAAATTGCGTTAAAAATCGTTATGTTTTGTATTTTCTACGCCATTAATATTGCAAGCAACAGCGCTGCGCGGAAAATTGTCGTTGTATATCGTCCTGTGCTAATTGCTACACTCTTCAAGCCCTTGGACTTGAAATCTGTTGAGTCCGCCGGACACTGGAACAGGGTATCTAATTGGTAAATAATTAACTCATGAATAATTAATGAGGATTTCAACAGTAAGTATAATATATGTATTACATCTACCCACACTTCTCTTCAGTCAAGTCGCATAGACTTTTATGTACATTTATGTCACATTTTGTACTTTTTATGTTTAGATATTGATGAATGCTTGACTAAAGGTATTTGTGGTTCTAATTCACAATGTACCAACACTGTGGGATCATACAAGTGCACATGTTACCCTGGTTTTACCAGCTCTAATGGAAAAGACTGCAAAGGTAAATTGTGTCTGTAAATGCGAGCATGAAGTGGGCTTCCTGTGTCGCGGAACACAGGAAGGCCAAACGAAAAAGAGGAGCGGCGAAGGAGGGCCCAGCGTCTGGAATAGAAGTGGCTTTTAATGCATTTTCTGATTGGCCAATGGAGTACAATAGGATTCAATGTTTTCATTCGCAGTTTTCAAAAGACCATTGTTTTCTAAACCAATAAGCGCTCCGCTTCAAGAGGGCTTCGAGCTTGTCCCTGAACGCGAGGTTCTTAACTGACGTAGTGTTTACATTTTGCTTTATTTGCATAAATCAAATCAGAGGAACAGTTTTTTTCCCTTTTGTTCGTTTGCTTGTTTGTACTGTTGGTCGGTGGGCGTCGGTTGGTCGGGTTGGTTGGTTGGTTGGTCGGTCGGTCGGTCGGTCGGTCGGTCGGTCGGTCGGTCGGTCGGTCGGTCGGTCGGTCGGTCGGTCGGTCGGTTGGTTGCTTGGTTGGTTGGTCGGTCGGTCGGTCGGTCGGTTGGTTGGTTGGTTGGTTGGCTCGTTAATTCATTCGTTCGTTTGTTGTTTTGTTTGTCTTATTTTTGTTTTGTTTATATTTTACAACAGCTAAAGATTACATCGTATTCAATAGTGTAAACTATGGTGAAATCGATATCTACCGGTACGCCACATTTGTACGGCAATCGGGTTCAACTACCTGGGCCAAACCACTTGCTGAAAAAAACGCACTGTCCTATTCACGTGACAAAATAACCCTTGATATACTGCCATTAAAAAGGAAAGTCAAGCCAGGCGTGATGGTGCTAGCGCCGTTGTGGCGAGACAAGTCAAATGCTTTTCGATATTCAGCCGCAAAAGTTTTAAAAGAAAACGATGGAAAATACACTCTTGAACCAGGTACCTTATGCAAGAATTCATCGCGTAGAATAGAGCGACCTTTCATTTTAAGTTAATTAATTAAGCTACAAACTTCACATTCACCTTTGCAACCTTGATGCAAATACAAATTAAAAAAAATTAAGTAAAAATGAACCAAGTGAGTGATAAAAGTGGGTAAAATTCGGTGCTTGTTACAGTTAAAGAAACTCGGACTGGCTTTAAAAGAACACGGTAGCTCTGAAGTGACATCGTCATTTAGCGGCTGCTGAGTAGATATATGTAGCGACAAAATATCCTTCCTTTTTTCAAGATTTCGCAGTAATGATATGTCTTTTTGGCATAGAATCGAAAAGAATAGAGATCTATGCTAAAAAAGACATGATTATTGCAAAATCTTGAAAAAAGAAATAATGATTTTTATGTAATAAATTTTATTGATTATCAACTTCTGATTTCATTTTCTAGTTTGTAACCTTTACGATCCACCACTTGGAGTATGGGACGATTATTGTCACAAACAAATACCAGACTCAGCTTTTAAAGCCAGCAGCGAACATACAAATCCCTATGTTGCAGCAAAATTCGGAAGAATGTGGAGGCTTAATAAATACATCTTTAATAGATACACGTGGTGCCCCGCCCAAAACGACATGAGTACTCCCTGGCTACAAGTAGACCTTCAGAAATTGTTCTTTATTTGTGCTGTGGGTAGTTCATGTGCACCCGATATGAAAGGTTATACCTTCAAACTTTGTACTTACTTTTTCTACTGATGGGATAAACTGGGAGAAAAACGTGGACCCAAAAACCTCAAAGCATCAGGTAAACTTATCAGATGAATAACTTGACAATGCAGCAGCGAGTCATTGGGTCTTCGGTACAGCTTTCTTCAATTCGAAAATTCATAGACTGAAGGTGGTACTACACTTTTTCCGGTCGGACAGAAACGGCTCGGCAAACCGTGTAACTTTTACCATTTTGCACAAGGATTAAGGAATGGATCATTGGAATCCTTTTGGGGGCACAAGAACTCAAAAATCAGATTGCGCATGTGTGAATAACAAATTGAATCATTCTCGTACCCAGACAAGAAGGGGAGGAACAACGGCCGAGGTGCTCTGGGTACGAGAATGCAATTCGAACAAGTTCAATTCCTCTCTGAAATGAGCGTAGATTTGGGAAGTTGTTTATCATTTCAAGATATGTCTTGGGACAAACTTAATTGCTTACCAGCGGAATTTCCGGAGTAAATGGTAAGGGACCAGTCATTATTTACAGGGAGGGGGGCTGGTGGAAATGAGAAATGTGCTGCACAATTTTTGATGGCCCCACCCCCCCTTTCCACATACATTCTCTTATAACAATAATGCAGTGTGTGCATGAAAAATGATGACCCCCCCCCCATATTTCCACCAGCCCCCCCTTCCCTGTAAATAATGACTGGTCCCTAACATCCACTATACTCTTTAACTCCTCCGTCAAATTAATATTTTTTCTTACAATGGGATTAGTTACTGTTTTTCTGTTACATATTCAACACTTTATTCAAACTAGTACACACTGGAAAGAAGTGTGCAAGAGTGCATCGAAAGCAGGCTTCATGCTGCTGTTGATCTCTGTCTGAAAAAAATGACGTTTCGATCAGCTAACAACTTAGACAAGGCGCATTTTCGAGAAATCAGATACCTGGAGGCATTTTGGGGTAGAGACTGGTAACATATTTATTCTAAACCGATTTTTCATGCTGAATGCAAATATGACTGTTACCAACACGTATTCTGCAATCTTATACGTGTAAGACGTGTTTTGTGAATTGCTACAGTCATTTCATACTAACGGCTTTTTCATGTAATTCCAAAAGTTCCCAAACTTAAAATCAATTACCATACCTGGAAAGAGCATATCAAAATCAGTAAAACTGTGAAGTTTGAAGGATATCAGTTGAAAAATCAAGGATATACGAATTTTCAAAAAACGAAATTTTGTATGAAAACACTTACAGTTATGCAAGAGATACCAACAAATTTCGATTTTTGAAAATTCGTATCTCCTTGAGTTTTCAACTGATATCCTTCAAACTTCACAGTTTTACTAATTTTGATGTGCTCTTTTCAGTTATGGTAATTGTTTTTAAGTTTGGGAACTCTTGAAATTACATGAAAAAGCCGTTAGTATGAAATGACTGTAGCAATTCACAAAATACGTCATTTACACGTATAAGATTGCAGAATACGTCTTGGTAACAGCCATATTCGGATTCAGCATGAAAAATTAGTTTAGAATAGTTATGTTACCAGCCTCTACCCCAAAATGCCTTCTGCATTTTTTGCGATCGACTTTTTCAATTTTACGCCTTGTCTAACTCAATACTCACTGATTAAGCTAGGCTTGAGTTGTTAGTCGCATGCAACTTCCGTTTTTAACATTTTATCCTTCACACAACAAGAAACATTTAATCTAAAATATGAAGCCGAACTCTGATTACTTACAGTTTTCTTTGTTTGTTTGTTTGTTTGCCTTTGTTTGTTTTTACAAATGCAGGTCTTTGATAGAGGGCCTTTCCACCACTGTGTTATTGTTAACGTAAAAGGTTTGCCCAACAAACCATACCGCTATATTCGTTTTCATCCTACGAAGTACAACATCATTCCCTGTCTTGGAGTTGAAGTCTACGGCTATGGAGGTAGTGTTAAACATAGTTTATGTTATATTGTTGATAAACTGAGAGTAGACGCTTCGATGTCGACTAGGGCGTATTTCAGTTAATTGCAGAAAACTTCCTTGAGGCAGTCAAATTCTTGAGGAAACTGCAGCTTGACTGGCTGGCCAGTTTCATGTTAAAACAATAACCAATCATCCAATTGATATTCATAAAAACTGGTGATTATGAGTAAGAGGTATGGGGAGGGGTTGTCTACATGGGTTAATTGCCCACTTCCCACTAGCCCACTAACAGGCCATTCTCGTCCCCAGAGCCCACGGTGATACCGTACAGCGGAAGGCTCTGGGGACGAGAATGACTAACAGGCCCGTAGTGTCCGAACCCTAGCCTCCTCCGCAGGCGCCTCCTGTTGGGCTTCCTGTCTCGAAAGACCGAAAGGGGACTGAAGCTCAGGTTGACAAAGGGATCCCATGAAGGGTTGCCTGCGGATCGGAGGAGGCTATCCGAACCCTATATACTACTTTCATCTCTAATTTTCAATCAAATGACGTACGCCGTAATTAATACTACTAAGAGAGCTTCCTGCTCCCTAAAAGCAACACTCCCTCAGGAGAGTTCACTTTAATCTGCACTCAACGTTTAGTGTTTTTGCACTCTCTGGAATTTGAAACTGACTATCAAAACTGAGAATTCCTCCGACTGATAAGTGTATATTTATGTTACTTTTGAGGGCCCTTATGAAATAACTTCTAGTAATAAGGCCTACTGGACTCGTATGATATTGCATTTATTAATGTAATAATCACGAAAAAAAAACACACATTCGTGTTCATACCGCCCTTATACTTTTACAGGTGCAGTATCAAACGGGCCACCAGTATTTCCGCTTAAAGACCTTCGAATGAAAGGTAGGTACAGATGAAACTATTACAGATGAAAATATTTGATGACTTACAAAGGTTAAAGCCTATAATATAATTCTATATTTTCCAGGATCATCAGTATGCAACGTTCAAAATCGTTGTGAGGATATACCAAATGCGGAGTGTGATAGCGAAAAAAAATCCAGACCAGGCGATTACACGTGCAAATGTAAATTGGGTTATACTGCTGGAGTAAACACATTTGAACCTAAGGACACAATCAGTTGCAAAGGTAGGTAATTCCTTTAGAAAAATTTAATTCTAATTAAATTAATTAGTTCTAAGTACAATCAAGAGACCATATTACTAAGACAGCGAAACTAGTATTGATGTCTGTGCGATGTTCGCGGCGACTAAGGCTATTTTTAGTAACTTCGCCATCGCGCGCGCAAGGCTCTTAAACAAAAGAATTCAAAAGCCGAAAGCAAACGGTCCCGTTTGCGCGTACGTCAAAAATCAAGTTCTATGCGCGCGCGGTGGCGGCGAAATTACTAAAAATAGCCTTAGTTGCCACGAACATCGCACAGACATCAATACCGAGCTTCGCTCTCTTAGAATTTATCCTTGTGCGATGGACAATATGGAAAAGTTCTGTACGCGACTAGAAATAATCCCTGACCCAAATGATTCTCAAAACTATATGTGTGCCTGAAATAATCCCAGACTTGATAATATCTGTTATCACATCATTTAATCATAAAATCGTATATAATAATCTGAATCGAATTTTTTGTCCAGACATCGATGAATGTGCCAATAATAAAACTTGTGGATATAATTCAAACTGTACCAACACTGCTGGATCATTTTACTGCAAGTGCCATCATGGCTACACAAGCCCTAATGAATCATACTGTAAAGGTTCGTTATAAAACACGTTACGTTACGTAATTAAACGTACTTAAATCAGTTAACGGTATACTCTAGTACTTTTCAGCATTTATACATAACCTTGCAATGATCCTTCTTTTTTCAGTTTCATTTGTGCTTTCTTTAATTATAATTTCAGATATCGATGAATGTAAAAACTCGAGCTTTCTGTCATCAACTTTCAACGTGTCAAAATGTTCCAGGTTCTCACAAATGCATTTGCAATAAAGGTCTTACAGGCAGTGGAGAACCAGTCGTAGGCGGATGTATAGGTTAGCGCAATAGAAATTATCGTTTTACATAGAATATGAAACCAATAAAGTTAATAGAATTCACTGATTGGCCCCTAGCCGTCACGTGCAGTAGTGCTTGTGTTAAGGTCACCAAAACGTTCTGACATTGTCACTGAATTGTTGTCGTACACATGTAAAAGCGTTACCAGAGGGGGACGTAAGGGAGTTTGCGGATGATGCGGTTTTGCGTTATTTTTGATGCGGTTTCGCGGTATTCCCTTCAGATGTTGTACGCGGTTTGCGGTTTTGGAGATTTTTACAATTTTTGTTGCGTTTTTTTTTTCTCAATTTTGTTTGCGGTGTTGCGGTTTCCATACCCCCCTGACGACCCCCCTTATAAACTTGATTCAGTCGTTTAGTTACCTAATGAATTCTTGAAAAGACATTTTTCAAATTAAATCGAGTTATATATCAAGTCGATAAACTATGGAAAAGTTTGTACATCTATACAACAATTCACTGACAATGTCCAAACGTTTTGGTGTCGACCACAACACGAAGTGCTCCACATCCATACCTTTAAGGAACCAGGTTTAGTAATCATTTCATTCTATAAACTTTGAGATGAAACCTATTTCCAATAGCAGAGTTTGCCCATGCTACCGTGGATCTGCACATATGCACATTGAAAGTGCCTCAATTTGCCACGGGAGCTGGCGTGTTCTGTATGCCCAAATTTTGACTAACGCAGTAATTGCATCCTCTATTGCTTTGTAAATTCAAAAACATGTCATTCTTTATAATTTTATTTGGTTAATTCAATTTCATGTTCTACAATTCAACAGACCTCGATGAATGCAAGTCGCCGTCCCTGAACAACTGCCATAAAAACGCAATATGTAGCAACATATATCGTTCATTTTCTTGTCGGTGTAAAAATGGGTTCACAGGATCTGGTTATAATGCAAGTGGATGCGCGGGTGAGTTTGAAGTATCAACTACGTATTCCAATCTGCAAACTTTTAAGAGAGAGGGGGAGAGACAGCTAGACAGACAGACAGACAGTTTTGATGATATTTTTTTACTCCTTTAAGCCATAAGGTGTTGAACGTAATGTATAAAACTCATTTTCTCAGTAGCCCGTACCTATTATTTGGTTGACAGACCTGTGTGAGCTGAACAAGTCTGCTGCCAAGTGTCATCGTCTCAGCTGATGAAAATTGCGTTTCAAATACTACATCACCGCAGCCGGTCCAAATTCGAAGCGCCCAAGTAAAATCCTCATCGTTTCTCCATTTTCAAACACTCATTATTGCTAGGCAAATTGATGATTGAGAAATTTATAATGCTGAAAATACAATTGAAATTCAGACCTGTCGAAAACCAAATAAATGCTGGTGCGAGCCACCTTACCAGATGCAATGGTATGAGTATAAAGAGAATGGGACTGTCATACTGGACTGAAATAACACTTACATTCTTGGAGTTGTACATTTTTAGCTATTGTTTTTATCACAGATATTTGATAATTAGTTCTGAAAATCGAATTGAGCGAACAAAGACAGTTCGTTGTTCCACAGCATCATTACAGCACCAATTTATAAGATATCTACCGTATGGACACATGGTGACATAATGTTTTGTTTAATTTTCCTGTTCTTTATTTAGATATTGATGAGTGCTTGACTAAAGGTATTTGTGGATCCAATTCACAATGTACCAACACTGAGGGATCATACAACTGCAAATGTCATGATGGTTACAGTAGCCCTAGTGGAAGAGACTGTAAAGGTAATTAATTGAATAATATAACTAGACAACAACTGTCGACAACGAAATCTCGAAGCTCGAGATTTCAAACTGTCAAGTTAGTCACCAACTGGTTAGCCACTTTTTGTTTCCACATCATATCGCTAAGATCGCAAACAATGTGTTCAGCGATCATATGGAATCGCTTTGATTGCTAACTACATGCACGATCCTCTAACTTGTAGCATTTTCGTGACAGCGGCTGCTGGGACCTAAAGTCACTAACCTTTCTTAATAACACCGAATTAGTCGCTGGGTATGGCACAAAAAAATGGGTGTGATCTAGCAGGTAACGAGACGCGCAACTCGAAGTGCGTAACTCGAAACCCTCCAAAACAGTATATTTTTAAAAGTTAATCTGTACAGTATAGCACCTATATTGTTAATTTTACTCTCATGTTTCTATAGCTTTGCCTTGGTGTGTGTGGAAAGGCTCTGCAATATGTGACAAGGAGTTGAGAAACTGCGATAACAAGTTACAAAAATGCACTGAATGCAAGACTGGTTATGAGGAAATTGATGGCAAGTGTAAAGGTAAGTGGTCGCGGTAACTAATGTGATTTGTCAACTTTGCCTATCATATTAATTATCAGAACGAATCATTTGAGGTCTAAGGGTCCAAAACGAAAAGCAATTACTCACGCTTCTGTACTGTAATCGCATAAACACATGCTTGACGCTGGGCCTATAGACAGCAGAAAAGCACACTTGGCAAAACGAGAGTAGGCGCGCGTCAGTTGATTATTTCACTTGCTTTGAAGTGCTCTACAATTTACAGAGTGTTAATATATATAATGCTATAGATCCACTAGCGACCGTATTTTGTTAGTATAAAATGCTACTCAGCGCAGGCGTTATGTTTCGTATACTTTATATGCAAAGCTTTGAATTCAGCTGATTAAAATTGATTATTGTATTTGGAAAAATGAAAATTGATTGCTGAAAATCATGCTTGCTAGGGGCCTTAAAAAGGTTTACATTTGGCCAACATATAGAACCCTTTTTGCGGAAGTCAGCAGGCAATACGTTTAGATTATTAATGAATATTTAACCATTGTTGTATCAGATATCGACGAATGTGCAAAGAACATTTGTGGTAATTATGCTACTTGTACCAATACTTTTGGATCCTACTGGTGTAAATGTTTGGACTGAATAACTTTAAAAATATTACAAATTTGTTTGGAATATTTGTAAGGATACTTTTCAATAAAAACGTACTTGTACAGGTTAAATAGTGTTAGCTTTATCGAGTAGAATCAATAATCATGAATAAAGTTATAAGTGTAAAAAAGGTGAGAGTTGCTGCAGGGGTGAATTTAGGGGAGGGGTGCAGGAAGTGCGCACCCCCCTCCCCCCCCCCCCCCACCCCCCACCCCCCTGAGACGACTTTGGGCCCTTTTCTTCTCTATATTTTTCCAAAATATCCTCTGGATAGTTTCCAATTTTATAACGCTCCCCCTCCCCCGAAAAATAATCCTGGATGCACCCCTCCCTGAAGGAAATCCAGGATCCTCCCCTGTGCTTTGATGTTTTTCACGACTATAACGTCTAATGCAAAGTACAAATCATGAAATCAAAGACCAGGTAGTCGCGTTTCATCGTGTGTATTTTTTTTGGGGGGTGGGGGGGGGATTTAGATAATTTATCTAACAGAGAATTAGTTATATAATCGTCGATGAAAAGCTACTCTTCAAAGTAGCTAAGACTGTGTAAAATGTCATCTTTATGCACCCTTATATAATATATCCCTATAAGTCCTTTGGCCGGGGATGAGGGTACTCGGGCAATGAGTAGGGATTTGATAGCAAACATGTGCCCGTGGAACAAAAAACGAATCAAAAACTTGCAACGTGTTGCACATCAGCAAAAATTGGGCTAAAAATCGTTGCGTATGGTATGTTACACAGTATCAACTTAGCGTTGTTCAGTAAAACTCGTCCTTGCAAACCGTCTCGTGTAACATCAGCTTATTTCCACTCCAAGCAAAACAATCAGTGATAAACAGCTTACTTTTCGAAATGTGTTTTTTAATGTCTTACATGTACACTGACTGAACTGGAATAAGTGGGTGGGGTATTTTTGTGTCATTTTTAGTTGACACCCTACAACTGAAAAACAACAACAACAACAACAACAACAACAAAAATTCAAATCCCCACGGGCTTACGATGATAGGTACGTCGATAGGTACAGTATCGTTCAAAAGTGTTCCCTCCACCGCCACAGGGTGCCCAGGAGTTTCCTACTTTACCAATGCATTGCCACTGGTGCCTGTTTTCTCGCAAGTGCAATAAGCGCAGGTAACCCAAGCCTACCTAAACGTCTTTGTAAAATTTCAATTGAAGAAAAAAAAGAACTAAACTTTAACACAGCGGCGATTTCCTGATTTTCATATGCCATGCATCTGTAGGTTCTGGATTCCCCTTGCTTTTCAAAATGTAATAGTTTTGACATAGCAAAGTTTGGGATTCCTGTTTTACAATTCTCCCGTCATGCAACATGAAACAAGATGGCGGCGTACTAGAACTGTTTCTTTCTTTGAAGCTTTTATATTCATCTTCAGCCAAACAAGAAGTTGTGAATTTGAAAACGTAGAATGTCTTCTACGGCCCGCAAGGAAAGACGGCATTTGTAAGTTTCACTCTTTCAATTTGCACCCCTTTGCTTTTAGAATGTGCATACGTACTACATGTAACTGGACATCTGAGTTGAAAAGCTTTAAGCTTAAATGTATTAAGCTTACTTTAAAACATTTGAAACAACAACAACAACAAAAACAATTTTATCAATTGCACCTCCATATGCTTTAATATAACTTACAAAAAAATACATCAATTTAAATAGGTATGGTACCCAGCAAATTATATTCATTCTATTGTGTTTGTCTTGTGTCTCTGAATCATTTTCAAGAAAGATCTACTACATGAATATCGTTTGTAGGGTATTCTTTAGTTATTCCCGGACACCGTTGGGACAAGACACAGTGTTCGTATCAAAATGTGTCTGTATAAATGCATTTGGTTATTTATTCTTAATTACAAGCAAGCAAGCAAGCAAGCAATTTACATGTACACATTGTCATTGTCTTGAGAAAATAACCAGGTAGTGTATGAAATTATTACACCATTATTACATATTATGGTGTTTTTATTACTTATTGTGCAGATGGTGGAAACAACATGGAAAACAAATCAGTGATTACACAGAAGGAGAGAAGCCTAAAAAATGTAAGTTGCATACCATTATACTCACTTTGTCATGCAGTAGTGATAAAGCAGTTTTCATGACATGGAAAATGCCAGAGACAACACAGCATGATATCCATGGTCATGGCATGGTTTGGTCCATTCCATATTCACACATGCTTTAGTAGTAGAAACTTTGGAGACTCGAGTAAACTAGGCTGCTGGATTGCATCAATGTGTATAAGGTACTTTCCCTGATCAACCAACCAAGTCTACTTGAAATATGATTTTATCAATATTGGGTTAAAATCCTTTGAAATTTGATACTCCATCCATTTATTCATTTGTTATTCTTTTGCAGTTGCAAAACCTTCCCATAAAAGAAATTTAAATATCAAAAAAGAGCAACCAAAGTCTTCAGAAGTCTCAACAACAACAGAATCTGAGGAAAATAAGAAAGCTAGATTTATTGTCTTTGTAGGTAAGTCTTCCCCCATATCACATCACTGGTACTTTTTGTTTTTGGCTATTTGTACACAAATGACAATCTTGAAAAGTTAGAAAAGTAAAATGTAGTATGTTATGTACTGTATGGCAGTTGATGTGAATTTTTTATGAGGTGATTGCTTATGAGAGATGCCATGAACAATAGTAATTTGTATTGGAAATTGCTGTTAGCAATCACCTCTCATAATTAACCATGGCCACATTTAGCTCTAGGTGACAGATTATCATAAATTTCTTTTGTTTTTGACCTCCAATAAGTGGCCACTTGATATATGATCCCCCTTTATCATAAGCCAAAAATAATTATTGGATTATGTGTCACTTTACATCATGGAAATTGACGTTAAACAAAATCACTAACACCATATACAAGGGGCACTTTACTGAAATTTCAAGTCTTATTGTCGATCATAAATTATTTTTGCTGTTGATCAATATTGGTTTATTTTTCTCTCATTCTACATTTACATGTGTATTGCAGGTAATCTCCCATTTGATCTTACAAAGGAAGACATCATTCATCATTTCAGATGCACTGGTAATTGCCATTCTCTCTATCAACCTCATATACATTTTATGAATACTGCTCATTTAGAATATATTAATGGGTTCAGTTGATACCGTTCAGTTTAGTATTAGGGCACAGGGGGCAGTCAGTAATACATTACGGTCAGAAGGAAACAATGCCACAGGCGACAAGTAGAACAAAAAGACATTGTTCAGAGTAATCCATATATTCTTTGTTTTTGTCATTTTAACAAATTGTGAGCTTCGTTCTAATGGTAGTGGATGACCCGGGGCAGTCCCCCAACCTCCACCCCCCCCCCCCAAACTAGGTTAGGAAATGGATATGCTGCTTTCTATTACTGAGAAATATTTCCTACAAAGGACATATAACTGACTGCTCCCTCCTGTCCTTAAGGAATTTGGGTTGTGTGCAACCCTGTAAACTTGTCATGTTTTCTTGCTTAAACATTTTTTTAGACATCATTTTGATGTTTTAGATGGAGTAAGTGATTTTCGATTGATGACAAAAAAGGATGGTGGAACATCTAAAGGCTGTGGATTTCTGGAACTGGACAACTTTGCTAGTTATGAGGTAAGTCTTTTTAGCAATAGATATAATAGCAGTGACAAAATGAAGTGTGAAGTGAGGAAGAACTTCAAAGTCAAATGTGTGTCTACAGTGACAGTGTGTTAGGATGGTAATTATATATGGGAGCTATACTGTATTTAGTAATTTATACTTTGACTGATTCATGTTTCTATTATTCCATTCAGAAAGCACTCAATCTACATCACAGTATTATTGGGGGAAGAAAAATTAATGTAGAGGTTACATGTGGTGGTGGCGGCTCAGGAGAGAAACGTTTGGAAAAGTTAAATGAAAAGAAAAAGAAATTCAAGCGTAGGAGAGGGAAAAAACTTAAATCTAAGGAAGAAGAAGCTAATGAAAGTCAAAACACTACAAATGTGGAGAATAACCAGGACAAGGGCAAGAAAGAACTTATTGAGAAAGGAATAAATGAGTCTAGTCAAGAAAGAGATCTAACTGAGATACAAAACAATATAGATGAAAAAGTAAAGCAAAAGAAAGAAAAGAAACGAAAAAGAAACCTCGAACCTTCTGAAGAAAAAGGAAAGAAGAAGAAAAAGTCATTGAAAGAATCAAGTGCTATGGAGTCTATTGTCAAGGACCTGGAACTTGAATCACTTGTGGTAAAAAAGGAAAAAGTAACCAAGGACTAAAAAAGAACAGATGTAGCATGCAGTTATTTAAATTAATGTCTGTCTGCAAGCTAAATTAAAGTTCTTAAAGCTTGATTCTCACATGATTGCTATGATCTCTACAATCTCAGAAAATGTTTGAACAGAGATCTGATAAAACCGTATTACATGTAGTTAGCAATTCCAGCTATCGATCCGTAGTAATGACAGCAAATGCAATCAAAGTGATTGGTTTTAGTGTTCTATCTCAAAGCATTTCCATAGATGATCAGTGCTGCAATCACTATGATTGTTACAATTGCTGAAAACACTTTTTGGGATATAATAGCAATCTAAAGAAACCAAGTTTAGAAGGCTTAAAGACAACCTAAGTTCAAAAACAATCCTCAATAGCCTCAGTTTTCTTCGACCTTCATAGTTATTTTCTGAAAATCAAACATTGAAACGAAACATACATGTATAACGTATTCTAAAGCATTGTATTTCTGACTCGTTTGACTCGCGAGTAGCGAGTCACCATTGTTTTGAATCATCTCATTAGTGACTCGTACTCCTGAGTCAAAAACATATTTGTTTGACTCGCAACTCGTACTCGCGAGTAGAGGTTACGTTACTCGTTTGCGGTACTGTACCATAACGACCATTTTAGTGGTTATCAATAGTTTATTAAAGGAGGCAGTACATGTAATATGCATGTTCTTTTACACACATGAAAAAGAACATACACATAACATGAGGTTCATCATTGTTTTTGGTTGATTATTCTTTTTTTGGTGGTTTAATTATGTTGAAAAGAGGATTTCTCTATGCGAGTAAGCAATTTGTTTTGCTTTCATGGAATGTAGAATGCCCTCTTTTGCAGTCAGAAAAGGATTTCAAGGAAACTCACAAAATGTTTTTTATAGATCTAGAATTCTACTTTGTAGAAGTTTTTCTCAAAATATAAATTATCAAGCGGAGAACTCAAAATGTGCAACCAAAGGAAAAATTCACCTAGCAAAATCAATTTGGTTATTGAATCAGAATTTTGTGCCTTTTTGTTTCCTGCATGGCAAATGTCATAATTTCACAAGTTTTTGAATGCTGAAGACCTAAACTACAAAATTATTTTAGTTGAGTGTGTCTCCCAGATAAGATTATTAACAAAACATACTACCAAAATCACTCGACTGTTAGCACTGGAAAATAAACCAATTGTGTTTTGAATTTCAGTTGACTTACGTGACCATTTGGAAAGCTCCAACTGGCAATGTGTCATCAAAGAACCATAGCGGGAAACAGAAATGTAAGCAAAACGTCACCAGTTAGAGTTAGAGCTCTCCAAATGGTCCTCTGAAATTCAGAACACAACTGATCATTCGTTTTCTAGTGCTATTATACAGTGGGTCTCTGCTAAAATATTTTGAACATAAACAGGCATAAACAATAAGTGCTGGTTCCTCAAAGCCTGAGATTAGTACTAATCTCAGTGGTTTTCTTAAGATTAGTGCTAATTGGTTGTTCAGGATTTCAGGCCTTAAAGTAATCAGTAGCATGTGCTCATGAGGTAATACAGGAATTTTCACTGAATGTGTGAATGAATGAATAATTATATTATTTTATATGTAAATGATAGGAGGCAGTCGTAAGGGGGGTACGGAAACTGTACAACCGCAAACAAATTTGAGAAAAAACGCAACAAAAATTGTAAAAAAAATCCCAAAAACTGCAAACCATGTACAAAATCTGAAGTCAAAAATATCAAATAACTGCAGGTTAAAATATCAAATAACTGCATCACTGCAAACCCTTACGTCCTGTCCTCTGATTGGGTAAAATATCGAATTATGTGGAAACTATCATTTTGTTTTTCATAATTTACAAATTTGTACTCCTTGATCATTGTTTTAATTTTTTATGTCATCATCTCCACATAAACATCCTTGTTTCTTGTCTGATAACTTTTTGAGGATAAGCACTGTTGCTATGGTTACTTGTCAAACACCCAATATTTTTATATCACTCGATAGGTGCAAACAATTTGGGTGTGATTCAGCCTAAACATAGGAAGCTCTTGTATACTTATTTGTGTTCCTTTTAAGGGTCTCTTCCTTTCATTTTTACAGCCTTTTCTTGTGCAGTCACTCATGGATCACGTGACCTGGTGTGCTCCCAGCAAAAACACAATGGCGTCGGAAGAAGGTGTTGTGTTTTGTGTTCCCGAGTTTCCTTCCCATGTATTTTCATGTCTAAACGTGCTCAGGAACGAAGAAAAACTATGCGACATTACTCTTGTAGTGGGAACACAACGGGTTAGATGTCATCGTGTTGTCCTAGCGGCCGCAAGTTCATATTTTAACGCTATGTTTACAGGCGACATGTTGGAAAGCAGACTTGACGAAGTCACCATTTACGGGGTCGAATTTTCAGCCCTGGAAGAACTTATTAATTTCTGTTATTCAGGAAGAACTGAAATAACAGTTGATAATGTACAGAATTTAATGTGTGCTTCAAGTCTACTTCAGTTAACTAGCGTAAAGCAAGCTTGTGTTGAATTTCTACATCGTGTTCTCCATCCTAGCAATTGTTTGGGTATACGAAGTTTTGCAGATACTTTTTGTTGTGGTGATCTTGTCGAAGCAGCTGGTGTATTCGCTATGAAGAATTTCTCTGATGTATCCAAGAGCGAAGAGTTTCTAGGTTTAGATCCTGATGAACTTGTGGCTTTAATCTCGAGCGACGAGTTGAATGTTCGAACAGAAGAGGAAGTTTTCGAAGCTGTTCTACTTTGGACAGAAAAAGAAGTTGACGAAAGAAAAGATTTTCTACCGGAGCTTCTTAAACACGTACGCCTACCTCTTATTCGTCCACAGTACCTTTGTGATCATATCGCGGCTTATGAGCTTGTTAAAAACAACCTCGCGTGTAGAGATCTGGTTGATGAAGCCAAAGACTTCCTCTTGTTGCCAGAGAGACGCTCAGTGCTTCAGTCTCCAAGAACACGACCAAGAAAGTGCAGTGAGGCAGCTGGCATTATCTTTGCGATAGGAGGGCTTAATTCTTCGGGGGAAGCTCTATCCACAGTTGAAACATTTGATCCTATTACAGGACAGTGGTCGCCTGCAGAAGGTATGACTTCATTAAGGACCAGGGTTGGTGTTGCAGTATTAGGAACCAATCTCTATGCCCTAGGAGGGTTCGATGGCCACAGAAGGCTAAGTACAGTTGAATATTATGATCAGCAGGTTGGAAAATGGATCCTGGCGACACCCATGAACACTCGCCGCAGTGCTCTTGGTGCAACTGTTATGAATGACAAGATATATGTTATTGGTGGCTACGATGGACATATCTCTTTAAGCACTATGGAATGCTTCTCCCCCAAGACAAACACTTGGACCTTTCTCAGCCCTATGAATACCCTTCGTAGTGCCTCAGGTGTTACAGAACTGAATGGCAAACTGTTTGTCATTGGAGGTCATAATGGATTATCTATTTTTAACACAGTTGAAATTTATGATCCACAGACAGATAAATGGAGTGTTGGGCAATCATTGAACATGAGGAGATGCAGAGTGGGAGTCGCCATTCTTAATGGTTGCATATATGTTTGTGGTGGATATGATGGAAGTGCATTCCTAAACTCAGTTGAATGTTATGATCCAAACTCTGGCCAATGGAAATTAACAACACCAATGAAAAGTCGTCGCAGCCGAGTTGCTGTGGTAACCCTTGGTGGACGATTGTATGCTGTTGGAGGCTATGATGGATTGACTAACTTGAACACAGTAGAGTGTTATGACCCTCAGGAAGACCAAATGGACCTTTGTTACTCCAATGTGTAAGCACCAGGGGGGAGTGGGTGTTGGTGTGCTACCCCGTGGACCTTACAGTTAGATTCTCTGTTAGACAATTGAAGGGGTGCACATAAAAATGGCCTAAGTGACTTTTGGTATAAAATGATCTCAATTAACTTTCCCTTGCTCAAATATGAATGTCTGGGCAAAATCAAAATGTAACTTGGGTCATTTTCATGGGCAAGCCTTCAATATAAACATCTCATTAATTAATGATTTCACTCAATACCAGTAGCCTAAAGAGTTAACCTTGGTTACCCAAAGGGCAGATAGCACTATCCATTGGATAAATCTTTATGCAGTGAATAAATTTACCAGTGATGGATATTGCTATTTCACCCTTTGTGCAACTGGGCCCTACTTAATTAATTGACCAGCCAGGTTATGTACATGGTGTATCTTGTGAGCCAATATCATGGCGCACATTGCAATAATAGAACTGGCTAATCAATGACTTCCAAAATATTGAATAAAATTAATGTAAAGTATCCCCAATAAATTTTGGAAAACATAAACAGAGTAGATTTGCTATGACTGTAAAGTCACAGGCTGCACAGTCATGGCAGGAATTTCAAATGTTTATAGACAACATGGCACTGACACGGTCACGGCACTGACATGGTCACGACACGTTAGAGTCCATTTCACACTTATAAGAAATCACATAAAATTTATAGTTTATTATGTGCACAGCAAAAACCGACTCTAAATTCAAATTTTACACAATTTGTTTTTAATGGAATTATGTCTGTAAGACAAATCCTTGTATATTTCAATTTTACTTTTATAATTTTTATTGATATTGTCAATAAATTTAGTTGACAAACGTCAACAAGCAATTAATGTGTGAGGCAATAAAAGCAAGGTTTATCAATCTGTCTCATGTCAATTTTGAAATCTGCTGTGGTGCTAGATTAATTAATAATTATTGAGTGCATGCATTTGTCAGTGTTTTTACAACTTTAGTAAGCACTTTGCATTGCGTGGAATGGGAATAGGAATAGTAATGCTGCCCACTAGCTCACTTTGAGTTCATTTCAAGTGCAATACACACATTTTTGAGTTTATAATAATTTTAATGCTACCTGTCACAATACAGTGTATATAGCATCTTTAACACAAAGACCTCTTCAACTGTAACAATATGTAAAACTCTAACAATGACTTCGCTTGGAATTTCAAGCTAGATAATTATACTAAAGTCTGATTTTAAAAACGCAGCAATGCCAACATACATGTACTTCTTATTAGAGGGCTATGCATCCTTGATCACAGTAAAAACGGATGTAATTTGCTTTTTGAAAAAGGCATAAAAGTTTTCAAATGTTTGAAATCCTTCCACTCTGAGGTGTTCCAGTTTCACAACACACTCAATACCGTTATGTGAGGAGCCTTTCTTCTCATGAACAGTTAAGTTAAACAGAAGTAATGGATTACAGTCATCTTTGTCTCCACCAGAAGTAGCACCTGATTCTTTATCATCCAAACACTCCTCAAGGCTACTTATTTCACTGGACTGGGGGATGTTATGGATATCTTTATCACTATGTGTGATGGTGCTTGTATCCTCATGTCTCAAACTTCTTCTTCGCTCTCTCCTACAATGTGTCCATGTGTTGACTAGTGCTCTGCATGTAGCACTACAAATATCTGGATTTTCTCCAGAACCACTGATCACATCACACTTCATCTTGAGTTTATTTTCCAGATAGAGACGGAGGCCTTCAAAAAAGTTCTTGGAAGTAGAAAAACTTGAAAAAACTATTCCACTGGTCGCACCCTTTTGCTCTGGTGTTTCACATAAAGAAACATTAAAACTGTGGCCTCCCCTTTTGTGCCTTTTTGATGTTTTGGGATGGCACTTGAGAAGACTAACAATGCCTTTGTCATTCCCTGATCCCTTGAGTTGGCTATCTGATGAAAATGTACTGCAGACTTTTTGGCAATCCATCATGCACTGTATAATGTCTCTAAGCGCTGGAACTCCCACATTTTGAGTTAGATTGTGGGTGAGTTCAAAAGGGTCTTGAACACATAAAGGAGTGCCTCTTCCAGACTGAGGTTACATCTGAAGATCCGTCAGCTTGTTTGATATCTTTCTTTTGTGTCTTGATTTCTTGTAACTCATCTTCCAGTGATGTAACAGTACAATAATCTCCTCTTCTGATATTGACAGCACAGATTCCATAATCAAACTTGCTGCCATAGTACTCAAAGAATTCTTCAAGAAGTTTTTCTGTTGAAACAGGGGGAAAAACACTTAAAAAAATAACATTTTCAAAGGCAAATGTGTTCAAGATTGAGCATCAGTGAGCAATCTAAAATCAGAGATGCTGCACTGTTAAATCAGTAAAGGAGTGGTAAATAGTTGCTACATTATGGGATCATAACTCAGGAAATTATCAATTGCCAACTGGTAAACAGTAACTGATCAAACTAAAGTAATGCCAACCAGTAATGCCAAATTTTAAATTCCTTCACGAATACAAACATAATAGTTTTAATTAGAGAACAAAAGCTACATGAAAAGCATTCTGGTATAGATAGGGGGTCAAAACATAATCATGCAAGGGGGCTTATTGGTCAGGGAAGAGGCAGGGCAAAGTTCCTCTCCCATTGCCTTTTCCCTTCCCCCCTTGGACCACTACACAAGCCAGTTATAACTTTGAGGTCAATCTTCATACCAACTGGTTTTGTGTTTAAACTTGGGTCAAGGTTACAAACATTGCTGTAGAATCCACAATCCCATCCATCAACCAATTAGGCTATCCACACTGTAGTTCTTGTTGGTCCTTGGCTGGCCATCCAGATACATTTTGCAAAGATGGGATAACAGGGGGATTAGTGGTCTGAAGGAAGTACAGAATCATCAATGTCAGGGCATAGCTTGTTAACTGACCACTACCTCCCTCTGATATTCCAGATACTTTAGCCCAGGCCCTAATAGTGTATATAAGCTGTGAAATCCTGGGGTCCAATTCCATGTAGCATTTTAGAAGTTTTGTATTTTGAAGACCAAGTCTGCAAGAAAATACAGTACAAACAAAAGTGCTTTGTGACTTTGTGCATTGGAACAAATAACTTTGCACTCAGGGCCCAAGTTCCTGAAAGCCAACACCACTAGGTCAAATGAGTATGCATGCGCAGCAATTAGGTGAAAGAGCTGCAGCAAATTTGCATTAATTTGTAAACACTAGGACTTTTGGTCGATAGTGTTCAAAATTACATGGACACTAAAAAGCTCCTGCAATTTTATTATTCAAAGAACATATGATTGTGCAAATTAATTTCAAAGTGAACTTGAAATGAGAATTCACGCATGCAACTTAAAACTATCTCACCTGTTATTGATAGTCAAATCACATGATATTTCACTTGTTTCATGGGTAAACTTTATAACAGGACACTTAGCAGAGTATATTGGAATCACATTAGAACATCCTGGAACCAAGTTTCTCATCACCTTTACAACAAAACTGTGCAAGTCCTTCGACATTTTACATTCCTCTCTAGTATTGCTCTCTTCTTGACTTTCAATTTTGATGTCCTCTAAGTCAATATTCCAAGTTTCTCTGTTGTTATTTATAAGAAGGGTAATATCCAGATCAGAACCTTTGCAGCCTAAACCATTTGCTGATGAACCAAACAAAGCCACTTCACAAGATGGGAAAAATTCTTCAAAGATCTCTTTCAAAATTTCACAAATCAGTGATCGCAAATGTAGGTCTTCTTTGGTCAGCTTTAGTTCTCCTATCAGTGTATCCATTTGTTCTTCAACCTTTTTGGAAAAAAGACTCATTAAAACAATGGAGCTAGGGGGTACACGTAAATCCTTCATGTATATAAGCTATACAGGCAAATGCAGCCCTGGAGTGAGTATAGCATTAATAATTTTTTAAGTTTGTGATTGGATTATTATTCACATGAGCATTGATCAAGAATATGAAGAATAGTTGCTGTAAGAAGTTCTGGAATTCCTTGGCAACTGGGATCATGTTTTAAGGACAGTGAGTGTTAGACCAACAGATAATCAAATTTCGGATCACGTGTGAAAGAGCCGGGTGGGGGAAACTATATAATTAAAAATTTTGGACTTAAATATCTGGTAAGGCTTTCAAAAAATATGCAGGCCTAGACCCAAAAATGTTAAAACAAATTGTGAATAATAGCACAGTACTTGTACTTTACATAGCCACATACACAAATAATGAATAATACCAAAGTAAATGTCTAAAATAATTAATGGTTTTGACTCATAACTTCTAAAACTCACTGATGGAAGTCCATTCATCTTAGTTAAGAGTCCATCAGGCAAAAAAGTGACTGTTTCACTAGAGTGCCTTTTCTTTCTTTTCTTTGTATTGCTTGTGTTTAAAACACTAGGTTTCTCTGGTGCAGAATGGGATTTTTGGCTTGCAAAAGTTCTTTCCTTTATTTTCAAGGTTTTCCCTTTAAAGACAACTGGTTCTGTTTTAGCTAGAATAGCTGCTACACTGTCTTGATTTTCAAATTCTAGAATAGCAAACAACCCCTAGAAAATGATAAAAAAATTCACCAGATTATAATATTTAAAGGGGAGGAGTATTTCCTATGCTATATTAGTACTATGATGTGGTTTTTGATGCATGGAGGGGAGGGGAGGAGGAAGAGGAGGAGGGGTGGGGGCTGGCAGTAGAAGTAAGTATTTGGTATATTAAAGGTTTGAGATTTCATGAAATAGAGTAGAGATTTGCCAATTTTGAAAGGTATATAGAAGGGGATACCTTAAAAATGGTATATGAAACTGTTAGGATTTCAACCTAAGGGCCAATTAAGCCTTCCAATAAAACTAACTTGGTTCAGTGAGTACCCCTGGGCCTGGCCTTGTTTTCACAAAAGTAGGAAGCTAAACAGAAGTGGAAGAAACATAGGCAGATTCAGTGTAGCATTTGATGAGAGAAGAAGACAATAAGGAGTGCATTACTGAATCTGTGTATTTTTGCTCCTGTTCCTGCTTCTATCACTTATGAAACAAGGCTTAAAGGTTTGAATCTCATGGTACAGAGCATTCCAGTATAAAACTCCCCCCCCCCCCCCCCCCCTTGAGAATTACAATCTCTTTACATATAATAATCATTTGTACCCGGGTTTGTACCTTGTTCTTATCAAAATAGATTTTTCTAACTGGTCCATATTCACCAAAGAATGCACTCATTTCATCTTCACTTGTCTCAGAGCATTTAAACCCTGTGACATACAAGCTTACTTTACTGGCCCGTAATTGCTCCTCTTTTAGCTTTAAGAGCTGTTGGTGCTTTTTGCCCTTGATGTGAGTTGAGAGAAGTGCAGCTACACAAACACAAAAGCAAAGAAAAACATGTACAAAGATGACAAATTACTGGACATTTATAGCAAATGGAGAGAATTTCAAATGACTTATTCAAAGAAAATATACTTACCAGACGAGACATAAACATTGCAGACATCACAAAAGACTTGAACAGATGATTTAGATTCGTCAACTTTGTTGTCAGTCATGACTAAAAGCTCAAAAAGACCAAACAATCTCCAAGCAGCAAGAAGCAGCATACACACATGCACAACATATTGTAATACCGGTCTTCCTGTGGATTTTTCGTGCGCGCGCGTAGCCGCCACAGGTAGCCCACGAAACTAAAAAACACTTCCGTTTTCGAACCAGTTCAGTTCAGACTTTCTTTGATCCACCCAGGAGTTCTGATCCACCTTCATTCATGCAGACTTTCTTTGGTCTTTTATTCGAACTCCCTATCCATCCTTTGGTATGATTTTTGACGTGCGCCCGCATTTGAATTCTTTTGTTTAAGAGCCTTCCGAGCGCGATGGCGAAGTTACTAAAAACACAGGCAGCCCAAGCTCTTATTCTGTGGTATTGTATTACAACGAACGATTGTTTTAACGGAACATTAACGGTCATATTTTACATCCTTAAAATATGGTACTTGTGTGAATATAACTGACTTAACTCGATAACATGTTGTGTCATATATTACTTGGCCCAGTTTGCAGTCATTTGGGTGAGTTTTCACTGAGTTATCCTTGTTTTGCTCCCCCCACTATAAAGAATCCCAAGGCTGCACACCAGTAGCGACACCGGTGTCGCTACTGGTGTGCAGCCTTGGGATTCTTTATAGTGGGGGGAGCAACACAAGGATAACTCAGTGAAAACTCACCCAAATGACTGCAAACTCGGCCAAGTAATATATGACACAACATGTTATCGAGTTAAGTCAGTTATATTCACATAAGTACAATATTTTAAGGATGTAAAATATGACCGTTAATGTTCAGTTCAGAAAACAATCGTTCGTTGTAATACAATACCACAGAATAAGAGCTTGGGCTGCCTGTGCTAAAAATAGCCTTAGTCGCCACGAACATCGCACAGACATCAAATACTGAGTTTCGCTCTCTTAGTATAATGGTCTCTTGGTGCGGCTCAGTTCAGTCAGTTTGAAAAAGTTGTGTTTTCAAAATTCGGATTAGCGAAAAAGAACACCAGATCTGCAGCGAAAAGATCACCATTTCTGCATATCCGCATATCTTCTGCACTGTGTGAAACAAGGTATGTACTTCCTGTTATCGGTATGTTCCGGTTCGTTATGTTCATCGCACATAACCAGGGTTTTTGTTCGGCTGTACGCAGGCTAGCACTTTGTAAGGATTCAAACAATTTGGTTGGAGCGATTTTGAATAGACGATTTAACGCTCATCAAAACTGAGAGATATTTCAGCAAAACAATTTTACCGTTGCTATGGCAATACACTGCTCGAGATAAAAATACATGAATCAAAACTTTAATCCAAGTGGAATAACTGGTGTGAAAACCTTTTGATTGTTCATGGATAAGTTGTTGAATAAAAAATGGACAACAAACAACTATTTCGAGCCACCTTAAGGTAAATGGTCAGGTGACAGCCTAATGACGTCATAGGACTAAGGAAGTTAGTTGTCTTTTGGAAATTGCGTTGTGTTGTGAGTTGTGGTTTTCTGCCGTCAAACATTTGATTTTCGGTTTCTCTCCTCAGAAAAGCTTAGATATCACGTTGGAACGCAATCTGTCAAGTTCCAGACTTTTCTTGGTCGATTTCGAATCAGAAAGATGACATCGAATCCTGCTTATCCTCCACAACAATATGGCGACCCAAATCAGCAAGCTCCAGCTGCTTGGCCTCCTGGATATAGCTCGCCATATCCCGCACAACAAGGCTATCCACCAGCAAATCCCTCTCAACCAGGCTATAACACTACTGCTAACCCTGGCTACAATGCTCCTCCTCAAGTTGGCTATTACCCTCCAACCCAGCCATACACAGCACCGCCAACGTACGACGAGTCGACTAAACCGGTTGACTACAATGACACTCAAATGGGAAACTACGCAAGTGATCCTTATGGCGGTCAAATCATTTCATTTAACGATAAAAGCATTCGTATGGGTATGTTCATGCGTTTTTGAATTTGTCAAAAAATATTTTAATCATGCAATATCAAATGAATTGTAAGCTTACTTGTATATTTTAAGCTTACATGCATATAAAGTAATTTAATACGAGTTTGAAATCTCCAGGACTGATCACGAAAATGAAGTCAAGCATGCATTCAGGACTGCTTACTTTAATAGCTGTTTTACACAAACAATGTTGATTGTTTTTCCTTCAGTTGTATACATGTACGTCTTTATGGGCCACCTTTTCATTTGATCCACTTCCGAGAATGTTCATTTCATCCTCTCTGCCACACAATGCCAATTTCTACATTCGAAAATTCCTTTTTAGTATCCACTATATGAAATTATGCACTCTTCTTTTTCGAGAAAAAATTGTGCTCTCCCTTTTACTTTTGCAAAATTGCAGATCTATATTTATTATTTTTAATGATTATTTCATATTCTTTTCTTTCGTTATGAAAATCTACTCGATTTAATTGGAGACTAAATTTGAGAATGATCCATCCGTTTTTCTCCATTTTCACACCCTAATAATGCTGCTGAAAGGTGGTGTTACACAACTGAAGACAACTCTTGCGACATTGATTTTCCATGCAACAATGTTGCCAGTAAAGTTGAACATACAAAACTGAATGATTTTTAGCGAATTTTTTGCTTAGGCAGCACATTAATTGCAAATGTTTGATTTGAATTTTAAAAACTTTTAATGCAAAATTATGTATTTCACCAAGTGTTGCACAGAAAATCGTTGTTGCAAATCATCTTGTGTAACATCACCTTAAGTGTGGGCAGGATTAGTGCACGTAGTCTAATTTCTTCCTGGTCTTGCACATTAAATAAATGCATTTTTTCCTTGTGACATGTTAAGCACATGGAATACTTTAAACAGACAAAGACCTTTCTGTTCTTTTGTTTACTTATCTGATGATGTCATAGATATCGAAAGCTATACTCAGACAACAATGCATATGAACTCTGAGTTAGATATGAACCAAGATATATGTTCACTATATATGCAGTAGTTTCACCAGATTATTCAATCATCTTTATCTTAGTTTGTTTCTTCACTTCCTGCTTTTAGTCATATATTATTCCTTCCTGCTTTTAGTCATATATTATTCCTTCAAGAACAGTACATCATGAATATGCAAACACTAAATTCAAGTATTCTCAGACACTAATACATATGAACCAAGATTTTTCATGTACAGTAGTGTCAGGCATTACTCAAACAATCACCTTAATTTGCTTCTCTTTGTTGCTCCACTTCCTGTTTTCATTTAAATATATTATACCAGTAAAAGAACATGTGCATTCAAGTGTGCTTATGTATACTTAAGTTATTGCAAATGAGGAACATTCAGCTGCTGCTGTGAGATTTTTCCATGAATTATTACAAAGTTTATCATCAGCGTTTTTGAGTGTAGCATTAACTTTTTATCTACATTATATGGGAGTATGGTGTGGTGGTAAAATGTTCGCCCTCCACCCAGCTGCCAGGTTCAATTTCTACTTTCCAACTCAAATGTTATGTGTATAGCAATTCATATTATCTTTTTTCTTTCAACAGCTTTTATAAGAAAGGTATGTAAAATTTGCAGAATGAGGTAGATAAGTACTAATAAGTACTAGTTAGTAATGTGTAGTTCCAGAAAATATCCCTATCCCACCAAGGAATTTCATATTACACCCTTCCACCCCCCAGAATTTCCATTTTTCGCATTATGATATTGACCCCCTAGATATTTCTAAAGATCAGTTACAGCAAAAATACTTGCATCCCAACCATGCTTTTTAGTCTACTATTTTTCCTGACGGGTGAGTTACCCAAAGAAGTGAAAGTTATTCAAACATTTGTTATATTTTCTCCTTCAGGTTTTCTGTATTCTTACAGTACAGCTTTTAGTCACCTTGGGAACTATAATCCTCTTTTTATTCTGGTAACGTTAACATGTATTCCTTTATTACTAATAGTGGTTTCTTTGTGTATGCTTTGTTTTGTTGTTTGTTTGTTTCTCAATTAATATTAGCAACACATTACAGTGGACGTCTGTTATTCTCTTTTCCCCTTCTCATAATCTTCCCAATGTCCCCCTTCCTTTCTGTCACCCCGTCTTCTCCTTCCCTTCCCCCATCTATATTCTCCTCTCTTTTACCTTCTCTCCCCTGACCATGACATTCTGGGTCCCCAAAGAGGGTAACACTGCTGCAACAATTTTTGTTGTAATAGGCCTCAAAATGTTATTTATTTTTTTGTGTTGTAATTTTAGTAAGCCTGTCAGAGACTTTGTACAACATGATGAGAGAGGTTTGTGGGTCTACATCTCATCATAGTAAGTATTGTATTTGGTATAATTGTAAATTATCATGATTTGTTGGTTTGTCTTCAGTTGATTTTTGCAATATCAGCAAGAGGGAACATTAACCTACTAGAGAGGGTTATGGACCATACAGACATGTTGTGATGTGCAATGCTAATGCTACAATATGCTGTGCTATGCTATACTATATGCGAGAGTTGATTTCGTATGACTGTGAGAACGGCACCAGCACGGTCATGGCACGGTTACATACGGAACGAATTTAGAATGTTTTTATAGACAACACAGCACTGACATGGTCATGACATGGCGCAATCCGTTTCACACTCATATGAAATCTGCTCTATGCTATGCTATGCTGTTCTGTGATCTATACAGATAAGCTACAGCAAGTTTGTGGCAACTTTTACTTTCACTTTCCGTATAATTGCAGATTTTTTATATTTCACTAAAAGCATTTTTACATGTAAGCCGGGGGAAAATTCATAATATGTATTTTGTTCAATATTGTATAATAAATATTGTATTTTGTTCAATATTGTACATATTAAATAGAATATTATCATATTTACAAAATCAACTAATGTCAGCAACATGGACTCCTTCAAGAAGGTTGAGCCTCATCCTCAATTATGTGACATTATGCTTTTTCAATTACAGCTGCTTGTTCTTTGTACTGTATTTCATTTTGGTGTGCTGTGAGGGTGTCAGGTATGTAACAGTAGGGAGCTTAAGCTTAAGCTTAAGCATGAGACATTTTTGTCAACACTGACGTCACACATACATTTTTGATTGTGCAAGTGCTGTCATACATAGATAATGTTCCCATTCTTGCTAGATTGTCAGTTGAGGCTTTCTCACATTCTAGATTCCATCTTTGATGGCAAATATATGCATGGACAAAAATGTATGCATGACATCCAGGTTGACAAAAATGCCTTGTGCTTAAGCTCCCTAATACAGTCAGACTTCCACTAACAGTCACCTTGTCCCAGAACTGCCAGTATTTTCTACTCTGACATCAATCTAACACAGGAAAAGTATGTCAATTCCCAACTTGGGGTTTGCCTTGGTCTAAACTGGAAATTTGTTCTATTTTACTTGAAAAATCTGTAATACCCAAACTTGTAAAAATAGAACAGATTTATAGGGATTCCCTGGTTAGACCCAGGGAAGCCCCATGTTTGACCCAAGCTGGAATTTTTTTTCCTGCACGTATTATCCATACATTAACATTATATTGAGACCCTTGTACAATGGCCACTTCTCCATAGTCAAGGTGGCCTATTATGGAGAGTTCAAGCAGGGTCCCCTATACCTTTTCCGTGAAACGTGAATGGCTGATTTATTTTGACGGGAAACGTGATTTAAGGTCAAAAATATTTTTGCATCCACTTGAAAGCAACTGTTTTTGTGAACGTGAAAGAGATTTTTAAATTATCTGTGACATGTGAAAAGACCAAATATTTTTTGTGTGATTTCTTGGGAAGCAAGGGTGGCTGAGCGGTGAGAGCACCAGTCTGTCACCGCTGTGGTCCCGAGTTCGATCCGCCGGACGGGGCATCACATGTGGCTTGAGTTTCTTGTTTGTTCTCTCCCTTGCTTCGAGGGTTTTTTCTCCGGGTTCTCCAGTTTTTCCTCCCTCAGTAAAAACGAACTTGTTTCGATCTAACCTGTGCTCCGTGATCAGACATGGGTCGTATGGTGGCTGCTACGTGTATGTGTATGTAAATTTGTATGTAAATGTGTGATTGTTCAATTGTCTCGTAATGAACGCGCCCTTGTAAACCTTCGACTTGATCACGTTGAGCTGCGTCCTTTGTAATTCAGCACTTAGCTGCAAGGAAGGGTGATGAGCTACTCCTAATTTAATTTCTATTTTGCAAAGGGGTATAGGGGACCCTATTCAAGTATATTTAATGTACCAGTTTCTGTACAGCAAATTTGGTATGACTTGGCTTTAATTCTCAGTTGTGCCCCGGCCAGATGAGATATTAATAGGGAAATTGATTTTCTTTAAACAGGAGAAGCTATCCTGGAAATGTTATCTGCTTGGCATTATTTGTAAGTTGCGTGGTTTGTCACACTGGGTGATGACACAGTCATTATCTCATCTTTAGACATGTATACTTGTGTACTGGACACTAAAATTAGCAGCATTGAGGTTGTGTATATCAGCAATGCCTGTTTTGTTTAGAAACACATTCCACAAACCACATTCTAGTGATTTCATTATGGTAATTGTGTAGAACAGTGTACCAAATCAACTGTCGGCTGATACTATGGCCCAACAGTCGACAGACAGTTACCTGACAGTTGACTGCCAGAAGCTTTACAGCCAAAATCGTTGCATCGCGACCAGCAAATTACGAATTTTGTTTTGATTTTGGGTTTTTCTGAACCGTCAATCAGTTAGGAGGCAGAGCTTCTTTCAAATCAACCAATCACTGAACGAGTTCGTGAAAGCTCCGCCCCCAAGAATGATGGATGGATCAGAAAAGACTAGAATCTTACCGACGTTAGAGGTCGCGATGCAACAATTTTCGCTGTAAAACATATGAAGTTTTAGTCTCAAAATGTGCTACATCCTAATAGTATCTTCTCATATTTACAGACCATAACTCTTTCCTATCTTGTGGGTGCAATTTCAAGGTATTAATTAAAGAATTCCATTTTTTTACATCAAATTTTGTTTTTGTATATCAATGAATCAAAGTTCATTTCATTTTTTATCTTTATTCACTTCGTAGCTTTCATGACACTAAGATAGTGCTCATCTTGATGGGAGTAACTGCAGTAAGTATAAAGTAACACTTTAATGCCTTGAGGACACATAATACAACTTTTGCCATTACCTGCAAGTAGACATTTTTTCTACTCCTCTGTTGGTGAGCTACATGTAGTGAGGGAAAAAACCCTCTGCTGGCCATGGGATTATTTCACGAAACTTCATGCATCTCAAGCATGCATGAAGATGATGTAGAAAACATCATTTTCATGAGCCAGCGATACCTTGCAAGCAATTAAACTGCAATGCACTTGATGATGTATGCATACAAAAACTGATTTTAAAGCAGTATTTTTTTAATGTACCACAATTTTCACAGAAATGTGGATGTGGAGATTGCAAGGGCTGACGGGTTACTTTTCCCCTTACTCTGCAAAGGGACTTGAAAAGTTACCCCTGCTTGCAGAATACTTTTCCTGGAACTCTTCTGCAATTTGTGTGCAACATTGAGTTGTATGGAGTGTCCTTCCTCCTTGCATGCAACAGTAGCAGTGGTCGAATCAAGCTCTACCTCTACAACAGCTGTGCACAGATTGGCACATCCTTTCACAAGGGTAGACAAACATACAGGGGTTAACAACACACACACACATAATGTTGTATTGTACACAGTACTTTTATTGCCAAAATTACATGCAATTATCAATTTTGATTGTGAATTATTTGATTCTAGTTGGTGTGTTTCTCTGTGATCTTGTTCTCATGCCAGACAAAGGTGAGGCATTGTCAGTAATAATTCTACATTTTGCTCAATTAAGTATTAAATATTTTATATGAAATTGAGGTTGACATATAACTCTGAATCAGTCTTTTTGTAACAGCAATGGTTTTCAAAACAGAATGTCCTTTATTGGAACTGTGCAATACGAAAAAATAAAATAAATAGTATTACATAAATAAATACTCATTTTAAAATTCAAACTTTTGGGCCACTTGGTCCATCATTAGGGATTAAATGAAGTTACAAATTTTGATGGCCCAGGTGGCCCAAAAGCTTGGATATTAAAAATATCTATTCTTCTATTCTTTCTTAAATGATGATCATACCTACGTATGTTGTATACTTAATTTGATTTACCTGATATTTACTTTTAGTATAACATTGCACTCTAATATGTTTTTGTTTTTAGTATGACTTTACCAAGTGGGGAGGGATACTGTTTTGTTGTGCTCTGGTTCTGTTTTTCATGTGCATCTTCACACCTGTTTGGATGCTCCTCCAAACCACTGTAAGTATGCCTCATGTATACATATGGGTTATTGGTTGACTAACCAGCTAATACAGCATTGTATTTTTATGAGTCATACTGTATTTTGGCGAGCCTTTAGGTGAGCCAAAATGCAAGTGACAAGTAAAAATTCACAGCTATATTCCTGGTTAATCAACCAAAAACATATTTATTATTATACAATTCTGCAAAATCAATACAAATGATGTCATTTTTATTGCCACTTTTGACTTTGATTAGCACGCAGCTTTGCACTGGGAAGCCATTCAAATGTCACTAACCTAATACAGTCTCATATTTTCCGCATTCTTGTGCATATTACATGCATTCTTTTGAGAATCATATAATAATAATAATAATAATATTTATTTAACTTCATTCTCTCATATGTAAGTTAGGGTTAGAGCAGATTCATATGAGTGTCAAACAGACTGCACCATGTCAGTGCCATGTTTGCTATGAAAACATTAAAAATCCCTGCTGTAACCATGCCATTGGTTACAAGGGTTGCCCTTTTTACAGTCATGCAAACCCCACTCTGACAATTAGATAATATTGCAAGGTAGCTAGAGAATACAGCTGCCTAGAAATAGTATAAACATATTGAGCTAAGCATATAGTTACATGTTGTACTCTAGAGTTTGTATAAACTAACTTGTGAACAAAAACTTTTCAGGTTGGCAAGATTGTTTTAGGTGGTGTACTGGCCTTGCTGTTTGTTGCAGTAAGTTAAAATGTGCTGGGAAAAATAAAGTCACAAAGGCCCATTCCACACAGTTCACTCCAGTCATTGCCATTGATAAAAATTATATATATTATACATAATAATCCCGGGGGGGGGGGGGGGTACTCCCATATATTTACTATACGGGGATGATCCGCTGACCAGGGTATGGTTTTTCGAGTTCCCTGTCATAAACAGGGTATCCTTTTTGCAATTTTTTTTTGCTTCTTGTCATTTTCAGTGGAATGTACTATTACAAAACAAATCATAAAACAGTTTGACAGTGTATGTTTGCAACAAAACATAATGTTAAATGTACTACAAAACATTATACTTTGTTTGTATGTAATTCCTCAAAGTTGTAAATTACTTGAAGCCACCATTATGGTCGTGTAAGTACCGAGGTATTAATATCACGTATCATATAAAACTTTACGAGTCTTTGATTTGGCCATTTTTGTTCAAATCCAAAAATTGTGAAAATTAAGTCCCACAAAAATTAACAAGGTAAATTATTTCCTTTCCTTAGCCTAAGTAAATTTTGTAGAAATAGAAAACAAGGCAGCGTGCTATGTTGAGTTATATAAGCATGCAGGAATTGTAAGAAGATGAGAGAAGTGTTAGGAGAACCACGAGGCGTAGCCAAGTCGAGTCTTCTTACAATTACTACTCGAGTCTTCTCACAATTCCCAAGTGCTTCTATAACTCAACGTAGCACTGCTGCCGAGTTTTCTATTTCTTTTATAAAATACAATTGAAGTTTTGTTTTCTTTTTTCGTTGGAGAAAGTTTGAAAATGTGCACTCACGTGCGCGTCCTTTGGCCAATCAGAGCGCGCGTTATATATATCATAGTTATTTTATAATGCATAATATTATACTTGAGGTTTATACTTTAATATAAAATTTTCTGTTTTCATTTCAATAGTTCTTGGCATATGATGTTCAGCTGGTCATGGGAGGAAGAAAGTATGAGCTCAGTCCAGAGGAGTATATCTTTGCGTCCCTGACTCTTTACTTGGATATCATAAGGATCTTCCTTCTGTTATTGGCACTGTTTGGAAGAGGCAATAACTAATGATAGTGATGACCAACACCCTTGATATATACCTGTTGACCACTGTAAAAGTAGTCAACACTTGAAGTCAAGATGTAAAACTTCTATGGCTGTAGTTCCACAGAAGAAAGGCAGCGATATATATACTGATAAAGTTTAATTAGTAACATTAATCAATAGTTCGTGATTGTCAGATTTAGAAACGTAAGACTTAATTCAGTAAGTTTTCCCCAGCTTCTAAGGATGCACAGACACCCTCCCTCTCTCCCTCCCTATTTCTTGAAAAAGTAACCATTCAGCAAAGCATGCTTACAATAGCTTGTAGGGCTTAATTCCTGGCCTTCCTGGAAAAGGGAAATTCTTTCAAACCTCAAGAGAGTGGATCTCATGAACCCATGATCTGTGCTTGATCTTCAAAATGATATTAATTTATGTTGTAGAGAAAATAATTAAAAGTAATAAGCCTAATTTGAAGTCAATCCAGTGAAAATATTATACAGTAACCAATAGACAAATTACTATAACTGTTACTATAATAGTCATATTAACTTTAATTGGCATAATTTACAGTCAAACCTGGAAAACCAGTTGAATGCCTAAAATATGTCAGGAATGTTCATTGTGAACATTGTAAACAATCACATACAAACTCGAAACTACACCTGAAATCACAGATTGATCAGACGTAAACCAAAAGAGTTTGCTATTTTATTATCAAACATTTTTTTTATTACTTTAGGAGAAATTGGATTCATATAAGAACACAATAAACATGCCAAACATATTTTAAGTGATCACAGTTTTTCTAATTTGACTATAACAAAGAACCCATGATGCATTATATAATTTATAAACATATATAAACAGCCCATAGATAGTTACAAATAGATTAATTTTCATAAAATTGCACCACAAGCTTGTACACTTTGGTGATGGATGAGAACCTGTGAAATTTCCTTCTATAACTGGGTGCAGAATAATGTAATTAGGGAAAGCATTCATCATTTTCTTATGAAATGTACCTTGCATAATTAATTATTTAACACATGGCTAATTTAAAAGTAATTTTGGTGGAAATGTTCAACAAAACTAGTGAAAGACAATAAAATAACTGCTGTCATTTTCCTGACAATGGTTCAGTGGCCCAAAAGCTCAAAATTATTTTGTCAAACGTCATGCAGTGAAAGCTGAAAGTCAATCAAATGTAACTAATAATATTTTAAACTTTTAACTTATAATATTAATAAAGCAGTTCTGTATGTGTGAAACAGACCAGGCCCCCAAAATTCCTGCTATAACAGTGCTGTACTTGATGACCGTGTCTTTCACACAGTCATATGAAATCTACTCCAATATTTATAGTATACGTGTTATTGTCAAAGCATCAACGTTTTTAAAACAGACTTTGTCAAAACCTTAGTATGTATATATACTAGGGCTAATAAACTGGGAAGCACTATAAGCTTATATAGTTACTGAATAAAAAAACTGGCAACAAATATGATGTAATCTCTCTCTCTCTCTCTCTCTCTCTCTCTCTCTCTCTCTCTCTCTCTGGTATTACATAATGGTCTCTCTATATTTTAGGTAGTCATGTACCAGTTAAGAAAGAATGGTGCTCACAATAGAACAGTGCTCAAAACAAAGCACTCTGACTACACTTATGTTTTTGTATTATAAAATGGATTCCGGTACACGACGACAGAGCCCATATTTCACACAGTCCTCTAATAACAGTGTAATAACTAAACGCCTAATAGACGTTCACTCGGGCTACCTGTGTGTGTAATACTTAGGGAGAAATGGAGAACAAAAGTTGATGGAAACCAGTTTGACTTGTCAGTGTCTTTTGATTGCAAAAATGCATGATAGGCACTCCCAGGGTAGAACACAAACTATATTGGCCAGAGAGAAAGTATTTTGTATATAATTGTACCACCTGATTGGTGGTTATTAATATACTTGTTCGGGCCCATGGCTCCTTAGAAAGGAGTTAGTCTCTGCCCCGGGGGGGGGGGGGGGGGGGGTCTCCAATTGTAAATGGACAGGGATGCTCGTCGTACCTTTTAGGGGTCAAAATCTGCAATCTGGTACCTTTTAGGGTGTCTCAGACTTAGGTGGACTACCAGAGACATAGCTGGTACCTTTTAGGGACTGTTTTGGTGCAAATAAACTACCTAAAATAAACATGAAAGGGACGATTTCGATGATCTGAATTGAATCTTCAAAGCACATCGATAACAAATGTTTCATTGCTTTAATTCTTTATTGTTTTTGAATTGGTACCTTTTAGCGGTAGAAATGAATTGTTGCCACTCCCACTCAGGTACCTTTTAGGGGTCATTTTCAAAATTCACCGTCCTCTTATATATAGGAGTCCCCCCCCCCCCCCCCCCCGGTCTCTGCAATTGTCCATGCAGTAATTACAGTTAGTGCTCCTTAGAGTAGCATTCAACAGACACTGAATTCACAAAAGCTTAATATTTAGTTCCAAGTGAAGTATGATTGGCACAAATCTGCAGATCTATTTGGAACTGATCTTATCAGTGCCTTGATGTTGCAATACACTCTAAAAAACTTGAGATCTGTACACTCCTACTTAGAAACATGGTACTAAAAACCCAACAGCCGCAGGGTTCGTACAGGTTTTGGATAACTGCTCTTAATTTGTTGTCGATAAAAATCCTGGTTCACTCGAGTGACGGAAACGGGAATGCAAACGCAAGGGATGGAAAGGTTTTTTTTATACTTTCTTGCGCTCGCGTTTGTGCGCGCGCTCGAGTTTTTATCGTGTGGATAGGGTTTGTGCAAATACAACCCATAGTATTTTTCATTTTATTGCGTTTGTATTTCCGTCGCTCGTGTAAACTAGGCTTATTAGAGAAAGAGAGTGTATTCCCATCAGCGAGGCGTCCACCAGGTGGGAAATCCCTATAATTTTTTTGCCGTAGGTTAAAATAAAAGCACTAATCAAATCAACTCGACTCTCCTTTATTTTGCACTATTTTCCTTTTTCACATTTGTAGAGGTATATATATAATATATATTAAAAATCAGTAATGACAATGAAGACCGACCTCCTCCACTTACGATTTACACAGTTTTGTAGTCTTTTTACGGTTAACTCAATTATCGCTAATTTTGATAGTTAAGGAATGTTTTTAATTTTTCCTTAAAGTTTATTAGCAGGATTTTAGATCATTTGGTTCAGATTGCCATACTAATGATCTAATCTATCTTTCTTGCTCAGAAAAAAATCTTAAACATCGATTTTGTTTCTGGACTACTTTTTTCCAGTGCATCTTTATAGGTATTCCCCCGGCCACCTCATGTATAGACTAGGTATGGATAAATGTAAGAGCATAATAAAGACCAGTTTTAAAATTAACGCAATGCCTTGGTTTATAATATAGAATTCTACTAATTTGTACATAGGACATAATTGAAACTAGTTCGACCAAGTTTTTCCATTTAAATTCATGCCAAGCTTTCGGACATAATTGTCCATCTTCAGGATAGCGATGGTTACTTGCGCGAGCTATTTGTACATGGAATGATATTAGTTAGGATATATTTAATTTTATCAATTTAATTTAAGTTTGTTTATTTTTATGGTTATTTTTTAATTTAGCCATTTTCGTTTTATTATTCCATGTACAAATAGCTAGCGCAAGTAATAACAATCCGTCATTGCCTTGAACATGGACAGGTTATGTACGAATACTCGGCATGAATCAAAAAGCAAAACGTATAGTCGAACTTTTTTTCAATAACATTGTGACCATTGGAAAAAAGCGAATGAACTATAGCTGAATAGTGTCCCAATCGCTGCCGTCTCATCGAAACATTTAACTGTGGTTATATTTCCCTTACCAACAGATGTCTAACCATTGTTAAAAGTGTCTCAAGTATAGTTAAATGTTCCAATGGCCGCGGTCACATCGGAACATTTAACTACAAGTCCAATTTATACGACAAACGTTTTAAGACACGGGGGTTGTCAAGTAAATCGGACTATCGTTAACTCACATTTAACAATGGTTACCAACTGTTACTAAGGGAGAGATAACTACGGTTAAATGTTTTGATATGGTCGCGGTCTTATCAGAACACTTCACTGTAGTTCACCCTCAACATGGGCCGTCAACATTGGTAACCAGTGCCTGCGATCTCGTCCGAACATAAAAACTATACCACACTCGCATTGGCCATGGTTACTATGGTGACAACCAATGTTAAGAGTAAGATAACTGCAGTTCAAATGTTCCAATGTCCAGGGTCACATCAGAACATTTATAACTGTAGTTATCTCACTCTTACTTCTTAGTTGAAAACACACCCTTAACAATGATCAACTTGCCAGCAGCGGTTAGTACTTCATGTATGACTCCATGAAATGATACTATTCAAGTTACAAAGGTTCCACGTACCTAGTTACAACAGTCGAGTGTAACTCATAAGTCATTTCATAGGGTCATATATGAATTAGTAACCCCGAAAACAAAGAGAAAAACACGAGTTTTCAAATTTATTCAAAAATTTCAAAAGTCGTTGTCCTCCATGATGTCGGCTCCACTTGGATCTCCTCGAGATATTCGATATCAAAGCCACTTTGAACACTTTGCCATGGTGCATAGGACGATCTTTTACGCATGCAACAAATACGCAGGAACGACGTTTGGGCTGAAAATGACATCGTTCGATGATCACCTACCTGAATCGAAACGAAAGAAATACATAATTAGACATGTGACTTAGATACCAAGAGGTAGAGCTGTAGATATCATGCGATCTTAAAAGCTGACTAGGACAACACACTACCTTGGAATCCTGAACCAAAAATCAACAACAGATGAAGACCAATGAACTTGCGGCGCCGAACATCGAGAATGACAATCACGTGCTGGAACGTCTCGAGTTGCAAACATCTGAAACGATAAAGAAATCACTTAATAATAATAATAATAATAATATAGTTCTTGGGCCTCACACGTGGTCTCGATGCCCTTACAATAAAAATTAAAAATAACATGAAAAATTAAATTAAATTATAAATTAAACAGATATGTCTTTAGTCCTCTTTTGAAGCAGTCCAAGGAAGGTGAATAGCGTAATTTTTTTGGAAGCTTGTTCCAAAAACGCGGAGCACACACCGCAAATGCTCTTTGACCATAGTTCTTAGTGTTGAAGTTTGGTTCTTTAAGCTTCATGCATGTAGTGGTTGAGAAGAAATAGAAAGAATCAAGATGGAAAGAATAGATGATGACAGACAAAGTTGTACGTGATGGTATGGTCTCCGACACCCATGTTAAAAAAGTGATTTATTTCTTATCAAAAGATTATCAGTATATTTTACTTTTTACTGTATTTTGATTTTTATTTGATTTAGTTTAAGTTTAGCTTTATTTAAATTATCGATTTATTTCTCAAAATTTTATCAAAATTAGTTCAAATGAAAATGATTGAAGAAGAAATAAAAAAGAAAAAGAAAGAAAGAAACGGAAGTAAAGTGAAATTATCTTGTCTTTGGTCGAAGAGCCGTCACATCACCAAATGCTTCCATTCTCATATTGGGAACTCCTCGACTGTTCAGTTGCAAATATCTGGAATGATAAATTATGACAGAAATTTAAAGCAATATGACAAATTTTCGCGCCGCGTTTTTTTTCGCGTTACGGCACCATACTTTCTCGTAACAGCATTGCGAAGAAAATCGTCGTTGCAAATCGTCTCGTGAAACACGTGGAAACATGAACACCCCAGTAGTCATCAAACAAAGGTTGAACACAACTGAAAAAATCCTCGGCAAGAAAAGGTGTTAGTAAACCCTGAAAGAGATGTAGAGTTCAAATACTAAATCCACGAAACATATAACTGTGGAATGCAAAAGAATCCACCGTTTTACTGATAGCTATATACGGTTGCATTAGAAAAAAAGTTGTAGATTTAGTCACTCGTGTTTCATGGATTGAGTTTTGGTCTCTATGGTGTGTTAGATCAAATAAGAAAAACGAGAAAAGAATCTAAATCTAAAGGAAAATGATAATGAGCAACGTTGCAAACACCTGAAATAGAAAAGGGAAAGGATAAGTCAGTAGAATCTAAAAAGGAAAACAAGTTATAGCAAAATGCGGTTGAAAACAACTGAAAGATACTAAAGAAAAATGTGTTAGTAAAAGCTGAAAGAGATGTAGAGTTCAAATACTAAATCCATGAAACATCACTTGATAATGCAGAAATAGTTACAGCCAAACGAGAAAAACTCATATGCACAATAATGTTAGGAAAAGTTGGAAATTTAGTTAATGTTATGTTTCATAGATCGAGGTTTTGGACTCTATGGCGTGTTAGCAAATCAACTGAGAAATACAAGAAGGGAAAAGAATCTAAATCTAAAGGAAAATGATAATGAGCAACGTTGCAAACACCTGAAATAGAAAAGGGAAAGGATAAGTAAAATCTAAAAAGGAAAACGCGTTAGTAAAAACGTTGAAAACAACTGAAAAATTACTAATTAAAAGGAAAATGTGTTAGTAAAGCTGAAAGAGATGTAGAATTCAAATACTAAATCCATGAAACACTACTTGATAAATCAGAAATAAAAGCAGATGAACAAGCTAGGGTAGAAGACGAAATATATCGATTTCGCCTCAGTTTTGTGTTTCGATGGGTTCAGTTTTTGAACTCTATATATTGTTAGTCGATACAAGTAACAAATATATCAATGAAATGTATGTACACAAATTAAAATAAATAATCAATGTCAAAAAGAGTCGTATACAGCACAACATAATACCATTGCTGCAAATGAAATTGTTAAATCACAAATAGAAATATTTTAAATATAAAAAGGTAAATGACACCAAGAACAGCAAAGGATAAACTTTATTCAATTTTGCGTGTGATTGTGGTTCGGTTACAACATTAAATGGTTGAAAAATTGAACAAAAAAAAGTAAAGTAAAATCGTTATCAGAAGTAAACCAACCCAGTGCGTCAATGTTGTGTACAGTTCAAGCTGTTGTATTGTCTCATGCAGGCCTGATATTTCCCTATAAGTCACAGCTATGGTTCACACTCATTCACACACATTGCCGAAAACACAATCTATGGGGCACGCCCACTCATACACACACTGCCGGAAACACATGCAGTCAATATCTACATTACACATACAGCCTGATATTTCCCCAATTTAATTTTAGTATTCCCCTACCTAAATTAATAGATCATAAAGTACAGTTACATGTATATCTATGGTTCACACTCACTAACACACATTGCCGGAAACACAGTGAATGTTTATGAAAGTTATATTAACATATCTATGGTTGGCGTGGCACATATAGTTCCCAAAATATTGAAGAAAAATAAACCCATATTTTGTGATGAAGTCGCGTGGATGGGGTGAGCCAGTTGTTAAGATACATGCCTATGAATGCTGGAAAATCTGTAAACCAATTCGTCTGAAGAAATCCTTATCGTTTGAAGAAGTCCAAGTCAGTCTTAAACGAGTCCAACTCGTCTTTAATGTTTTTAAAGAAATTCAACTCGTGGAATTCAGAACGGGGAAGCTGGTCCCGAGTGGACCGGGCCGGAAACACATACCTAATCCTAGACCTATCATAGAAAAAAAACCTACGAGAAAAGATCAGAAAAAAATAAAATAAAATAAATAAAACAAGAAAATAAAAAAAACAAGAAAAGGATTTTAAGCCGAATGGAAGGAGCCAGGATCACAGCGCAAGTTCTGCCATCCACTCCAAAGTAAAGAAGACAACAAAAGTCAAGTGCGAAAACTCGTCTTTTGTCGTATTTTAAATTGACGATGATGATGCAACTACTGCCAATGAATCAGCCAAAATTATCATCCTAAATTCCTTATCTAAAGCTACCACTTTTAAATACAAAAAGCTATGGTACTTGAAAACTCGTCGTCGCAACCCAGTTCGGTTGTTCTTGGTAGACTTGGCTGAAACAGAAGGTGCAAATGCCATGGTTCCACAATTTGTGACAAACCATGTCATTTGCGTTGGGTTAGGCCGGGCCAAAACAAATCTGATTAACACTAAATTTGGGTGGAGCTAATGTAGAGTACGACCATTACCGTCGGCACGCACAACAGTGGACTGGGACGTGGGGGGAGGGGTGGGGATAGTCGGGAATGAAAACGTAAAAGTAGTTGTGCGTACCGACCGACGTTGCAGTCTGACCAGCGCTAACCTAAGACCTATTCGTCAGAAATCTAAGCGCCCTACGCGCTGTGGTTTAGGTGTATGCGTTGTATGTAGACTGATCAGTTAACAACTATAATGGTCGAACTCTACATCTAAAGATCATGACACAGACTCAGACTACAAAGGATGTCTCTCAATTTGAGAGTAAAGTCGGTTGGTTCCATTCCATCGTTGATCCAGCGTTGTTCTCTCGCAAGCCTAAGTATTTATTGAAAACTAACCTAAGCAGGCCAATTGACCCCGGCCGCCGAAAATGGCCGGTCAAAAAGCTAATAAATCCGACCTACTTTAAGAGTGGCAGCTTGCTCTAATGCAACTCGCTGGTTCCATGTATTAGTCATGGATCCTCCTAGCCCTAGCTAATGCTAAGTGAAATTTTCATACTTTTAGTTATTAGACTAATAGGTGAAATGGACCCTTTTCACTTGTGACTACAGGCCAAAACGAGAATGAAAACAATGCATCAGCAGCAACATACACAGACAGGTTTACAAAACACCTCCAACACAGCCTACAGCCAACAGGCGCCCGACATGACACGCCATATTTGCAAGCAAACAGACGAGTGCAGGCCATGAGGTGCGTCTGATTTCGCAGGCACAAAACAACGTTTATGCAAATATGAATATATAACAACACTGAACGAAAAGCTATAAGGACAATTTAATTCATCACAAGTGAAAATAATCCACTTCAAATTCATATTTTAAATGATTTAAAATATGAATTTTTGTTGTGAGTTGCTTTTACTAGTTAACACCTCTCCACACTCACACAACACAAACAGAACCTCGAGGAATTCGCAACAAATACAGCCAAATAAACGACTGATTAGAAAAAATATCCTAGAATTTGGTTTACCCGAGGTCTGTTGCGCATACTAACCCTGGTGTCTTCGTTTGTCATTGCAGCTAGAAAAATATGGAAAACAATTGATTAATTAATAGTTGATAAAATTTGTTAATGAGCAAACATTGCAGCGAGCACAAGGATTTCAGCTCAGTCTCGATCGGTAGTTTAGACAGGTAATTTTGACCCTCATGCTATTTATTATAAAACACTAGGCTGAAACTTCAATTCTTCTCTGAAACATGTTTCCGTAACGTTATAGTCTTCCTTCTTATTGAATCAGTTGACTAGTAAAACGGTAAGTTGCAGGGAAGTAACTCAATTCTCTGCATGGAACTATCCCGCTTTGTAACATTCCGCTAGGCCAGGGACTTTTTGAAGTCTTGAATTGTATTCTAAAGCAGTCGCTGCCTAATAAGAACTTGCACTGAGTAGCAAAGCAAAACGCGTCTAAACTGTAACAAACGTTTCAACATCGCTTTCAACAAGAGTATCGACAGTATCGAATTCTTCGGTAGCGGCTCAAAGCACATGCATGCTCAGTTGAACATTTAAATACAATTTATCTCGCTTTTATTACAGTTTTGTCTTTGCAAAAACACAAATATTGGCTAGTAATAGCAATTACACTACTGTCTAGTTTCCAAAATTGAAAAATCCTCAAAAAATCTTGAGCAAAAGCATTACAATCCTACTTACCTTTGGTATCGCTGCAGTTTGAATTCAATTTGCTTCTTCATTGAAATATGTACTTGATATCACGTGGTCAGTCAAATGATTTTCGACCAATCAAAAGCACAAAATTTTGTAGGCGTGTTTTTAGAGCGCTTTCTGATTGGTCAATAACAAAGTTGCAGTTTAGGCGGGAAAATCGTGCAAGGAGTTATGCACGTACGCGCGCGTGGCTTTTATGTTTTATCTGCAAAAAGAACGTGTGAAACTTTTCATTCTTTACGTCGCAGCAAGATAATGTTCCTGAAAACTATCAAAAACTTTTCCCTTCTGTTAATCGAATGAGATTTTTAGCAAAAGAGTGCAGTCGCATGTACGTAAAAGCGAACTTTTTATGAATGACTGGGCGAAGGCCCAAACACATCAAGTACAAAAACTATTCTAGTCAAGCAAACGGCAAGGAATTGCGGAAAGGTGGTGATATGATATTGTTTTAACCGTCCATCTCATTGGTTAAAACATGAAAATCTTCCATAACTTCAACAGTTAGCGCATTTGTTTCTATTTTATTTAATATCTGATTCTCTTTTCATGAAAGCTTTACTAAGTTTTAATATATATAACGCAATTTCTATGTGGGAACTTGGCAGTTTGGAAGCGTCTCTTGGTTTTGTTTTGAACGCTTTTGATTGGACGAAATTGTTACGATAATAATAATAATAATAAAATAATAAAAAGTATTTTATATAGCGTCAATATCCGAAAGTTCAACAACGCTTTGCTACACCCCAGTTTAAAAAAGGTTAAAAAGTGATTTTAAATTTTAAATTTATCAATGCAATGATATTTTCTTTGTTTTGTATAATATATAAAAAAATACATATACGATTAAGCATTACATAATTGGCACAAACACGATTTTGATTTCAGTTTAGATTAAAATTTTAAAAAGTATGTTTATTAAAAGTTAAATAGAAAATTAATTACTACTGTACGCCTTTTTTAAAAGAAAAGTTTTAAGCTTACGCTTAAAACAAGGAATATCCATACATGATACATTGTCTGCCGGATGATGTCAGTGAAGGAATGCTGTTCCATAACTCAGGAGCAGCATTCGAAAAAGCTCGTTTGCCATACGATTTTAGCCTGAAAGAACCTCTGGTTAAGAGATTAAATGATTTAGATCTAAGGGAACGAGGTGGGACATATGGCTTTACAAGTTCACTAAGCCTAAGGCTATTTTGTATTCGATACCGGTTGTTCAACAGGTAACCAATGTAAGCGATAAAGAACAGGTCTTATCAGTGTGGTCATGTTTGTGACAACCAGACACTAGATCAGACGTGCTGCAGCATTTAGAACTTGCTGAAGTTTTTGAATTAGGTATTTAGACATCCCATACTACAGAGAATTGATGTAATTGCATATAACTATGTAGTTCATTTTACTTTGACTTTTCCAAGCTTTATCCAAGTGGTTCAGTGCTATACCGATCCGGGAGAAGTCAGGAAAAATAATATTTTCTCAAGGTCAAGGAAAAGGGGAATTTAAAATATTCAACTTTTACATGAGCAAAAGTTGGGGAATTTCGTTGTTCACACAAAATTTGAAAATGTTTAATCCGTCTTAGCTAATTGGTATGATCATGGTTTTATATCATTGTCATCTGCTCAATTTGCAAGCCAGTGAGAGAAGTCCTTTGAATTGTAAAACATATAGTATATTGATATTTGGACAGGGAAAATTAAACTATATTGTCAGAGGCTGGAACAATTCAGGGAGCTTTATAATTGGTTTGTTGTCGCAACCATGCATGCACGTTTGCCTCTTTCTTGGCACAAGCATATCATTTCATAACTTGTCTCTTTGTATACAATGTGCTATAACACTGCCCATTTCAGAAGGTTGACATTGACTTTTTAAATATATTCCATATATATATTTATAAAATAACTATTATATAAAGCTAAGCAATTTTTCTTGCAACTTATTACGCGAAAAAACTGTTGGAAGTTGCACCAACCTTTTTCACGTCTACCATCCACTTGCGCGACTTGAAATTTTCTGATTTTCAGTTTGTTGCGCGAAAAGTATAACTGGCTTTTACTTTCTGCAATGATTTTAGTAACAAATTATGTGTGTCATGGTCCTGCAACTTGAAAATAGTTTATAGAGCACAAGCTACAACCAATCATGAAGCGGAAAATCTATAATGAGCCAAAGCTAAAATGCAAACAAATATGGCGGATTACTACGCCTTAAATTTTGTCTGACGGCTCTCGCTTCGCACTCACATTTCAGCAATGTGATCAACTGATGACAGTATTATCATACAAGGTAATTGAGATCCCTAAACAAGTAAATCAATTCCATAGATAAAAATGTCAATAAGAGCAAAATCAAAATGATGGATTTCCCACCCCCTAATTTTCATTTCATTCCATCACCACTGTTGACATAATATCGAACATCGTAAGAGGCACAAATCACACGAAAACAAAGCAACAAGGCATTTGAGGTACATCGGGGATACACAAGTTACATAGGATACCTAGGATACATTAGATACATAGGATACATTAGATACATAGGATACATTAGGTACATAGGATACATTGGGTACATACTGATAGGATATACAGGATACATGGGATACATATGGAGGGGACTCGTCGTATCTCTTAGGGGTAAAAATCAGCAATTTGGTATCTTTTAGGGTGTTAAAATTGAAGTTTAGAGTTTTAGCATTTCGTGGTATCTTTTAGGGTATCAAAAGAGCCAATCACTTATTATCTTCTTCTAAAATGGAAGAAATTTGTCCAAAAAAAGCATGTCCACCATCCAATTTTGTTTATAATAATAATGTTCATTAGCTTGTTATCGCTGGTATCTCTTAGGGGTTAAAAAATCGCCTGGCCACGCCCCCCCCCCCCCCCCCCCCCCGAGCAAATGGACAAAACTTAAAAAACGTTCACATTGGAGTTATCATATTTAGCTAAAGTCTTGGACAAAACCCTTGAGACAGTTCAGCATTTTGCTCACAAACTTAAGCTCGAATTCAAAAGCAATCCTTGTCATTCCCCCACCCCCCCTGGCCTGCTGTATGGGCAACCCTCTGAAACAACATTGAGAAGGGGGATTGGTAATGTTTTCGATCTGTGTGATGGTAATGAGATAACTAAGATAATGATCTCTGCAAAAACCTGCAGTCTCAACCAGCTATGTCCAAGATTGTAGCTTAAAGTGGCTTAAGCTAGCTTAAAAATCAAATGTGAACACACTGATATTTACACAAAAGGCCCTTGCTAGACATTTTCATGCATATAACTGGAAGAATCACCCAGAGAAATTTTCAATGGACATAGTTTATTTTCTAACACGGGATCCCATTTAATATGGGATCAAAGACGAATATCAGTGTCATACATGGTTACTTTCATTCAGCATTAAAATAAGAACAAAATAATAAGAGTTAAGAGGATAAGCAATTCTGATATACATGCAAGGCCTGTCAACAACTATTGGTTTAAAATCAACAGTCTTAAAATTTTGCAAGTGACAGATCACAGGGATTCATACAGTACAGTCATCTGTGGTACAAGTGTATTTAACATACCAACATCTCACTCAACCAATGGTTTGCTGACAACTCATTGACTAGTCTCCCTCGCAGCCGCTCCTAGTGTCGTCACGCAAGGATTCCTCCTCCTTGCGTGACGACACTAGGAGTGGCTGCGAGGGAGACTACTCATTGACAGACCATGAACATTTCATGGAGTCAGCTGACAGTCTACCAAACAATCATGGACAGTAAACTGACAGTCCACAGTTCACCAAAAGTACGTACATTAAGTACAATAACTCACACATATCTTTCTGTAATTCAATTGGACAAGTACAACAAATAACAGAAACCTGACTGTTCCCAACAGTCAAACAACAGTCAGCTGACAGCAGATTTGGTATGTTATTTGACACTTTTACCAATGATAGAGGTCTATCCTCTTTTTAGAAAAAATAAAATTAAGAACAGTATGTTGAGTTTGTTCTTCATTTATAAAGTGCATGCAGGAGAGCACAACCAGCAGAATGAGACACGCATGTCATGATTTGATGCGTTACATACTCTACATTCAGACAATTTTTAGACCACCATCCATCTTGCACACGTTGAAAATATTTAACATGTCCTGGTGTTGTTTGAATTCAATATTTGAATTGGGAGGGGGGAGGGGCAAGATCAAATTCAACTGGCAAAGGTTTTTTATAAGGGCGCACACAGAGTCTCAGTCTCCAGATAATACTCTCCTGGTGCATCATATTATGTATAATCACATTCTGAGATTCTTCTTTCAAAAGGTTACAATTTGAGGAACCACAGGGAAGCCAACTATAGATAAAAATGCTTTAGGAAAGCATGGTGGACAATATTGACTAATGACAGTCTAATGGAGATGTGAAAATGATGTCCATTTCCAGGCTTGTGATAACAAAGTCATATGATTGTATTAATAATATTATTTGCATGAATAATTCCCATGCACTTTGAAATTAAGATTCTTCTACATTTTCTTCGTCATCATCATCATCATCTCCTGCATCCATCAACAGTGAGAATTTGCTTTGCTTGTGAAATACCTGGAGAAAATAAACGAAAATATTACTTGATACATGTAGTATATGCTTACAACAATAATGAAAAATATCTCCATTTAAGTAATAACTGAATAAATGGATAATAATTAAGAATACAGTTAAAATAAGAATATAATTATCCTATGTGAATGTGCAGTTCCTGAATATACCCATACTCTACCATTGAGAGAATTTGTACATGGCTCCTCCTATCCCCTGGAACTCCCAATTTCCTTCCATACAAACCCTGAAATTTTGTTCTCCCCTCCCCTCAACTCCAGAAATTCCAACTCCCACCATGGTAGAGTATGGATATTTTCTGGCATTATACAATTGACTAGCATTAACTTAGGCAGCTTCAACTTTTCACTACCATATTTACTTGTTTAAGCACTGCCCCAATTAAACACAGTCCTTGACTAAAGCCTAAAGAGCTTAGAGCCAAATTTTTCTTCTGCAACAGAAGCAGAAGCAGCATATGCAGACTCAGTGATACTCTGTCCATTGTCTTTTTCACACCTAGGTGAGAAATGCAACACTGAGCCTGCATATGTTGCTCCCACTTTTTCTTCCATCACTCATGAAAACCAGGCTTAACTCTTGTAGGTGTGCACTCAAGCACTTCAACTTTCCATTATTTCTAGCAGTAACTTACAGGTGTTTGCTCTTCTGATATTTTTGGCTCTGGGGGTTTTCTTTCTCTGCGCTCCTTCCTTTCTTCTTTACTTTTTGTCTCTGTTATGGCAGATGATTCTGTTTGTCTATTGGAATAATCACCCCTGCCCCTTCCTCTTCCCCTTCCCCTGCTTCCTCCACGTTCACCACCCCTACCAAACTGTCTTGGAGCTGAAGAACCTCTACCAGTTGGTGATATTGGGCCACCTGATGGTACAGTTTTGTTTTCAGAGCTGCTTTTCACTGTGGATTTGTCACTACTTGGCTTTTCTACTGTTTCTTCTGGTGTTGTTGGAGCCTTGTCATCTGATGATGTTTTTTGTGATTCCATTCTTTGTTTCCAGACATTAACTGTGGGTGGAGGAGCCTCTTTTGGTACAGGTTTTTTATCTTCCTTAGAACTATCTTTACTTCCAACTACTTCTTTTTCAACAGACTTCTCACTGTCTCTCCGACCACGTCCTTTTTCACCATCACTTGACCGACCGCTGTCCCGTCGACTTCTGAATTCACCATCACCTGAGTGGGTTCTCTCTCTTTGAGATCTAAAACCTTGATCGCCAGCCTGTTCTTCCTTTTTCTTCTCAGTTTCAACTCTCATTTTTTCTAATTTTTCCTCTATTTCTCTTTCTTTTGCTGTAGTGTCAACTGGTTTTGCAGCCCCAAATATTGAACTTCTTGATTCTGCAGGTGCTGGGCTATCATCTACTGGTTTTGATCTTGGTTTTAATTGTAATTTAGGTCTTTCTCTAGCTGCAAATCAATACATATGAAACTGTTACCTTTCCTGGAATGCATAATAATATTTCGTTTGGCTTGTTTATTAACTATACTGGTACATGAGCACATTAAAACAATGAAGATGACTACTTAATAATGTACTAGATAATAAGTGATTGCAAATTTAGTGACAACCTGAGATCATCTATTACTCATCTCTTTTTGTTAACTTATTGAAAATGCTAAATACAAATGTAGCTCTTTGAATACCTTGTTCAGGTTCTCTTGGTGTTATGTCTCTATCATCTCTTCCAAAGTCACGCCTGTCACCTTGATCTCTGTATCGCCTATCGTCACGTTCCCATCTATCATAACCTCTGTCTCCAAAACCCCTTCCTCCACGGTCACCATATCTGTCACCAAAACCTCTGTCACCACGGTCACCAAACCCTCTGTCACCACGGTCACCAAACCCTCTGTCACCACGGTCACCATAGCCTCGATCACCAAAACCTCTGTCACCACGATCACTATACCCCCTATCAAATCGATCACCATAACCTCTATCACGGTCACCAAATCCCCTATCGTCACGGTAACCCCTGTTGAATCCACGATCACCCCTGTCATTATATCCTCTTCTATCACCACCAAAGCCTCTATCACCAAAGCGATCGCCAAAACCATCGTTACGACCAAAACCATTTTCCACTGATCCTCTGTCACGACTTCCCCTAATAACAAAAGCAAATGAAAATAATTAATTTTAGGTGTAAATATCAACTACCACTAAAACCTGAACTCTTCTTGCAAACTTAGCTAATCAATATAGATCACATTATATATATATTATGTAGAAATAATGATCTTAAATCTCAAAATGTACAAAATGTACACAATTGTCCCGAGAATATTATCAAATATTAATATCTATATAGTTGCTACATCTATAAATATAGGCTTTTAGTATGGCTAACCATACCGATAATCTCTGTCATACATGTATCTATCTCCTGGATGGTAGTAGTCATGACGATCTCCAAAGCGATCACTGTCATAACGGTTCCTTGGTCTTCGATCACCATAACCATCAGGATATCGCTGATCATCATAATCATTATAATGACCCCTAGCAGTAAAGGCACATATGCTAAGCATTACATAGCTGTTGACCTACTGACTTCTGTAGTAAAACTCAGATATAAGTATGACATATACTGCGCATCAAGAGATTTTTAGGAGACCAATATTGTTTGCCAAACTTTACTTTGCCATGCTGTGAATGACTTTTTATCTACACTGTCTAGCATTAAAGATTATGCTTTATAAGTGCCTATCTTAATATTAGCTAAAGCTGCAAAAGCTATGCAGTGACCTGGAAAATAGGGTTACACACCAAGTACATATTTAAGCATTACCTATAGTGTGCAATAACTGACAAAACATTCTTATAAGATTTCAAGCATTTAAAATTATACATACACTGAGTACTGAAGTGTGTAATCATGATAGAACCAAGACAAAATTATCAGAATTCTTGGCATAACATGACCTAGATATTCTGTTCTCAAATTTTCTGTGACCACAGTTTGACAAGGAGTTCGTTGAAACATTTGGGTTTGCATAGAAAAAGGTGCAATCAGTAGCTTTTGTGGCATCACTTCAGTACTCTATTGCAAATTTAGTTGTGATTTCTTGCATTAGAAACATGCACTTATTATCATTAGTTATTGAATCACTATAATGTGCACAAATAATACCAATAACAATTAAACTTCCAAATATACCTATCACTGTCTCTTCTGTCAAGGCGATCACCATCTCTAGAATATCTATCACCTTGGTAACCATTGCTATCACCAAACCGACCACTAGGTCTAGGTGCAGGCTCTTCACACATATCTCTCCAGTTTCCTGATGTGTCCACAGGAGGTTCTCTGTCATTTCTGTCATGGGAATCTCTTCCCATTTCTGTTAAAATATGCAATAAAGAAAATAAAAAATATATATCTTTATTTAATGAGGGTATAAACATTATTACCGGCGACCCAGTAGTTTACATAATGGCCCTCAAATAAGAATCCCAACTGGCAAGGAGACGATCCAGTTGGCTATTTACAAGCATGTTGGAGAAAGTGAATTTGAGCTGGGGGTTGCCTGGAACAAATTTAGCCTCAGCTAATGACCAGAGCGGGGACTCAAACTCGTGACCACTGGATTGCAAGACCGATGCTCTGACCACTCGACCATGTTGCTGCATATGAGGTTATTTTAATGTATGATTCTACAGAGGGTGAAGTGGTAAATATTTTGAGAGCTCATTTTTTAATGAGTGATGCAACAATGGAATGACTCAAGAAAGCCCCTATAGATTATCCTTTACAACAATCACTAATGAATGAATGGAAATCTATTATATAACATTCAATAATTATTATTTAAATAAAATCTCAACAATGTACCTTGATTTTGTCCAGCCACATCTATTCTTAACTTTCTTCCTCTTAACGTCTTAAAAAAGATTAAAACAGAGAGAATCAGAATGCTTCACTATACAGTTGTTCACAACTATAAGAAATCTATAGAGTGAAAACACCTTGTGGAGGGATTGATATTGAGCAAGTGTTCCTAATAGCGTGGTGGCCACACAGGCTAATTCCTAAGGTTTGGAGGTTCATAAAACTTAAAACAACAAGATAACCTTCTGAAATGATTGAGGATAATACATTTATATATCAAGTTCAATTAGTTATGAAATTACATAAATCTCCAGAATGTATTTACAAATTACCTCATTATTCATTTTCAATGCCTGGACTAATGATTCCCTGTCAGCAAATTCTGCATATCCAAACCCTTTGGGCCTTGATCCACCAGAGTCCTGTGGTAGTCTCACATCTCTTATCTAATAGTTACAGATGGCATAAGGAGCTCAATAACAATGCAATGGAATATAGAGCAGTTCACCCTGTAACCAGGGGTTCATTGAGATTTTAATCTGAAGGAAATATGGCTGTGATATCCAGGCAAGACTACAGATATTTATGGTATCAGAAGTTGGTTTGCGTTTCTGGAGACAAAGGGGCAAAACCCAAAGTTGTGCTCACAGCCAGTTAACTTGACCAGTACACAGCCCTTAATGAATCCACTACAAAACTATGTCAGTAATGTATTATTATATCTAGTAAACAGACAGACTGTAAGTGTCTATAAAAACAATTGAATTCCAGCCGTAACTGTGCTGTTTTCATAGTGAAAACTGGTCTATATTCCAAAGGCTAATACTGATACATGTACAGCAACTTTCCTGACTTCCATACATCCCACAAGTTATACTACTTGTTTATATAGGAGAGCATACCCAGGACACTTAGACATCTCTACTTCACCCTAATAAAAACCTTAGCAGTTAAATGTGACACATTGTCTGGCATGTAGACTAGTTTTAGAAGTCATCTTGGATTTGTTTGGTTCATTTGAATGACTTTCATTCATGCTGGTAGTGAATGCAGGGTGAATATTCAATAAACTTTTAGCATTTACAACTGGATTGTAGTTAAAAACAGTTGTAATAATAGCCAAAAGATAGGCAGCATGTCAGATAGTCTCCAGTTTATGCTTTCCTGGTCCAACTGTAGATTTGGTATGATTGGGATTAGGACAGTCATGAATTTCAAATGCATATATATAGACATCATGACACTCACACTGTCACATATGAAAACTACTCTCACTAAAACAGTCACTGCTATGTCAGGCTCGTAACAGGTTTTTACGGAAATTTTGATCCCAGAGCCCATATTTTTAGAAATTTTTGATCCCTGATCCTTGGTGCAAAAAACTGAGCTGATCCTTGATCCTGACCCAATGTCCCTGATCCTTGATCCCACCCATTTGATCCCTGAGCCCTGGTCTCTAATCCCTGATCCTGGCCATAATTTGGGGCTTGATCCCTGATCCCATATACCATGTTACAAGCCTGCTATGTAAAACTCACATCAAGTTGCATAAATCTTATACCTGAATATCTTTAAAAAATGATATAATATCCATCTTTTCTACATCATAAGGGAGATTGCCTAGGAAGGCAGTGTATGGTGGTTTGTCAGGAATTTTGGTGTAATCAACTTCAACAGTCAATGATGCAACAGGAGCTGTTGGTAATGCAGATAAATCAATTTGTCGCTTTTGATTGCTACTACTGCCAAAGGATTCTTCAGGCCACCGGTTGTCAACTGTGGATAAAGAATAAATTTTATCATATTTACTATTTAGTGTAGCATATTCAGTACAATTAATGTTATTTCATTGAAGTAATTTTTTTTCTCAGAAATACAGTCAACTCTCTTGTAAGCAACCGGCCTTGGTGAAAGAAAAAGTGGTTACTTGCAAGAGGCAGTAACTTACAGGAAAAATACGAAATACCTAGGCACCATACTTATCATAGGAAAATATTATTTTCCTATCTCATAACAGAGACAAAAAAAAAAAGGAAAAAAATACTTTATTGGCTTTTGAGAACACATCTTGCTTGTCTTAGACATTCTAAATTGGATAATGCAAGGTTAGTAAAAGGTTTTATCCACGGTAGTCAATTTATCAGTCTGTCTTAACTTTGTAAGCTGTCATTTGTGTCTGTCATCACTGTCAGAGACCATTGAATGGTTAGTTTTAACAGTTCATTCAAGTGGTTGCTTACCAGAGAGAAAAAACAAAAGAATACGTCAAAAGTCAATGCCACTTAAAAATGTTTATCAGTAATCATCTAGAATATTTATAGGACAAAAACCTTTGGGTTAAAAAGGATGCTACAAACAGTTTCATATCCTTACAAATGAGACATGGACAAGTTTTTATGTGGCATTATAATAATATTATCGTATCATATAATGTGTCGACATGTTTCTATAGGATATTAAAACTCAGTTAGACATTTTCGGTCAGATTTCATAACAAAGATATTATTGTAAGTTGTTATATAACAATTATTTGGGGGGAAAAAATGAAAGTTGTGGTCTTAGCCTCTTTTAATATAACTGAATTTTATTCGATTCCATCTAAAAGGCTTTTAACTACATTTGTTTCGGGTTAAATAAACATCAATATTAAAAAGAAAGAATTCCACCAAGGCTTCGATCTTGGCTTGGTAAGCTTATTTGCTTACGATTTTTATCTTACTTGTTCAAACTTAACTTCTCAAATACTTTTATAATAATACATTGGAATATCACAAAAACTGAATTAGTTTTGAATGTGTTTGGTTAAGCTGCTGAAAAACGTCAATCAAAAATTTATTTTATTCAAAGAAACACCTCCAATCATAGTCGTACACATCGTAAAATGTGGAGGCCGAGAGACGATCCAAACTAGTTGCACGTTGAGTGTCCGAATGAAGAGATCACCAACAAATCTCGCGATTATATAAGGCTTACCGTCTGTACTGAGTTCTTCGCTTTCGTCTGCCCAACTGGATGTAGATCTTGCGGCAAAAACTGGCCCCAGAGAACCAGTAGAAGCTTGGTTTGGGCCATCGGTCAGGAATTCCACCAAATTCACGGTCTTCCCTTTCTTCTTTTTGCCTCTTTTAGCTATTGATTAAATTACCAAATAAATTACATTAATATACTTTTCGATAGTTAACGGATAATACTTCACTGGATCTGTGGTGCTATAATCAATAAAAAGTTGTGAAAATGCTCTCGTAATTTGTCTTGAATGAAACTACAGCTCACCTGTTTCCGCCATCTTGAACAACGTGATTTAATGCAATGCCCCGGATGTTCCTATACCATGATGCAATGCGCGATGGATCAATGTTACGTACGCGTTTCACGCAACTTTTGGGCCCTGTGATGCTGTTAGTACACGAGGCAATTTTATTGCAATTTGCAGTGCAGTGCTGCAAGAGACCATAAAACTAAGAGAGCGAACTCAGTATTGATGCCTGTGCGATGTTCGCGGCGACTAAGGCTACTTTTAGTAATTTCGCCATCGCGCGCGCAAGGCTCTCAAACACGGTGCAATTTTTCTTGCAACTTGCAATAAGCTTAGCATTGCAAGTTGCTGGTGAGATATCAGACGCTCGCTTCTTGCAGCGCAAATCTTTCTTGGTCTTCGATAAAATCAGATAAGTCAGCGGTCCCGGTGCTCTGATTGGTCATTTGCGACAGAAATTGCATTGCAGGTTGCTGTGTAGATGCATGTTACACGCTGCAGCTTTACAACGTTGCAAAAAGTAGATGCTCGTTCAACTTTTTCTGCAACTTGCAACGTTGCAAGGTCGATCGCTGCTCGGGATTGGCCACTTTCGACATTCATTGCATTTCAACTTGCTTCGCAAGGTTGCAAAAAGTAGAAGCTCGTTCAACTTTTTCTGCAACTTGCAATGCAATTTTATGTTGCAGAAAAAGTCAAGTTGAACGAGAGGGGTGACGCGCATTCTCCGCTTGCAACGCAACGTTGCATTGCAAGTTGCAAGAAAAGTAAACGAGGTGCTCTGGGTACGAAAATATTATTTTTCTTGGCCCGTCGATTAAGCTGCGTAACCTCGAGGAATCGATGTTTTGTATTTACCAACCTCGTTCACAGAGCCGATTTTTCTTACTGCGCATGCTCGCAGGAAAATACTACTGCGAGCATGCGCAGTAAGAAAAATCGGCTCTGGGGCATTACCTCGTGTAACGACATTTTCAGAAACCCAATATAGTGAGTGAGTGAGTGATGAATCACGTTGCGCAACGTTGGATTCATTAATTGTAAAATAACCTAACAAAATTTCGGACTTCATTGATTCACAACCAGTAGACCTCTCCGGAGCTTCCCAGAATTCATCATGATTCAGCGCGCGCAAGCGAGGTTAAGGTAAAAGAATCTTTAAAAATGATGTCATTTATACGAGCAAAACATTGGTTACGCAATTTTAGATGTAGTAGAAACGTTAGAGAATTTTCTTACAGCTCTTCTTATGTACTTTTATCGCAATTTGAAGGTACTACCCTCGTCTCGTTTTCTGCTGAATTGGTATATCTATGGCTTGCATGCTTTAATATTTTTTACCCTGACCTCGCTTACGCGCGCTGAATCGTAATTAATTCTGGGAAACTCCAAGAAGGTCGAATGCAAACTATACAAAAAGAACATGATTGTTTTTGGTTTTCGAGAGATCTTTGTTGGAATCCACCATCCCGGCTTCCCCCATCTAAAATACTCAACGCACTAAAATCGGCTATAACATGTTTATTTCATTATCAGTCAGTAATGTTAACGATTTTTAATGTGATTCTATTGTGGATTGACGTTTTGTCAATATTTAATCAAAATATAACGAACTATTAACAAACGCTGGTATATCAATACATGTAAGCGCCTTAGCTTCAGGCAAAAGATACACTGATTGTTTAAGAGTAGAATGGAGTAAATAGGGCTGTTTATATGAAGTCGTATATACAAGTCCATATAAACAGCTCCTAAGATACCTCCCTAAGCAGGACTAATTTCTCAAGGGTGCGGTATGCCTTAAAGAGAGTTCACTGTTTGCGAGGGTGTAACCTTGAATATCGATGTATCACTCACTGAAAAAGAAATAGTGAATGTTTTTTGCTCAAGGAGTCTGAGAAGTTCGAGATAACAGGGATTTACGATACAACAACAATCAACTTCATTGGATCAAACTAGCGCAACTCCAACAACGTTTCAAAAAGTTTGCAGTGACAGTAAAGAAACGTATGTAAAAGCACATTAAATTCGACTTTTTGAGATATAAACACCAGGTGTAACGCAACTATGTAATGAATGGAGGTAAAATGACATGGCAACAGAGGGTCTGATTGACGTCGAACAGACTAAAACTCCTTTGATACGGCGGCCACATTTGAACAAAAACTTCAGTGACCATGCTAACGGAGTGGACCGGCAATTTTTTGTGAATTTTCAACAGGTCAAAAGAGCGCGAACTACTAACTCCCAGGCATGCTACCTGGGACACTATAACAGCAGTCATGTGTCAGGCAACCACTTAGGCCCTGTTCACACTACAGCATTAGATCGATCTGATATCGCTCCAGTCTAGTACATCCGGCTTCAAGCTGGATCGAACTCAGATTAACCTTGAACTGTAGTGTGAACAGGGCCATAAATTTCATGAGTTCCCTGAATATCGCGCCAGTTTCATCTCAACAAGACATTACTTACAACTCGAACGTGTTTCAAAAATTTCTATTATACGATGTCAAGACATCTTTATAGTCTTTCCTCAAAGAAAGGTTAATAGCTCTATTTTAGGTACAGAAAACGGTGGGAAGACGATCATAACGACAATCGAGCCAGTTTATATATAGTAAGGCTTATAATATATATACTCTTTTGGTGTTTTGATATTATGTTTTTTTAAAGAATCCAAGGTTGTATTTTGAACCAATACAACAATAAAACTAACAAAGGCTATTCTTATACCCATGTTCCTTTACTTTTCTTGAAGGTTTTTCTATCAGGGTCTGTCGCTACTGAAACATTTGCTTCGTTTTCGCTTATTTCAACCGCTATACTTGCAGTCGATATAGGTTTTGTCGTAGTGTTTTCCTCTGTACTATCTCCTACCCCCTGAGTATTAGGTTTGCAATACGGTTCTATGATCATGTGACGGTTAAGCACAGACCAGCGTTGAAAGTATCGTTTAACATGGCGATAACTATCAAAATATAAACCTCCTACGGCTAGCGCGATGAACAACCCATTCAGCATGTAAGCGAACTTCACTTCGTCTGTTGTCCGTTCTGCAACGGCCGTGGGCGTGGAACTAACACGTGACCAAACGATCCACGTGATGGACGTGAGAAGCATGGTGACGAAGGCAATAAAGAGACCAATGTGAAGCCAACCTTTAGTGCTTACACTTGGAAACTTCCACTATGGAGGCAATAGAGAATTGTTAAAACTAAACTTAATTAGACGATCACAGCTTTACGACCATTGACTTATCAAGCAATCAGAGATTGATACAACATGATAAAAACACATCACCCAAACCCTTACACCAAAAACAAAGCTGTTGAGTAATTTGTATACTCCCTGCTGGCAGAGTTCTGTTTCTTCTTTCCCTGTCCCAGCAGGAAATTGAATATAAAATACAGGAATGATGACTTAAGTGGGCAACTTCAGATAATATTTGTCTGCACTCTGACAAAACCAGACTCACTGACCAATCAGAGATAAGTCTTATAAATATTGAGTAGACATCAGAACAGTAACAACATAAATTCATCTTCCACAAAAATAAAATAAACTAAATGAAGAAAAAGGAAATGAAGGCACTACTTCCTATTTTTGTGTGTGTGTGTTTTTTCATCCCTTTCTTATGTCATCCTAGATTCTAGAGTTAACTCCAAACAGGGTGACAAATAGTCATGAATGGGATAAAATTGAATAACAAATTTAGCTAAATTCATATTAGAGATGGGAAACTCGCCTGACAGGAAACTTATCCTATTTTCCCAGCCAAAATGACAAGAAAGTTGGATGGATATATAACTCATCTTAGATAAAAAACCATCCTAGATTCCCATTAGATGAGGAAATTATGACTGGTTTTCTATTTATAAAGATTTTTGTGTAACAAAATTCCATCCGAGAAGAAAAGACCAAAGAATAAGACAAGATCAGAAAAACTGAATTTTAGAGGAAACAACCACACTTGAAATGTAAACATTGGAAATAAAATCAGGGATGGCAGGTTTGAAATGTGATAAATAAAGAGAGAAGACTGTTTTGATAAATTAAACATAAACACATTTCACTAGGGTTAAAGATAAAAAAGATAGAAATAAAAATTGTAAAAGATTAAACAAGCTAAGACATTTGAAAAGTGAAACAAAAATCAAAAGAAATAATGCAATTTGCCAGTGAATAAATCCTAGAAGTCAGAAAATTGTAGATGTTTTTAAATGTACAACAACAACAACAAAAAACACAGTGAGAATTTGCAAAATCAGAAGTGTCAGCATGAAATCTAGTTGCTAGTTAATAAATTTAAAGATTTTAAAAATAAAACAAACTTACTTTCCATAAGGATTTGACTTTCTTTCTCCTTGTTTTGAATTTGTATTTACAAAGTTCACAGTACTGATTTCCTGACTTGGAGATCCAGTTTAAAACACAGTTCTGATGAGCATACTTAACAGTGCCCATACATCGACAAGTAATCATCAATTTCTCTTCTTCTTCCCCACAGTGACAAATTCTACACATAATTCCAGAACCTTCATTTAATCGGTTGAAACTTGTGGATGACCCTGAAGATAGTGGAGACGAAAGTTCCAGCTGCAGACACCCCTCTTCAATTGATGGCTCTTTGTTGGTCACATTTGTGGTGCTAGTGTTTTCCAATAAAGGAGACATGCACATTGTTTCTGCAGTTAAAAAAGACTCAGTGTCTGTGGACGACACTATTTTAGGTCCCTGGTGGGCACACATGTAGCTTATTCGATCTAAAGCGATATCAGATTCCTTGGTTTCGGAAGCATCATCACTAAACGATTCCTTGTTTAGTGAGTCCAATGTAGCAGTTGACTGACTCAAGGAGCTGGAAGCTTTGCACTCAGATGGGCTTTTACTAGTCATTTTTTGATCCTCACTTCTTGTATGAGGTATCTCTTGAGATGAATGATTATTGAGATCCTGAAAAAAAACATAATTACATTTAATATTGGTTTTGCCTATATTTAACATGAAGTAAAAAGTAAGTTTTAGTACTAGAAGAATTGAGCACAAAAAGCAATCATATTTGAAGACTTACTATAAAAATGCAAATCGTAGCACATAATTAAAAGTGATCATATTACATGCTACTGTGGTTTAGATGTTGCAGTTTTTAATATTTTGTTTTTTGTTTATGTTTTCAGCCAGTTAAATTTGTCAAGGCTTTCTTTTACTTCTCTAATCCATCTCATCTTATTATAATCCTTTAAAGCTAACCCAAACATATAGCTTACCCATAATATCAATTTGAATTCATCTACATATTTTGTAGACTTGTATCTACACATTGCCTTAGAAAAACCAGCTAATTAGGAAGAAATATTGATTCCAAATAATTACCAAATACTATATAGCTATTCTGGATTAATAACTGTACAGTAGATATAGACTTACAGTCACACACCATCATGCAGCAAGTACAACATATGGGGGAATTGCATATTCAAGACATGTTGTGCAATAAAAAGACAGCCACAGTTGTTACCACATTCAAATGAGATTTTTTATTGGTTGATGTGACTATCTTACTATGATCATAAAATTACTTACTAATGCTTTTATTGTGAATTATCTTTGGTTTATGCATGGAGTACATGTATTTCTAGTTTGTTTACGAAAGTAAAAGTTTATTGCAATATTGCATAAAAGATAAGACTGAAAGTCAAGAAACCTTAAAATCTATTTTTAACACTGATTTACATGAAGTCTACATTTAAAACAATGATGAATATTTAATTGTACATATATAACAATGATCTATTATCCAAGCAATAAAATCCTCACCTAATTAATCCTGCCAAATATACTACAATATAATGCATCACAAGCTTAATTAAGAGCTAAAATTTTGAACAAACTGCAGTGCTAATTAACTCCACTTCCAAAAGGCAGGATAAAAATTATATGTGCATATGTTCTTGCTTGAAATTTTCTATCCTTTAAATAATATTTTTAGGGCACAGTGTTAATCCACTTTCTTTACATGCTGTTAAAACCTCTAAACTAACCTAAACAACTTACCAAACTAACCCTTAACATTATGTTAGAACAACATTTAAACTATTGGAAAAATTAATAAAAGTAAACAATATGTATATATATGATCATCACCTCAGCAAGAAGCAAACAATCAGTACAAATTTATTGTACAGTAGACAATTTTTCTTTTGTGTAATAATGAGAGCTTATACATTGTGCTAAAGCAAACATTGACAAGAACACTCTTAAAGTTATTTACAACTACATTATAAGAAACATATACTTACCATTACTGCAACAGAAAGCAAAGGAAATTTAATGTACAGTAGACATGTTGAGACATACTGAACATTTGCATAAAACGGATCTCATCATGCATAACTGACAGAGACATAACATTATCATACTAATGAATATTCAAAGAAGCTTATTTCAAAAATTGCTGATTTGCATTTAAAGTTTTTGGAAATCTAGTAAATGTAAAATGCTTATATAAAGAACAGAAAGGTCACTCTACTTTTTATGTAATCAGTGTGGCTTAATTTCTTTAATTTATTACTTAAACAAAATATTCTAAGATGAAGTGAATCTACTGTAAACCACTCATTAGAAGGTCTTGGATCTAAACAGCTGATAACATATTAACCACAATTCTGATAACTATTCAACCTTGTATTTTACATTTCACTAACTGAAGCCTTTTTAATGCAGTGAACACTGTGATTTCACTTTGCAACATTTAGTTCAAAGCCAACATTATAAACACTAGTCAGATAAATATGTTCAATTCAAACAGAATAAAATGTTAAAATTTACTACTTAAATATTCACTGTCACCTTAAAAATGTCAAATGAGACTTTCAACATGCAATTAGCCTATATTGGTTATATAATTGTAATGCACTTAGAAAAACGGGGAAATTTTATGATAATGGATGTTACATTTGGAGGAAAATCATAAGAAATAAATATCATTTCTAAAAATTATAGCTACTCAAAAGTAATTCCTTTCATGTATATCTAGGTGGATAACTTTCATGTTTACCATTAGTAATGTTTAAAATAATCTTAAATGTTACTAATGGTAAACATGTAAGTTATCCATGTAGATATAGATGAAAGGAATTACTTCTGAGTAGCTATAATTAATTTTTAATATTGAATGTGATAGAGCTAAAACACTCAAAATATGCAACATAAATAGTACTAAATAGTACTAAATTATGCTTCCTTATATTTTTTGTTTAATTAGTTCTAACATTAGTTCTAGTTAAATAGTGGAAGACAGTATTGTATGCTTTAAGCATACTTTATCTTGAGTAGATTTGGAATTTAATGCTACTTTGCATCTTCAACTTCAACTTTATTTAGTAATCTTGGTAGCATCTTAGTCTATAATTATAATTATCATATGATTTAGATTTCTTTGTTACTTGTACGGTTTTATATCACTTATATCCCTGGTCATTATCAACTCAAAGGCTTTATCCAGATAAAGCCCCAGGATTTATCTGAGTGAATAAATCCCTCATAATTTATGAGGGCTTAATTTATACAGATATAGGGACCGTTTGACAAATGGTTAGCCACAACTTTCCAAGTCCTCAAGACACAGGCTCTAAAAAAACAGCCTGAGACTCCATAGTCTCCTATGCAGCTGCAGTTTTGTTGTCACGCTAGGTTTTTGGGGCCTAAACCCGAGTGTGACAACAAAACTGCGGCTGCATAAGAGACTAGAGAATCCATGAATATTTTAGTTTGAGCCAGAGACTTTTGTTTTGAAGTTTTCTTTTCTTATAGTTTCCAAATTACAGTAATGTATATGATTTCATACAATGCAGCGATTTACTTGAATTTGGTAGTATTCTCGTATTATAATTTGAATTATTTTTTCTTGAAATAGTTTCTCAGGTTATCAGAAATGGGCTTATAATTTCCCGCACTAGTACTCTGAAGATAAATTATAATATTTAACACAGTGACAGACTGACGAGAAATCATTGCTTGCAAATCTCGAGACCAACTGTCAATTAATTTCAAGACTTCATGATCATCCATCAGCAGATTTTGAGATTTACAACAAGACCATTTATTTTATCCCCCAAAGAAAATGAGATTCCGAGAAGCAGGTTTTTAGACACCCAGATTTGGAATGAATTTCAATTTTGACAGGGATCATTAGCCACTCCTAGATATGTACATGGCTTATTACCTCCATTCTTGGTATTTAACTCTCACATACAAATCAAATTTTTATGTACTTCTCATTAAATGGCTGCTTGCATGATGCCAAGTCATGTTTTCTTGCACAGGGCTTTAAGACTTGCTTAAAATAAATATGATTTTGTGTTTATATGAATACTGTGTTCATAACAGGTCTACCAGAGAATCACTTGGTCAAACCATACAAAATACATATAAACATATTCTGAAACACCAGGAGACCATGACCAGGATCAGACTGAGACACGTGTGTGTCATGTGATGTGATGTCATGTTGCCCTGCTATCGGACTATTTTTCGAACACCATCCACTGGCACACACTAAAATCTTTTTATTAATAACTGCCATATATTTGCTTTCAGTGCAGTGCACTGACAGCATTCAAATTGTATTCTAAAAAAATGCTGGGTAACACATCAAATTCCACTGCCCAAGGTTTTTATAAGGGTGTATCAAATCTACTGGTTATATAATTTGCATATAATTAATTGTATATAATTTTAACCCTTTATATACCTTTCAATGGAAATGATATACCTTTCTTATGCACTTCAATGAAAATGGTATCCCTTTATATGCCTTTCAATGAAAATGGTATCCCATTTATATACCCCTTTTAAAAACCTTTCCTTGTATATAATTTTAACCCTTTATATACCTTTCAATGAAAATGATATCCAGGTGAACGGTGAACACGGCGTGCAAAGCATTATTGGACAAAATGACTGGCCCTGGTCCCCAGGTCCCTTGATGAACAAGCAAAATATCAGAAAAATTATTTCTGAAAGCTTTTAATCACATAAATTAGCAAAAGAGTTTGAAAGAAGTCTCCCTTGAATTTTTGACTGTTCCTGTCGCTTTGCCATCGTTTTATCAGCGATCAAAACTGTGTCACGCAATACCGTCACGATATGTTGAAGGAGCAAGAACTTATCATTCTGCGAAAATATTTCACTCCTAAAGTTAATGAGCGAATATATGTTTATGCATTTAAGAAAGATTTAGCCTAAAATATGCAAATAAGCTGTTGGTATCGTCATTTTAACGCTCAGTGTTTTGGCTGCTATCTTTCTTATCAAACAATACGTGATTTTGAGAGTTGACCGATTGGCTGCTATCTTTCTTATCAAACAATACAGTGATTTTGAGAGTTGACCGAGGCGAGCGTGTTGATAGTGCTGAGTCTCCCAAAGGAAATCGGTTTACAAACAGAATATCGTGCTTAACAGCTAGCACAGTAAATAAGGGCTATGATTTTAAAAATGAGTTTTTTCGATATGGAAATATACTTGAGGGTTTTGGCGAGACTACACCTGCATGAATTGGCTAATAACTTTTATATTTATCAACTGAACGGAATAATTAAGTACAGTACACATTGCCAAATAAAAAGTTTATCATAAAAACTTACAAACATTTGTACAACAGTTACTTACACAGTTAGACTCAGGAAGAAGACTAAATTTACAGTTGTTCACCACATATCTTGATGGAAAACAATTTATTATAAACTCCAGTTGCAAAACGGCGGATTCACTACTCGACCGTGAAGCAAGTAGCCTGGGGACGAGGGCCGTTCGCAAAAATGCTGAACGCGCTCTGATTGGTTGAAAATAAAATCTCCGTTCACCTGGATACCTTTCATATACCTTTCAATGAAAATGGTACCCCTATATACACCTATTTCAAAAAAGGTTGTCACCGCTAAGAGCGATAGGCGATAGGTAATAGGTCATTCCAAGACCGCAAAGCACTATTGATTTCTTAATTAAGCCATCCTAAATCTTTCTTTACACTCTTCCATCAAATATTTGGCTATTCATATGTAAATCAATTAGAAATCAATAGTGCTTTGCGGTCTTGGAATGACCTATTACCTATCGCCTATCGCTCTTAGCGGTGACAACCTTTTTTGAAATAGGTGTATACATTTTAATGAAAATGCATGGTACCCCTATTTATCATATGACATATATATTAATTAATATTATGGCCCTCCTCGCACACTCTTAAGAAAACCTTTTAGAAAAGATGACATATGATCAGGGTCGTACAGCTTTGCATGAGTGGGCCATAAAATCCTTTTCCGCCCAGCTCATTTCCATATGCTATATTTCTATTTGTATCACAGAGTTTTTTAGCACTTTTTATAACAGAAAAAGCAAGTCATATGATAAAAATAATGCTTATGGACTAGCTGACTTAGGTTTGGCCGAACAGAAAAATATTTGGCTGTTGGTCATTTGTTGATATGACCTCAAGCCAAATATTTTCTCGTCTGACAAGTACATAATATACCTTTCAATGAAAATTTATTGTATGATCCCATTTATACCTTTCAATGAAAATGGTACCCCTTTACATACCTTTCAATGAAAACGGTTTCCCATCTATATACATTGTAATGAAAATGCATGGTACCCCTTTATATATCTTTCAATGAAAATGGTATTCCATTTACATACCTTTCAATGAAAATAACATGCCTTTTGTATACCATTCAAGGAAAAAAGTACACCTTTCAAAAACTTTCAATGAAAATGGTACCACCTTTCACATACTTTTCAATGAAATTGGTACATCAGTTGAAAGATAATTTCTAGCACTCAGTGGGATACTCCCATTCATAAAACCTCTATATTAAGGCTACACTTATGGCCTGGTTTCCACTAGTAGTGACAGAAGTAGAAGCAATATATATACAGATTCAGTAATGCACAAAAACACTGTCCACTGCTTTCTTTCCCAAAGTTCAACACTGAGTCTGCATATGTTGCTTTAGCATCCACTAAATCAGTCAATTATGAATACCAGACTTAATCCAGATGAATTTGAAAATGCATCTTTCTTTGTACCAATTAGTAGGTAGACCTTAGAACACTTCTGCTGAGCCTTTTAGTGAGGACAGTGAAAACTAAGCTTGTTGTGATAGTTGTGCAATCTCTATCTGAGCATGCTCAAGGTTGCTCAACCTTGAAGTCAGCAATTTTTAGGCCCTAAAGAGAGCAGATCAGTGCAGACAGAAACATTTTATGTATTTTGGAAGCAAAAGATGCTCTTTCATTTATCCCCTTTCATATACCTCCAGCATTAAAAAGAAGGTACCCCCTCTCCCCCCCATATGGTGCTCGATATATTCGTTTGTATGCATTGTTATCTATTGTTGAGGGGTAGAATTATGTATTCTAATGTATTCTATCCTTTTGTATTCTATTGTATTGTCGTTCTATAGAATTCGGCATATCTATTGTTTGAACAAAAGAAATTCCGACGGAAAATATATCGTGCATGGTATACTCCCCCCGCTCTCCCCCTGTCCCTCCCCCTCTCCTTCCCCCCTCCCCCCCCCCCCCCCAATTTGAATGTGAAATAATTTTGAATGGAAACCAACCTAAATATATCAGATGATAATCAGAAAACAAGAATGAAAGAGAAACAAGAAGGAAAGGAATTGAATTTTGCTAACATTAAAACATTTTACATGAAGATGAAAAAACGTTTTAATTATGGGGATTGAAGACGTGCAGAGTGAAAGTGTTATTAAGATCACGTGACCAAACAATAATACCGGACGTTGAATCAAGGCTATAGCCATAAAACGATACACTCGATACTTTTTGGACTTGAAAAAAAATAAGAAAAGTCACAAAAGGAATACCTATCTAGGTAAAAACCCTCGCTTATAGCCATGGAATAGATGGATTTCGAGGGAGATCACCAACCACGTATTCTTCGCCTCGGCTTATGATTTGTACAAATAACCGCCAGAAAACCTACTGTTTGCTTTCAAACAACCTCTAAACTTTTTCAATTGGTTTAATACTAAGGAAATTAAATCATTCATTTAAAGTCATGGATGACAAATTATAAGGTCAAAATAATTTTAGTGCATGGAAAAACTAGTCCATAATAATTATTGCCCGTTCTCCGATGAACTTCGTCGAGATCGAAAACAAAAGTTGAACTGCACCTAAGTCGATTCAGTGTTCAGTTCATCATTGTTATTTATAGTACCATGAATTGAAAGGACGATATTCAAGGTACACAAAATGTCTGAGCGGAAGACTGTAGCAGAATTCCAGCTACCAGACGGGCTTTTCAACAAAAAGGAACTTGTACTCGTACAGTTGAAACCTTGAACTTTGTCGGCCTCATCAGCCCACGATGTAAGCTCACTTTGAATAACTAACGATTTTAGTCTAAACTTGGTGCTTTCTAGTCTACGACTTACTTACTTTTGTATTGAGACTCATCCTCTAGCCTTTTAGGGTTCCAATTCGTTTCTTGGAGAGATAAAACAGACAGAGAAGACGACCAAATCTCCCATGTCTTTCAAGATGAAATCTTTCACAGATATGTCAGTGCTTTCCACGCCAATCTCACAAATTCAAACTTGAAATCTCTTTATAATATCTCTATTCTACGTTAACATTTTAAACAAGTCTAAACTACCAGCTTTCTGGTCGAAAAAAATAGAAATGGACACAAAGAAATTCAAGATGGCTTTATGTTTTTAGCCGAAAGGCGCAGAACTAATTAATTTGGCAGACATTCTGACATGTGCAAAATAAAGCGTCCTGATTGGCTGATTATGGTGTAATCGTTTAGTTCCGATTTTTGACACCGCAAAAACTAGTAATGTTTATTTTACATTGCAAATAAAAATGCTTGTCAAAGTACTAAGCACCCTGAATGTTTATTTACAATCTTACGGCTTCTAAGGGCGTTGTGCTGCCTGTTTTAGTACAATAAAAGTTCTAGACACCCCGGCCAGCATCTTTAATTTGTCGTCAATATATATTACAAACAACAATTTTAATAACAGCTAACAAAAAGCTTTAATTGAAAAATATCCAGCATAATCTGAGTTTAAAAGACTTTCTAATACAAAATCTGTTATTGCGCAAAAAAAACCCGTCCACCTCAACCCCTGTTCTGCCTTGTGAATAATGCCTGTAAGTTCATGATAGTTGGCGTTGCTTGTCGGTAATTTAAAAATTGAGCTCCGACATCGAACATTTTCTACCTGTCTACCATATGGATCTCTTAACGCCCCGGCCTAACAGATAGCATTTGATAGTAACTTTCAAACCGACAGGAACACCCCATCCCACTCTTCCACCAGTCTCTATTAAACAGGGAAATTGTGAACTTGAACTTGTATTTCCCATAATATATTCCATTTTTAGATCTGATTTAAGTAAAAACATTTTTATATACTGACTACAGAATTCCCGAACACTAGTATTTCTATCCATTTCCGATTTATCTTATAAGGATTAACGATATCGGTACAACGCAGGAATAGTTACTTTATGTTTTGATCTACGCACTAAATTCTGGATGAAAAAAAAAAACAGGAAAAAGCGTATAAAACTTACAAAAGGATGGGTAGCGACAAAGTGCATTGAGATGATGACTTGAATTTTCCTTTAACATTCGATGTCGATGGATATAATTATTGGCGCAAATAGACCATCAATTAAACAAGTCACAGTAAATTTCTAGTTTTGCAATACATTACACCTGTTAATCACCAGATGTACGATACAGGAACTCATAGGCTGGTGACGTTACTTATTTTCCTACTTGTACGTGCGTGTATGAGTCATAACTTTTTGTTTCTAATAGCAAATAGGAATATGCTAGAAAAAATTCGACAGGAAATTGTAAGGCCTAGATGAGATGAGAAGAGAAAGAAGAGAGAGAGAGAGGAGAAGAGAAGAGAAGAGAAGAGAAGAGAAGAGAAGAGAAGAGAAGAGAAGAGAAGAGAAGAGAAGAGAAGAGAAGAGAAGAGAAGAGAAGAGAAGAGAAGAGAAGAGAAGAGAAGAGAAGAGAAGAGAAGAGAAGAGAAGAGAAGAGAAGAGAAGAGAAGAGAAGAGAAGAGAAGAGAGAGAAGAGAATTAAGACATACTATTAATATAGTTTAAAATACTTTAATAGTTATAATTATTGTCATTGTTATTCTACAAAATGAGTAATTTTCTGATTCCAAAATTGAAATACAACCTACTGGGTAAGTCTTACAAATTTAGCATACAGAGAACAAGAATGATTGAAAGAATAATTATCATAGTTACACGTCACCACGGGAAAAATCAATTATACAGTGTATATACACACACACCATGACTCCTAACTATTCAGTATTATCTCCTGGACATAACTCGGCTCGTCAGTCATAGGCATTATCCTCACCACATCTCAAAATATAAACTTTTGTTTCAGGACACTTTACTAGTGTTTTCGTATGCCAATCCTTATCATATCACAAAGGATTGAACATCAAGAAGAGCAAGAGCAGCAAAAGAATTTCTTCAACGTTTTTGTGGTAGAGACGGTAAAACATTAAATGTAGTTCTCACCTGTTCTTTTCATTATAACAAAAAGAGCCTGAAGCATTCTTCCTATAATTACAACCCCTCAAACAGCTTGTGCAAGAAACTATCTAATGAATACTATAGTTCAGAACTAGTTTTTCAGGAATGCATTTAAAAGTATGTACAGAATCCTAACAAATTGTTAATGTCTGTTCATTGGACACCCTTTTACAAACCTACACTAAAACTTTTTACCACCACACTGTCTGTAAATTCTCTCTTCCGGCAAGGTGTCCAATAAGAAAAAATCAATTGTTAGAAATTAAATACGTTTACACACAGTGGTAAAGGGAGGATACCGATAAAAAATAATTGCGCATTTATTAATTACATTCACTGATCGCAGATTTTCAAATAGCCCAGAATTTTGAGCTTTTCTCACATTGCAACCAGAATCATGGCTCAATTTTTTTCAGGAATCACAGAATACCCCCTTTCCACCCTGTTCACATAGTAGTCTGTCAATCTCAAATGTCTTATGAATGCCATACACTTTTACTTAGGAGAAAGCGAGAGCATACAACAAAAAATGTCTGAAAATCATACTGTTAGAAGAAATGTACGCATAAGCACAATATCTTCTCAGAAGCTATATATCCTATACTGTCAGTAAATATATATAAATACTGCCCCCAAGGAATTGGAGTAAAAGTGATGATGTACATAAAAGAAGAGGCTAATTTGGTTGCTTTTTAGTCTATAAAGTAGTGGTTTCCACAAAGTATCTTCAGCTCGGTATTAAATCATTCTACAAACCACACTCTTGCCTATACTTTACCACACTTGCCGTAATTACCATACTTGTTTATGTTACTAAAAGTCTAGTCAAATGATGTATTCACACTAGTGTCAAAACATATAAATAAACATTTCTTTAGTCTGTAATACAGGTCCTCGTACTGCAATGGTAAATGTAATGTAGACAACAACGATTGCGATTTACTACTACAGCTCATAATTTAAGCCAAAGAGCAAAAGACTAAGGGAAGAAGTCAAAACAAAGGTCCAAAGTAGGAACCCGATTTGTTTAGATCTAGTGGTGGATACCGGGACATACCCCCTCTCCAGTAATGGGTACCTTGAAAATCTCAATACTGACTGCATATAGTTACAGTGCCTATTTATAGAAATACGTTGTTTAGTATGCCTTATTGGAACATACAGTTCATTAATTACTGCAATATATAATTTACTTTTCGAGATATTTGATGACAAAGTTCAGTATTTTACTCCTAAAGGTGGTGGGTGCCGGTTAATACTAGCCCACTCATCTAAATTGGGTACCTTCAGATGACCACTGTTTTGACCTCATCCTTTATTAATGAAGAACAGCCTTATCTTATCTCTGATCATTACCAGTGGAAAGATAGCTAGCAAGACTAAAAGTATGCAAATACATTGGTCACAATCCTATGCCGCACTGCAATTTTCACCAGCAAGTAGTTTAAGATCAAGTTCAAAACACATGTATGTAAATTTTTGTTATACTTTTGTCTCTGATTTTATTTGCTATTTGTTCAAGACGTTTCAACTGTAGAATAACAGTCTTCATCAGTGGGTGTGTTAACCTACAGTCGAAACTTCTTGAACAAAATTAATAGCAAGTAAAAGCCAGAGACAAAAGTATAATTCCAATTTAACATGGAACCTGACTGCACACTGAACACTTTTATACACATGTCCGTATTTTGAATGTTTCTCACTAGTATGAATACATCATTTTTTTCATTTTTATCGCTCATTCCACAGTTATCAAATGAAGCTGTATGCACCATAGAAAACATGTATATGTGTTCTGAATGTCACTTAGCTCAGCTATAATGCTAAGTAAATCTGTTGTTGACCAACACAAATTTCCTGCCCCTCTGCACTGTCAACAAGGAAAGATACTTGGGTATATGTATGACAGTATTTCAAGTTCTTCTAGCTACCATTTGGTTTCAGAGATTTATCTTCTACAACGTCATCTTTATATCTAGCCTTGTTTGATACAATGCCATCTTCTTTACTGCTCCTTGCTTGATGTCCAGTTTAAAGTACATTGCAATGAAAAAAGAGCTACAGTTCTTCTTTTCTCCTGTTTTTCATTTTTTCTAACCTCTTTTGTAAGTGGTCATTGGCAGTTTCAAGCTCACTTATTTCATCTTGAGTTTTTCGTAGCTGTTGAAATGAAAATAAAAACATAAGAATCACTACACATGTATAACAATTCACACATAAACCTTCCAAAAATGAAGCATTTTTTTACATTACCTCTCGATTTAGTTTCCTATTTTCTGACTTAAGTTCATCTTCTGTGCTCACCTAATTATCAAAAGAGGCTGTTAATGGTAGCAATAATTGCAATTACATGAACACATTATCCAAGTACACATGTAGATTGAAAACAATTTGATTAAATGGAACATAAATATTTGTTTTTAAACATTTAATAATAAAATTTATGACAACAAGTCACTGACATTTTGATGCTCCAAGGAATCATTTTCCAGAGTACTGTTATAAGCAAATTCAGAAATGCTCTTGAAAATGATGCCTGGGAGCATTTATTATTAAAATAATGAAACATAAAAAAACACATTTTGAACATAAAAACAGAAGGGAATATTGCTAAAGTTTGAACAATGAAAGCCAGACTACTTAATTAGCATCCACTTACAGCTGTCTCAGCCTGTGTCTTGTAACGCTTTACTTGGCTTTCAAGCCTCATTACCTGAAAGGACAACACAATATTCATTTATTGTACAACAGCCTATATCAAAAGATAAATTTCTGACAGCCATACAACAAAATACCATTCAGCATGGTCAAGGACCATCTGCAATCAGAAATATTGCTTACTAATTCAACATATTTTCCATAAAAATAATAATTATTGCAAAGCCTATGTGGGACTTCCACAAACATTCTAAGAAAGTTCAGACATCATTTGCAATTCTTTTTCAAAACCCTGATGTGTGTACTTAACCCTACCAGAATAGTTGCTGGCAAACAATGACAAAGTGTCTATTCAAATAGTTCCATTTTGTGAGGAAAAAATGCACATGAAAGAAGACAAAATGATGCACATGTTCTCTTGATGTCAGTATTTCCAAAGGAGCAGTCCAATAGTTACAAATGTGCTATTTCACAAGATGTGTTCAAACAGGAAATGTTAACAACTTCCCCTATTTTAAAAAAATCTTAAAAGCTGAGGAATACTTACCACCCCCTCTAGCCTTGCATTTTCTTGCTCTGCTTTTTGCAGTTTAATTCTAAAGTCATTTATTTGTCTAGTAAATTCCCCTGAAAGTCAAAAACCTCTATCATTATCAACTTTCAAAACGTATATTATGTATTGTACAACACTCATTCAAATAGGATAAGATAAACAGGAACTTTCATGGATTATTGTGATAGACAATTTTCTTTATTTGTAGGCCTCCCATATTATTTTGGTCATTACAAATTCAAGGTTAAAAACACACAGATATTGCCCTGCTCAATAATTCAAAGGTCTTTATATACACTAATCTCTTGCTTTTATCAATGTGTAAACCTTGTCCTATATTTCCCAAGGTCATCGATATTTGGACTTAACAATTGGATTAAAAATGTCTTCCTCAATACTGACATCTGTCGTAGCAAGTAATGAATTATCAAGAAAAATTATTATATTATCAAAATACATTAACTGTCACACAGCTTATACAGATGTACTTACTTCTAAGTTCCTCTAAGTCGGCTGTAATTGCTTTTGGAGGGTCACTCTCTCCCCTTTTCAAAACTAATATTTCTTCTTGAAGTTTATGAACCTATAAATTTACATTTATTAATACATGCTTTACATTTTTACCCCACATTACAAAAGAAAGTGATATAAATTTGACATTGGCATTGGATCATTGGTAAAAAAATAAAACAGAAAAAAAGACTTTTATGTCTATTGCCTGCAGTTATTTCTCACACAATATATATTTATATATTTAATACCTGGGCGACTAATGCTTCTTTTTCTTCAGAAACAGCTTTGTCAGTATTTGAGTGACTGTTAGACCTACTCAGGTTGGATTCAGATACACTACTTCTTGCTGTGCAAACAAACAAACAACAATAAAAATAAACTATGTACAATGTGCAGCAACATATCAAATATGAACAGCAGTTAATCAGGAATTTTCAATGACATATTGGTGGCTTTATTTGAAATTTCAAACCACTTGTAATTCTGCAAATGTTAGAGTAACTCGCAAATAAGGATTTAAACTCACTACAAAAACATGAGTGTAGTTTTTCAGAAAATAATTATCCTCCTAAGCAAATGACTGCACACTGCAAGTACAAGCAGTAGCATGTGATATCCAAACCCTTATACACTTATTTCAAAAAACGATGTCAGTGGTTCACAGCAACAAGCATCAAGGCAAGCCCAAAATGAATGCTGGCTTTGTGCTGCTAATAATCGACAATGTATTCAAATCAGAAAGTTTGTTATCAAAAGAATTGAGTGCAGTACACTAACAAGGACTTAAAAATGCTCAGTCACATAAATATTTTGTAATTAGTTCAATAGAAATGAGTCTGATTTGAATACATTACAAACAAAACCAGCATTCATTTCAGTTTTGGCTTGACACTTCTTGCTCTTACTGTGAGAACATTTTTTGAAATAAGTTTATACACAAAAAAATGCATGGTCCAGAACTATCTATACGTCACCACCAGAGACAGAAATTTCAAGGAAAATTCTGAGTTGTTGAAGTTGTTTGGATGTACAAGTATAGCCATTTACTACCAGCACATACCTGAACTAATATTGCCATCAACACTGCCATTACCGTGGGATAATTCATCATCTTCCTTTGTACTTTCTTCATAAAGAGATAAACCTCTTTCCTGTCAAAAAGCATTATGAATATCTAGTTTAATAATAAGTTAAGTATATATATTATAATAGCCATCATTCATTCACAGAAATGTTGTCCATGACGGTACCATCCATGACATATATCTGACCTAAAGAACTATCATGTGAATGGTACAAGACAGACAACTTTATCTTTTCAAATTATTGCATTGCAATTTATGCACAGGATAGTTCTTTCAGTATTAGAAATTAAATAGATGATGGACAACATTTTAGAGAACAAATGTATATTACTAATAAGTATAATGATAATAATTATCATCATACTTATTAGTAATATACATTACAACCATGAGACTCACAATTATTGAGAGTCTCATGGTTCCAAAAAAATTACCATACTCATCACAAAGGGGTATTGAAATGTGACCCACCCCCACTCCCAACCCTGCAAAACTTCCATTACTTTCTTCCATACAAACTCTGTGATTTTGTACTCTGTATGACTTTCCTCCTCCACCTGGAAATTTCTAGTTCCTTCTTTCACAGGAAAAAAATGTCAATTCCCAACCTGGGGTTTCTCTGGGTCTAAAATGGGGATCTGTTCTATTTTACTTCAATGGGGAATCTATTAATAATAACCAAACTTGTAAAAATAGAACAGATTCCCAGGGATTCCCTGGTTAGACCCAGGGAAGCCCCATGTTTGACCCAAACTAGGAATTGACATTTTTTTCCCATGTTTGGTGAGATACATGTACTGATACATTGTATTTTCTGGGACCACACAAAAGACTTTCCCCAAATTTCTTTTTGAATGACCACAAAACAATAGATTCATATCAAGGCTAGAGTAGATATATACAACTCGTGTGGATTTGAAAACTCCACCCTCAACTTGAATGTATTGTTTCATGGTCAGTCATGCAAATTTGGGAAAGTTCTATTCTATTTTTGATCACATTTACTTTGGTTTAAAGATGGAAACTCACATATTAACAGTCACCATATTAAAAATATATCATACATGTACCATGTACATGCTTTGATAACCTAGCAAACAGATGTATGGTAGTCTGATAACCTTTGTTATCACTTCATTGGCTGGTTAGAAATAGTAGACATGCAACCACATTAGCATGCATAAAAGATCTTTCATCTCCAGCCACTGCAGAAACAAAGTAGCCAGCAAGATTTATAGCTAGCTGACAGTTTTGGCCATCTTGGTGACTGGACTTTAGACTGACTTTAAAAGTTTGTATTCAGTAAAAAACAAATTAAAGTAACTTACAGCAAGCCAGTTGTCTCGAAATGCTATTGCATCCTTTAGACGTTGAATTTGATCATCCTTGTCTTTTATAGTTCGTTGATGTCGATTGCATTCCTAGTGCATATTAAACATTAACAGATATTTAATACAAGGTTTAATTTCTATACAGTTCCATTACTTTTGAATAGCATGAGAATCCAAAAATGGCCAATTATCTACTGTTTTAATTTACAAGTTCCAGAGATTCATACACAAGTTTCAGAAACATGTAGGTAAGCAACCAATCACCAGACTTCTTTTATGCTATATACTGTTACTCAGTACCCAAGTACCAGCACCAAAAATGTTAAATGCATTCATTTTATACACCTATACCCATTCTTATACTTGAGTATCAGGTCTACAATAGAACCAGTAACTGGGCACAATGCCATTATTGTTGGCTCAGGTACATGTACTAGAGAAAAAGGTCCACGGTAGTGTGAATTAAAAAGAACTGCTCACATACATAATTATATGATGTACCTTCTTAGCAGACATTCTTTGGATTGTCATGCAATGCTTTATGGTGTCGAGGCACCAATAGGGAATGACGTCTTAGAATAATTTAAATGTTATCACTTCCAGTTGTCACAAAGTAAATAGTTCAAAATTATTACTATTATTTTGCTATAATTATCTCCACATAAATGATCTTCATCATTAACCACTCATTCAAACAGCTCTGCATGTACCTTTGTCAGATCTGTAACTTCATTTTTAACTTCTGTTGATACTTCTTCTTCTTCAACCAGTCTACACAAATAAATGAATTACACGTCAACATGTGATCAGTCATGGCTAATTATATGTACAGTATGTACATGTAGTATAGGGTACATTTCTCTAACTTATGATAAAATCTTTACCTGTCTTTAAGACAATCTACTTGATATAACAAAGCTTGTTTCTCATTGTCTAACTGTGCTATAGAAACCATGGCCTTTCTATATTTTTCTTCTGTATCTCGAAGGTTATCCTATGCAAAAAAAAAAAAAAAAATACAAAGTGAGAATGAAGTACATGAACAGGGCTTCAATTTTGGGGTGACATCAATAACAGTTTTACACTTTATCGAAATGTACAAGTGTAGCTATTGTTCTTGGCACTACAAAACCCTAAAAACATTTGTCAACTACATGACTGTGTAAAAGTTTGATTTTAAGTCATCCCTGCATTTAGGAAGGGACAAAGAAACAGTACCATGTACAGAATTGGAAATTCTGGAGGGCAGGGGGGTCATGCAAAGAAAGAACAAAATTACAGAGTTTGTATGGAAGAAAAATGGAAGTTCCAGAGGATAGGGGGATCCATTCACAAATTCCCTTCATGGTGAGAGTTTGGATATTTTTTGGAACTACACGTTTAACTATAGAAAGGGCATGATTTAGATGAAAACTAGGGAGTGAACTACTGTAGTTCAAAAAACTGATGTCTTGCGCCTCAAACATTTGAGAGTAATTTGGCCCTTTTACTCTGATAAAGGGCCTTGTCATGAAGAGAAATGTCAGTAAATAAGTACTCTCTTTTTAATTAAATATTCCATGATTATTTACCTGTGCAGTTTTTAGAATCTTTTCTGGAACTAACGGCCCATTCATTTCTGTATCTTCATCCTTTGCAAGATTACTAAGTCCACCAGCTGATACTGACCGACCAACATTTACAGCAGTCATCTAAAATACATAGAGAAGAAATGCACTCTAGTTATGGGTAAAATGTACATAAAGTTTGTTGCATGAAGGTCGACTATACTATAAATGGATTGGAAAATGTCATCATTCTATTCAATGGATAATGATTTACCCAATGATTTACCCGATGGGCCTGACTCAATTAACTTTTTGGACCCCAGAAAAGGTAGCCCATTTAGGATAAGTGTCAAACTTAAAGGGTATGACCACATGGAAACACTGTTTGCACATCACTATAGATGACTTACTTTATACTGTTTATCCATTTCTGCTTCAGCCTAATAAGTAACACATTTTGTAAGTATATGTATATTGTGGTTCACAGCCACCCCCTTATTACAGCCACTCCCTTATTACTGCCACCCCCTTATTACTGCCACCCTTTATTACTGCAACCCCCTTATTACTGCCATCCCCTTATTATGGCCACCCCCTTATTACTGCAACCCCCTATTACTGCCATCCCCTTATTACTGCCATTCCTTATTACTGCCATTCCCTTATTACAGCCATCCCCTTATTACAGCCACCCCCTTATTATGGCCACCCCCTTATTACTGCCATCCCTTATTACTGCCATCCCCTTCTTACTGCTATCCCCTTACTATGGCCACCCCCTTATTACAGCCACCTCCTTATCAATGCCATTCCCTTATTACTGCCATCCCCTTATCAAAGCCATCCCCTTATTACTGCCACCCCCCTTATTACAGCCACCCCCCTTACTACTGCCATCCCCTTATTACTGCCACCCCCTTATTACAGCCACCCCCTTATTACGGCCATCCCCTTATTACAGCCACCCCCTTATTACAGCCACCCCCCTTATTACAGCCACCCCCCTTATTACTGACATCCACTTATCAAAGCCATCCCCTTATTACTGCCACCCCCTTATTATTGCCACCCCCTTATTATTGCCACCCCCTTATTATTGCCAACCCCTTATTATAACAAGCAATGGACTCTCTGTTTGGCCATGTAAAAGTTCTCTCAATCTCTTATCAAAATAACCATGTTAATGCAGCCACCTCATGTTATGGCCAATGGCCAGATTTTACAATACCCTTGTGTTCAATTTCTTTGTAATTCTAACCAAGATTATGGCCACTTGATGCAATATTCCTACTACTACGTTAGACTTTAAGTTAGACATTTTTACAAATTTGAAGTGTTTGGTATGGAATGCACGTGCATGGATAGAGGTTGATGTTAACGATGTTAGTAACAAATGCGTTCAAACATGGCTCACAGCAACAAGGGTGACATTGTAATCTACATATTTACACCTAAACTAATACAAATAAACTATGCCAACTCCATATTTCAGCCAAATTCTTTTAATACAGACATTTTTTGGCCCAGAGATGGCTATATTAATGGGATTCACTGTACATGATCAAATACCTAATATATATAATCTGAAACTCAATGAAAACTCCTGGTTGAGTGTAGATAATTTGTACAAAAGAGCTTATTGAGCTAAAGAGGAGTTGAAAACAGTGAACTTTGATGTTTTATTAACAAAATCTTTACCTCTTTTTGTTGACGCTCAAGCTCTTTCATTCTGATGGTCCTTGCTTCTGCCCGGGCTGCTCTTTTCGCAGATAGCCTTGCTTCTGCCTGAAAATATAAAATATTTTTTTAACAATCGTTGATACAATTTTCACCAACTGCTATACTACAGTTAGAAAATCAGATGTGCTCTTATGGTACTTAATTGCAATCTTAATAAATTATTTTCAAGACCTTGATTATCCAAAATTTTTGTTTAATCCAGACACTCCATTATCTGGACTTTCTTTCTGGTGTCCAGACAATGGAGATTGATTGACTGTAGTGACAATTGAAGGTGCACCATTAAAAATGTCTTCAGTGACTTTTTGAAGATTTTTACAAGATTTCTTGAATGCTCTAAAATGTTATCAATCAGTTTAATGCACATGCATGTACTGCGCGACCTGCACTTTTCAGACAATTTCATCCAACTGGTGGGTAACCCACGAATCTAAACAAAAGAAACTTTTGAAAACAGGAATGACAAATAGATTCTTTTGTTTTATCAAACCAATTAGATGATATCTTATGAGGTGCAGATTACCTGGCATGTACATATGTCAAAATATCAATATACCTGGATATAAAAATGTCTCTTAGACCACTTTCCTATTATTAAGAACCTTGTTATGGACACCCTTACTTGTATGGGTCCAATAATATTTCACCAACGTTTGATAGCTCTACCATATCTGTTGGAAAAATCCTTATCTAGCTGATTTTTATCTAGTGTTATCCAAGAAATTTATTAACTGAATAAGGATTTATCCAACGTGAATAGCGCTACCTACATATATAGTCATAATATATACTATAATTATAAATTATATATAATCAACTGGTTAAGTCCTAGCAATGAAATATATTGAAAATCTAAAACTTTGTTTTGGACCAAGACCAAGCCATCACCTCACTTAATTCTTCTTAGCTTTAAGTATAAAGTGGTACTAATTTTATTTGGAGCATAAATAGATTAACCACTTCACCTCAGAGCAACACCACAATTTCAATTACGGTAAGAGAGACTTTTAAGTGTTTTTAAGGTAGCAAATGACAAATCAGGTAACATACAGATGGAAAAAATCAATATTCCACTTCCAAAATTGGCATCCAATCTAAGAATAATGACAAGTGTGATAATATTTTCATCAGGGCTACTAGACAACTAATTCATTAGTATTGTTCTACACACAAAGGTCACACACAATACCACCAACACTCACGACAAGGGTGCCATCAACAGCCCTTCAATAAGCATTAGAGAACAGCAAGCTTACATTACGAACAAATTACCCTAAATAATTATCAGTGAGCAAAATGTAAAGTAGATTTAATATTGAAACAGTGTATTGTGTAGTTTTGGATGATATACGAGCTTCTTTTATTCTCTATATCCCTCACACCCTTAATGTAAAACAGAACAATCGAGAGTCAGTGAAACGAATTTATATCCTAAATGTATCTAGACTGAAACAATATTGTTTAAGGTTGTAAACCTTATATCCACTTCAAATCAAAGGAGGTATCCAGAACGAAGAAGTGGCCGAGTCAATCATTTCGTAAAACTTTTGAAGAAGATATACTCACAAAGGTATGACAACATCAGATTTAACCAAGCCTAAAAATAACAATTATAATTTCAAAGCACACAACATCAATCACACCAAATATTTGTCGTACTGGATAAGGACACTTTAAACTAGCAATCCCAAGCTCATTTGTGACTGAACATTTTGCACAGCATTGGTTAAATGTGCTAAATTATGAGCTGTCATCCAGTAGAACCATATTTTACTTGATTTTGTACATAAACCCTTCTCATAACTCAGATACTCACTTCATGGGCGATTTGATTCAAAGCTTGGTCCTCAGTGGCTGAAGATCCCGTGCGGGAAAGCCTTCCCCTTCTAGAAGCTGTTGAGCTCATCTTTGAAGAAGAAATCAAAGTTCCCAAAGCGAAATTAATTTTTTATTCAAACTTCTCCTTCTCCTGAGCAGTCAACAGTCTGGTCCGCTGCGAAACTTTTGAATTCGCATGGGCTATGCGTAATCTAGGAAGAAGCTTGGCAGCTGTGGTGAAGTAAGCCTTTAGTGTACTGCTTCCCGAAATAGGCTTTGTCGATATTATCCTTGTAGGATGTATTTAAATCAAATAAAATGGAGTATTCAACAACCATGTACAAGTTCCTACATGGTTGAATATCGTGGAATCTGCAAGCACTAAATTCTGCGTGCGCACTTGGGATGTATCATTAACGCTGACATCGATGTCTGATGGCTCAAAAACATAGCTTGGGCGCGGTATTTGAACAGCCACCCCTCTCCTGCTAAAACTCAAAATCATGGATTTTTCCTAAAAAAATTATCAGGCTTATTTCCTTAGTTTACAGTTCTAGCGGCTGTTGCAAGAAGAGTGGATAATCGTAATACGGTGGCCCACAGGGGCAAAACACAATGCAAAATTCCTTTGAAAACACAACAAAGTTTTATGGAACACAACAGCCTTTCACAGAACTCAACAATGCTGCGTTCATTATGTATACCGCAGGGGAAGGGGGGGGGGGGGGGGGGCAGAGGATATTTTAAAAGTATGGCAAAATTTCAAGATCCCCCTCAACTTGATATCAAAAAGTTTTGTATCCCCCCCCCCTCCCTGGCTGGAAGAACAATTGCGATCCACCCCCCCCCCCCCCCCCCTCCTCCAATACCACATATACACATATGCTTTTCTAGCTGACTGGTCTTTTTTTCGTTGATTTTTTCAAATGTTTTTGGTGCGTTCCAGTGTTAACATATGTTGTAGATATTCGAGGACATGATGTTAATCAACAATGAACTTTCTTCAAAACTTTTCGATGCTTTCTTGTTGGTGTAGATGTATACTAGTTCCATCAAAAAATTGCTTTTTTAACTGGGCTCGTGGTAAGAAAGTGCAGGCATTGCAAGTTTCACGTGAAGGCAATTAAATATCTCAGGGACTTGGATATGTTTTGCGATGAAGCTCTCCATCATGTTGAGCGTGCATTATATAAACTTGAAGGAAAGTCTTGTGCAGACACTGATGATGGTGGAGTTGATGATGCTGATAATGAAGATGATGATTACAATGATGACAGTAGCTAACACTGATGCAATCCAGCTCTGAATATGAGTGGTTTTGCATTTTCTAATTCAATGGCATTGTTTAATAAATTTCTCAAGTATTATGCATTGTTTGTCATTTGTAATTAAGATTGAAAAAATGAGCATCCCCCCTTCATTGCAATAATAATTTGGCATCCCCCCTAAAATGTCTAAAAAAGTTGCGATCCCCCCAAATATCTTCTGCCCCCCCCCCCCCCCCCCCTGCGGTATACATAATGAACGCAGCCCAAAGTCTCGTGGAACACAACAATCTTTCACTGAACACAACAAAGTTTCGTGGGGCACAACAATCTTTCACTGAACACAACAAAGTTTCGTGGAACACAACAATCTCTCACAGAACAAAGTTTCACAGTACACAAGTCTTTCACAAGCAACTAAAATCTTTCACGGGGCAACACTCTTTCACAAGCACAGCTGCCACAGGCTTCCCAGTCTGATTGCTGTGGATTATGTCTAGTAACGGTCATTTCCAGGTTGAAAGCCAAATATACGGCCCTGTTAAATGCTCTCAAAATGACTGATTTTTTCAAACATCATGGCAAATATTGAGTTCAAAAATAAAGATTAATTATATAATGCTTATTTAAGTCTCGGAACTCAGGGATAGCTTGTTACCTCTTTCCCTCATCCCTCTCCTCCCCTCACCCCTATTTGCGTGTTCAAATGGAACGTTCTGGTGTACGTCGATCAGGTGGCACATATACAGCACAATCGGAGAACAGTGAAAACGATAGCCTGGTTTTCACTATCGAAGCAAGACAACGCCAAGCTCGTGTTTTCACTTGTAAAAGTAGTGACGCAAGCATAAACGCTAGCGCAAAAGAACGGAAGGTTTTATTTTTCTTGCGCGGGCTTGCGTCGTCTTGCGTCGTCTTTCGTTGTCTTGCGTCGTCTTGCGTTGTCTTGCTTCGTCTTGCGTTGTCTTGCGTTGTCTTGCGTCGTCTTGCGTCGTCTTGCGTCGTCTTGCGTCGTCTTGCGTCGTCTTGCGTCGTCTTGCGTCGTCTTGCGTCGTCTTGCGTTGTCTTGCATCGTCTTGCATGCGTTGTGTTGAGTCATCGTGCGTGGTCTTGCGTGGTTTTCCGTTGTCTTGCGTCGTCTTGTATTGTCTTGCGTCGTTAGCGTGAACCAGGCATTATATCGTATTTATCCCACACCATAGCGAATACAGCCAATCAGAAAGCAGGAAATTAAAGCCGTTGTATATTCGGCGGTATTCAACAGTCTCTTCCCATGACACATTGCCATCATTTGCCGTACTTTCTATGGTGTGGGCTTAGTGTAGGATAAAATAATTGCATGTATTTGCTACCTGACGCATAAAATCAAATCAAAGCGATTTGAATTCATGCTACGGGGACAAATTCTAATGTAAGTCAGGAATTTTATAAGAAATGGTTTCCAATTTTATTATTCAAATATATAGGTATTTAAAAGTAAAAATATTGTAATAGAAATTTGTAATAGATAGATAAAACTTTATTTCAGTGTCAAGTTATTTAGCTTACTAGCTAATTGGGGAATGTCTAGGAAATGCACCCCTATGCACAGAAACAATAATGCAGTAAGATATATGAATAATTATAATTAAAGATAAAAAATGAAAATGAAATTTATCAGAAAAAATATCAAAAACACCAAACATTTAAAAACAAGTTCAAAAAGATGTAATTTTAACTTAAAGCTTGGGAAAGAAACGGAAAAAATGAAGAAAAAAGAAGTCAGAAAAGAATCCGGCGTCGACGAGGATCGAACCTGTAACCCCTTAAAGAGCATCCCCCGGAAATAAAATAATAGACTGAATGAATAACTGTAAAAAGAAAAAAAGAAAATGAAATTTTGGGACGATTCTCCCGAGACATTCTGAGAAGCTGAGACATCGAATCGACTTACGTTACGGATGAAGATTTCGGCCCCATCCACGCTATCCCGGTGCTACATATTACAGTTATCTTAGCCCGAAGGCCAGGGAGGGAGACGATATCCGGACCCTAATCCATACCTTTAGATATCACCTTAGACCGCTGCGCTACCTAGACACTTAATAAATTTAATGACTAATTGGGGTAGTCTATTCGGCGAAGTTTCATTGTAATGCTAATACTCCCCAGGGAAAGAAATGAACCAATCAGAGTCCAGCTATCAAAAAATAGCTGTTTTGTAAATAAATAGAAAGAGAAAATAAAAGAATAAGTTTTCAGGAACATCGAGCTTGTCTGCATTGTTTTATTCCATCGATATTTGTCCCAATTCCCCAGGGAGATAGAAGAACCAATCAAAATCTAGTCGATTGAAGAGGGATCAATAAATTTCCATGATTATTTTAAGTACAGCAAGCTTCAAGCCGTTACGTACGCTATTACTTATGGATTTTTATTTCTGTTCCAAAGTGAAATGATCGGCCTCACTGAAGATGTTCAGTTGGAATCCATGTTTCTTATTAATTTCAGGAATATCTCTAGAGGGTAATCAGATTAAGACATAGCATCAGCAAAGGTAAGTTATTTTATAAGTTAAGGTGATTTAAAATTTGGATTGATACTCATCGTTTTAAAACAAAGCTCGTAGTTGTTTGCATGTACGCGTTTGTTCTTCAATATTAACACCAAATTTGTTAGTTACACTGGTCGATTTGAGTTTAATTGTGTAAGTAGACGAGAAGTTGAATTAATTACTGATCTCGTCAAAATGTATCCCCGAAAACTCCACAGAGAATTAATCTCGTAATGCAGAATGCCAAACTCGCGCAAGTTTTTATATTGTCGTATTCAAAATATTGGGAAATGCCATTTCTTCCTAGAAACTTAATAACACAAAAAAGTAAACCTTTTAAATCTTTCATAGTGCTTTCATTACATGATGAAATCTTTCTACCAACTATTAGTTTGTCTATTCCTTCACGATCAATTGAAAACCACTCTATTGCTTTGTATAAACTGTAATTACTGAATAATACATGTAATAGAGTGGTTTCATAAACCCATGAAATACTGAGATATTAAACTTATACACATTAGTTGCTGACTCTAATTCCATTGTTTAATTTTGTTGTAATTTGTCTATTTACTACACATTAACTATTAGTTTTTACCTCACGGGTTTATGAAAACCACTTTAGAGTGATGGCACTTAATCCGTGAAACAAAATCTAATAGTCAGTGTCTAATAGTCTAATCAAAACAAAAGAAAACAGTGGAAATAGTAGTGTATTTTTAGGCATTATGATAAAGTTCCTTGATTTTGTTGGGCTGCGGCTCGTGTTTGAGGTTTGTTCTTCAGTTTTGATGAGATCGACATCAATGTGGTCAGAACAACAGTCAGTTCACTCAAGGTGTCTTTTTCCCGCCACACTTTGACGTCACTTGGGAATCATACAGGCGCTCAGACGCTTGGCCAGAAAATGGAATACGTATGTGCACGAGCTGAGCGCCATTTTCTAGAACAAAGCATGATGGGAAACTCAGCCCTTGCACTTTTTCATTCCCGCTGAAATAAGCACAGAAATCTATCTTTGTCATTTCTTTACAGAAAATGCAAGTATTTTAGCATAAGAAAATTAAAATGTTACAAAATGCTTGTAGATCGCTAGAAATCGTTGTTACTGATTCAGTTTGCTGGACTCCAACTCCCAGAGTGCTTTGCAAGCTCTTGCGCGCATAATCCAGACTAAAAACATGACACGACGGATCATTTCGGGAACCAGTACAAATTCTCGGCTCGTGACAACAGCATAAGCTGCATGCACGTGCATGGCAAAGATGATCACACTGCCTGCTTATTTTTAGGCTGCACCGTTTAAGTGCCGTGAAATGACTCATCGCATTTTAATGAACTGAATAGAAAACGCAACTATTTTAGAAATATTTTTGGTTAGTAAACAAATCAGCAAATGTTTGATTTGAATTTTAAAAACTTTTTAATGCGAAATTATCATTTTGGCCAAGTGTTGCGCGGAAAATCGTTGTTGCGAATCGACCAATGTAACATCAACTTTACACGCGATTACAAAAAAACTTTTGCCGGGCTTCCTTTCCCTTGAACGTAAAGCCATTTACTGACATTCGTGTTTCCTGCTTTATATCTCGCATCTTGTTATTGTGGACCCCTAACGAAAGTAATATTTATAGGTGGACTTAGATCCCTTAACGGGTGTTTGGATTGACCACACGTGGCTTTTCGTGACTGATCCCGTGGCATACATGATTCTAGCCAATAAGAGAGCATCGGTTGCTATGGGGACTGCTATGGGGCAAAGTTCAAACAGTTGCAAATAAACACCCGGCACGAACGTAATGCTTCAGAACACGAGTGCGAGAGATGAATAGAAAGGGTTGGATGGAGTACTGTTGAAAATATTGTTTCAAAATATGGCTGAATCTACGATGTTACAAGATAGTTCAACGCCCAGTGAGTGTACCAGTTTTCTAGAATTTGCTGACAGTCTCAACATCCCTGTTAATCGAGAATACCTTGAACAAATTCGACTTCAACTTAGCACTGAAGCCAATGAAAATAGTTCATTTCTAGACGTGGGAGTAAAAGATAGCAGAGGACATGAAACATTTAACGAGAGAAGACTTCAAAATGCTTTATGGCGATCATGGTGGAGACATCGACGTGCTAGATTCAACACAGGCTCACACAATTTGCCTTTGCAAGACGACGATCTTGAAAGCATGGCGGACTTTGTGTGTGGTAAAGAAATAGGTGACATTCCAACCGAGTACAAAGTCCATCGCCTCGAAGAGCATGAACTACCGGTCATAGGTACTTATGTTGATCCCAATGTGCTTCCAGGATTTCGCTATCGTGTGCGTGTTTGTGGTTACAAAGAAGATAATTATCTGTTTGAAGGGAAATCTCTGCGATTAGTTCGCGTTGGGCCAGGCTACGGCAAGAGGCTGACATTTGAAGACGAAGACATCCTTAGTAGTGAGAACTTCTTTTGGTCTGATAGTAATCCCGATGGTGGCTTTGCCTTCTCGATTGATTGTCTGTCTGAAGGAGAAAGATTCAAGGTTCTTGGTGGTTCTCTGTCCTCAGCTGGTGAAGTCATAATAACCCAGGTTCACCCAAAACAACAAGTCATCTCTTCTCAGACTGATGATGCTGGGACCACTCTTTTTGTAAATATCAGCTTTGAGAGTTTGTTGATTCAACGAGATCAACAAAATGGTTCGACTAGTGAGACCAAGATTTTAGGGACAGGGACTGCCGTTGTTTGTAAACCACTGAAAGCAAAGATTGCAGTATGCAATGAAATCACTGATGTAAACATTTCTGGAATGAAACAGGTGTATTTTACGAAAATTCATCCATAAAGTATGAATTACTACTATACATACAAGAACTTTAGATCAGAGTGCATAAAAACTATGTTAAACGATTAAAAATTATTTGATAAACTTTTTAATGCTAATGTGGCAGCCATTGGGTTTTGCATTCTGCTTTGATGCCTGGTTAAATGAGCCAATGGATTTCTGGTTGGCTTTGTACATATTGAAGGCAAGTTGAAAAACTGAAGAGTTATCCCCAAAACGTGGACAAATGGCCTTCTTTTAAACACAGCCTTGGACACTGCGGTATACACTCCTATGAAGAATAATATGATTTCCTTGGCTGAGAAGAAACAGATGTGTAAGGTAGATAGTTGATTTGTTGCTTTGTGATCCTGCTAGCATCAAATCAACTATCTACCTTACACATCTATGTATTGGCCTTAAAAAGGCCATAGGTTTTGTCATGTCTTGTGTTTGTTGATCTATAGCCAGATTATTTACCGCCTTAGACAAAATGCCTTCAAAACCCCTCAACTTTATTGTTGGGTAGCTTGCAAAAGATGGTAGCACTGCAGTTTGTTGACTAACATGACCAACATTGCACGGGGGTGAGGGGATACTTATCTAGTGAAGTGTTCAAGGATTATTGTCCAAGGCTATAGATGTTAACTGATTGTTCTCCTCTAGGAAGTTAAATATATTATCATCAGCCAGGTGATATTCAGTAAAACTAGAAGTTTTATTATATTCAGTTAGCTTAAAGTAAAATTGTATGCCATTTGTAGATGTTAGAACAATACTAAGTATTGCACAAATAAACTATTAAAACTGGTGGGGTAATATTATTCTTGTGTATTATTTATTGTGAGGAGTTTTGGATGGAGCAAGGATGACACGGTTAGTGTGTGGCCTTTGGTGCGAGTGGTCCTGAGTTAGCCCGTGTACAGCCGTTTCCCACCCCTACCGCCCTACAGGGAAAAATTGGGGAGGGAACGTTGTTTCCTCCCCGATTTTTCCCCGTAGGGGTGGGAAACGGCTGTACACAGGCTATCCTGAGTGCGATTCCCAGTGATTTCACATCCTTGTTTTGACTTCTTTCCTTTCTGTGTAGAGTGATCGCACTTAACCTGTGAAATTGTACTAGCTAAATAATACAAAATAGCACTATTAAACAATGGAAAACAAAGGACTTTTTACTATTTAGTACTAATAGACCCTTATCGCGCTAACGTGACAAAATATTTCATTTATCGAAAAAACGAATTCAATATCAAATTAATCACACCGACATTAGTAAAATTGCAGAGTTTCGTAAAGATTGCCCTTAAACTGACGAAGATATGAATTTTTAAATGTAAGCATTTGGTGAAATTTTTGTAAAGAAATGTATGTGTCTAGCCTGATAACGAGGCTGGGCGTGCATGCGATGCACGTCCACAGTACATTTCTTTGTAAAAATGCTTACTTTCAAAAATTCATTTCTTTCGTCAGTTGGAGGCCAATCTTTATGAAACTTTGCAGTTTTACTAATATCGATGTGACAAATTTGATAGTGAATTCCTTTTTCCGATAAAGCAAATAATTTATAATATCACGCTTGCGTGATATGTACTTTTTCGCGGGTTAAGTGCCATCACTCTAGCTTACTTAGCTTGAAGGAGCACTGATGGATAGAGGGGGGGTAGAGGGCGCACCTTCGAAAGTCTTAAACACAAGCTCCTGGCCCGGAAGAATTGGGCAACCACTCCCTGCTCTTCGAAGTAAATTTTATAAAATAAATTTCCCTTACCCTTAAACTGCTGTGATGATATTCCTTCATTATTCATGATTGTAGTGCCATGTAAACACCCCCCTATCCTAGTGTCATGTAAACACCTCCTAAGATGTCACAATTAATATGCAGTTCGTTTGCTTTCACTGCACGAGATGTCCAGAATGTTCGCCTATCGCAAAAAGGTCTAATGTGAATTCCTTTTTTCTATTCGCCTAAATGGAAACATTTTCGTATTTAGACTTCGTGAACGTCATGTGGCTTTAATGATTATGATTTTTCTTTCTTTCTTTCGTTCTATTTTTTTTTCCTTCTGTTTATCTTTTTCACTGGTTGTTATCTAATCCTCTCAGTGGTGTTTTGTCATGGATATGTAATATTTACAAAATACAATATTGCATGAAATCATAGTATTCTTTCTATATCAAATATCCGAAAACATTCAACGACTCTGTATGAATTCTACCGATCATATTTCTTTTATTCAAGATATGACCGTAACACGCTTTACACACAGTTTTCATTTCATTTACTAGCGTTTTCAGCTTTTCCTTTTCAGCTTGTTAATTGCCTGAAAAAAAAGTTCTTACATTAGTTTTCCGACACTCAAAACAAAGGAGCTACCAACCTCGTTCCCAGGGCCTTCTCTTCTCGCCTTTTTTTTCAAAATGGCGGCGCTAGCTCGAAGGGAAGGCGAGAAGAGAAGGCCCTGAGAACGAGGTCGAGGACCTCTCTTTCAGCCTCTGTCTTCATCCAGGATTACCCAACCTCGTGTAAAGATATATACGAAAACAACTATGTAGTGCTTTTATAAATTACACGAAAAAATACAATGATTGCAATGAATCTGTGAAATAAAAATTGAATCTTAGTCTATCCGTACTTTAATAGACACAAAAGAAAACAATGGAAATAAGGTTTACTAGTGTCTATTAGTCTATTATTTCACGTTTTTTTTTTACTATAGTATATATATTAAGAAATAGAATATATTCTGCGTTTTTGCTGGCGCCACTTGTAACGTGAGCAGCAGGTATTTTCTTCAAAAATGACGAATTTAGTTCATGAAATCATGGACTAAACTGGTGATTTTTCACTTATTTGTTCTAGTGTGAAAAAAGAGAGGCTTTGGAAAACGGTGTCTTTTGGGAAAAGAAACACTCCACGAGAAGAGTAAATAACATAAAAGAGTAAATTAACAAATTACTGGTAGTCGGGTCCGTTTAAAAGGCTGGTCGTCTCGTGTTTTTAAGTTTAAAGAAAATCCATATATTATGTGTATAAACTCAGATAGGAGTTTACTACTACTACCACTGCATACCTAATTAGCAAAGATTGCAACTCTTGCGGCAGTTCTTTTTAGAATGTCTGAATCGACAGGCTACGCTGGTGGGATCCCCTGGGCATCGTGTGGACGAATCAGAACATGCTAAATATCAAACAAGATTTTAGTAGCAATGTGAGTAAGAACTAGGCAACTCATTAATTGTTAATTCTGCGACATTTCGTCTTTCCACGGTAGAATGTCTTGGAAAAATGTAACGACAAGTTTATATCTTAAAGTACTGATAGATCCATTCCAAAATTCAATATGGTTTGTCTATGGACTTACTATTAAACTTACCGGCTTCCGTTGGTTGCACACAGGCGTTGCAGGTCTTGGGGCAGTCTTCTCTAAAATCCTCATACCTACAATTGCCTCCATTGGGTCCCTGAGCCATTTCTTCACACCAAGCAGTCCTTTTCTTGTCTTCGCATTCCGCTGAAAAAATATTTCATTCGGTCGTGAAATATTATTCAAAATTCGTCATTTAATGGAGAAGAAAAAATAAAGAGCGACTCTAATGAAAATCCGATAAAAGTGGAAACTGTTCAAAACGATGAACATTTAGAACTCTTTTTTGTTTTTTTTGTTTTTGATATTTTGTATTTTTTTAGTAAATTATTGCCTGGAAAATGATTTGGTAAAAAGAGAAATAGGGGACCGTAGATTGCGTTATCTACCACAAATTTGGATGTCAAAGTAATTAACGTGTACCCGCCTCTTTTTGAGATAAGAAATCACGTGATCATGTGACAATGTGACTAACTTTTTCTCCCTGGCGCTTGTCGTCTGACGGTCAACCGCGTGCGAGTTACTTTTCACATTTTTAAAAGTTAAGCGGAATAAATAACCAATAAACTCAATATTTACAATAAATTCCCGTTTGAACGCCACACGCGAAGAAACCAGGTCACGTGATCCTCTCTTGCATCTGCACATTTCCTAATTTCATTTCACCGTAACGCATAAAACGCGTTTCTGCACTTACCAGCTGATTCAGCCGCCATCAAAACGAGAACAACAGCACAGAAAACAAGAAGCTTCATTCTTTTTATCAATACCTAAATTGTAGTTGAAATTAATATTTGATCATATCTTTGTAGCTAACTTTCACAAATGGATGAAAGGCCAACACACGTGAGAAGACCAAACTGAGCCAGCCGTTTATATTGACTCACTTTTCAGCTAGTGGCCCTCTAGCGTTGGTGTATATAAGGAGAATGCAAGTTAGTAATGAGATGAGTTGTTGTGTAGATATTATATAACTGTATAATATATAGCTTTTGACCGTCCATCGCCTATAGAGGAACTTTGGAGTTGACAAATGCATGATTACGTTTTTGGGGCAAAATCTTGCCCGGTAAATAATTTGGTATCTCCAGTGAAGGGCTTATCTCCTTGCCTCCTGTTGCACGGAGGGTAGATAATACTTACTGCACTGGATAAGTCCTTATTAAGCGATTAAAGTTAGTGGATAAAGCACTATGCATCACTATCCATCATTGTTTTATTAATTTAACATTTTTTTCTTTTTCTGTTTATTTTTTAATATTCTCAGAAAAACTGGGGGGAGGGAAGCGCTACGGCCCTGCTACTAGGAAACTACTTTCCAACATATTATTACTAACTCCGGTGCAAGAACACCGAAAAGGTTACAAAACACAATCTTTAATTGAAAGCAGTTAGCTCATCTTATTTTTTATTTGGTACATGGCTTATTTCATACTTTTATTGCATACTGATTGTGGTATTTCACAAACATCCAAAGAGTTTTAGATTTTAGATGAATTAGTATTGTTCAAACTCATCTCAGTACTGCACAAATACCTAATAGATTGATGGTAATGTGTTGTAGAAAACTGATTTTTTTTTTTTTTTACATTTTGTTATATGAGACATTAGAGATTACTGACAGATTACTGACTGGAAAAAGCGCGGGCCTTGCATTACTATGTGCTATCTGGTATAAAGTTTATTTCTTATATCCGATAGGCATGTTTTAAAGTAAATATTTCATTTATAACTGTGCTCTCTTCCCGGGGGGGGACTCCGATCGTAAATGGACGGGGATGCTCGTCGTACCTTTTAGGGGTCAAAATCTGCAATCTGGTACCTTTTAGGGTGTCTCAGACTTAAGTGGACTTTTAGGGACTGTTTTGGGGTAAATAAACTACCTAAAATAAGCATGAAAGGGACGATTTCGAGGATCTGAATTGAATCTTCAAAGCACATCGATAACAAAGTGTTTCATTACTTTAATTCTTTATTATTGTTTTGAATTGGTACCTTTTAGGGGAAGAAATCAATTGTTGCCACTCCCACTCAGGTACCTTAGCTTTAGGGGTCATTTTCAAAATTTCCGACGAGCATCCCCGTCCTCTTATATATATGCTTTCAAAAAACTTTCCGATATTACAAACGAGTTACGAGTGCAAAAAGCGCGGACAGTTATATATTGATAATTAAGCGTCTCTTTACTTTTATAACGATTTCTTATTTCACCTTTCTTAATTTAACCAACGCGTACCGAGATGGCTCAGTACTAGTGGCTTACCTGATTCAGTAAACTGACGTGAACAATTTCCAGGTAGACGTCTTGGGAGTGAATGATGTCGCTCTGGTCATGTACTCATGAAATAATTTATGTTCATATTTAAGAGGACTTAATGTTTTTTTTACCCAGCTTGGGGACTTAATAATAAGTCCACTAATGACTTCTATTGTCGATCTTACCTAATTACGGAATTTTACAGGTGATATCTGTTTTACATGTTCTTTTAATTTCAACAGTTGCTTTGTTCTTTCTCACAAAAAATGGCAACTGTGACTGAATACCTCTGTTAGGTTTTTTTCCGATTTGGCGGCCTTTTCAAAGTTTGTTTTGAACTCGAATTAGTACTCTCGACCTTGCCCTTTCGACTCTCAGCTTAATAAACTCGAGATTCTCGACTGTCGACTCTCAACAACGCAAAACTAGCAACCGAACGTTGAAAATCGTTGTTAATGTTTTAGATTTTCAAAAAATGAAAACATGACATCTAGCTAATACAAACAGCAAACATATCTATAAGAAATGAGAAACAACCATACATATATATTACAAAATGTTTGATTTGCACAAATACCTAAAAGATTGATGGTAATTTGTTGTAGAAAACTGATTTTTTACATTTTGTTAATGCATACTTTTTAAAAGATTGTAAATTACATAAAGCGCGGGCGTTGCATTGTTGCTATCTGGCACACAATGAAAGGTTATTTTTATACCACCCCATGTTTCAAACAACTGTACAAAGACAATACAGATTATAGCATAAATGTTTAAACTTTGAATACAGATTATCGACTAGAAAAAGCGCGGGCTCTGCATTACTAAATGCTAACTGCCATAGAAAGGTTTATTTCTTACAGAAGATAAGCATACAGTTGCAAGTTAATATTTTATTTATAGCTATGCTCCGTTGATCTTTGCGATTCTTTCAAACAGCTGTACAAAGATTTTACAGATTATCAACTGAAAAAGCGCGGGCTTTGCATGAATCTATGCCATCTGGCATAAAGAGATTTATTTCTTATAGAAGATAAGCATATAGTTGCAAGTTAATATTTTATTTATAGCTATGCTCCGTTGGTGTTTGATATTCTTTCAAACAGCTGTACAAAGATTTTACAGATTATCGACTGGAAAAATTGTGGGCGTTGCATTACTACGTGCTATCGATAGGCATAAAGTTTATTTCTTATAGCCGATATAGGCATGTTTTGACTTAAATATTTCATTTATAGCTATGCTCTCTTGTTCTTTCATATGCTTTCAAAAAACTGTACAGCTAGTTATGTATTTATAAAGCGTCTCTTTTATAACGAGTTCTTATTTCGTCTTAATTTTTTAATTATACAAACGTACCGACATATTTTACTAGTAGCTTACCTGATTCAGTAAACTGACGTGAACAACTGATTTCCAGACAGAAAGAAGTCTTGAGAGTGAATGATGTGGTTCTAGTGAGGTACTTATGTACTCGTGAAATAATTTATGTTCATATTTTAGAGGACTTAATAAACACACTAAACACTTCTCTATTGTCCTACCAACCTACTAATCTCGCTTATGTGGTTTGATTATACGGAATTCATCATTTCTTTAGGTGTATCAAGGTTAAGTTCCAGTCTTGATTTGTCCGATTTTTACATGTTCTTCACATAATCTTTTGATTTCTGTGCGGATGTGATTTCGAAGTTCAAGTCTTAATAAAGAACTAAGAAACTAACTAATAAGAAATGGGGTCTTTCTGCACGTACCCCAAACCTTTGTTCAGGCTTTTGTTCTTGGTTAGCTTCGTTCTATTATATAACTTGGAGTCTTTTGTTGTTTCTATTGAATTGCGTAACCAAGAAATGCAAATGCGTGCGGGGTTTTTTCTCTTTTGTCCGGCATTCAACAATGTCCGTTTGTTCTTGCCCACAAAAACGGTAACCGTGAAATGCCTCTGTTTGTTGGGTCCGGAATTACACCTAATGCGTTTTGACTTAGAATAGCCCAAAATTTCTCCTGGGAAAAATTATATAATGAAAGAAAATTTCCATAGATTACACTTGCCTAGCTTGATTTCTTCGACAAAAACATTTTGTGGAAAATTTTGAGCCTGAAACTATAGTGTCCTTAATTGAGCAAAACTCTATTGCACACTTTTAGTGTTTGTACTCTAAAAAATGCTAAATAATCATTTTCTTTTTTTTATGCTTGAATATATTTTGACATTCATAATCAGGTTGTATTTGTGCTGCGACACTTATTTTGACGGGTTTCCTGTGGCTGTATTTCCTATTGGCTGTCGATTTTGGGCTTCCATATGTATCTCTGTAGCCTGCCTACAGGCCATCTGGGGAGTAGGAAGGAGGAGGATAAAGAGAGGCGCAGGCTCTCGCTTCTTCTCTCTTCGCCATATCCCCTCCCCTTCGATCCCCTTCGATCCCCTCCGTCCCCACCCATCCCTATCCAGAGAGCATGTAGGCAGACTAGTATTTATGTGTCCATACCCACGACATTCAGTAACTACTCACGACTTGGTACCCACGATACAAGACCAACAATCAAAGCCTTGTTTCCTTTACCAGGACCAATGTACAGTTTATATATCCAGAATTTCATTTCAACAATTTTAGGTTTGCGCAAGGAAAGTATTTCCAACTGAAAGACTATGGACGTTGACAGGAGTATCCAGACATTTGGAGGTGGTTTGATTCATAGAACTGAGTCAATGTCTCTAAATAACTTCAGAAGTACGAGAACATCCCCTGGTGAATCCAGGGTTATCCTTCACAAAGGAAGCGGCACAGCGTTAATTATAGAAATCAAAAACTACCCAGCTGAGGATCCAGAGGATATTTTGTTAAAGGATCGAGAAGAAAAGCACCCAATGTCGTCTCACGAGGGGCGCGCGCACCCCCTGCAGCCCTCCCTAAATCAGCCTCTAAAACAGGGATGCTCAATTGAAATGAAACTAGCTATTAGTATTGTGAGAAAGTCTTTTTATTATCTCACTCGTTCTTGGGAACACATGACGAAAGAGGAGTCAACGCGAAAGAGGAGGGGAGGGGAAAACAAAAGAGGGGAAAAGGACGCCCCCTTTTCCGGTTTCCCTTCACCCTTCCAACCCCCTTCCTTCGTCATGCGTCCCTACTAGCACGCATCTTAGTATATCACCTGAAGTTGCAATGTAGTATGGATTTTGTCTTGCTCAATCAGGTGAAGGCAATCTATGTCATTTTGTCTCAAATATATGTAAGTATTCTATGCACAATCCCCGAACACTGAATGCGAGAATTCAATGTGTTGATGGCCACGACGTCCGCCACATCTACAGAGCAAAGTTTTCCTGACAAATTTTACTGGACAAGGAAAACGCGCTCGTGCCGATTACAAAAAAAATTCCATTTTTTCCTGGTTTATGTAGACGACAAAAATATTTCCATTTTTTCCTGGTAGCATGTCAAACTTTATATCCCAATTATAAAAATGTGTCGTTTGCACGGTCATGAAGTCTATGTCCATATTTTGCAGTTTACCTTATTTGCAAGTCTACGTAGATTTATTTTCTTGATTTTCAGTGCAATTTGGAGCCTCAAACTGTCAAAATTCCATCAAAACTTGCAGATATTTTAGCGATGAAACATATCACATCGTCCACCATCTTGAAATTAGCTTAGAAACCTAGCTTTTCGGTAAACAGCAAGCCCAATAGTACAAACACAGGAATCCCGCGCGAACGACACAATATGTCGAGGAAAAAAACGTGTTCGTGTATACACAGATGGTGCCTTAAAGAGATATGCAATTTGACCCTTGTATTCTTTTACCGGTAACATATGGTTCATATAAAGGAGCCTTTTTACAGTAATATATATATTGATATATATATATATATATATATATATTTTTTACATTGCCGATAACCAAAAAAAACGAAGCAAGCATGAAATGCTTTATTCTATAGGCTTCAAAATGGTATATATGGTTTGGCATAGATTGATTTTTGTACTTTTCTGTGAAAACAGATCCTAGAATTACTTGAGAGGGCTGATAGCTCATTTGGTAGAGCATCGAGCTAGAACTAAGACGGTCGTGGGTTCAAATCTCGCTTAGCCCAGAATTTTTCTTATCGACTAGTTATTAAAAATTCTGGGTTCGAACAGGATCAAGTTGCATGGATGTGTTATTGGAGTGATAATGTACTATCTGTACAAATCTATAAACTGTTCAGGTGGTGAGTCTCGTTTCACTCGCTAAAGTCGAAAGCTGGAGTGATTTCATTGGTTCGTCGTCGTTCATATTCTGTAGCATCTCTGTAGATTTTAGTCCTTGATTGCTGTGGGCACCTGCTTCTTCCGTACAACGAGCACTTTTTTCTAACTCAATATTTTGCGCAGATAATATCATTGACGGAGATGTTACCCTCATATCGTATCTCCAAGAAAAAATCTTACGAATGTGACGCTTGTAACTGGCATTTAGAAAAATACAAATACATGGGTTCACTGCGCTGTTCGAGATGAGTAGAAAAAATGCAGCAAAAGAAAAACCCCACGCGCTAGCAAGGCATTTGCCCATTCCAAGAATAAAAGACCAGCAGAGCTAGTACATTGATTGGAATCAAGCTGCCGAGAAATACAATCATTATTATGACAACTTTTCTCAAAACAACGATGTCTTCTTTACGACGCTGTCTTTGGGCCTCAAAGGTTTGAGTTTGCAAACGAGGTTGGGTAATGAGGGAAATGACAAGCTTGGAATAAAGAATGATCATGGAAAGAACAGGAATGCAGAAAACAAATACAAATATTACACTGTAAAACACCTTTTTTGAGTTAAAGTCGTCCAGTGGGTACCAGTTTATCGCGCAATACGTCTGTCCTCGTATATGACGTAGTTTGTATATGTAAAGATTTGGAGAATGAAGAGCAAAACTGTACAACCAGGTTAGAGCAATGATGTACTTGCGACGTGCGGGAGTGATGGGAGAAGATCGCAGTGAATACACAATTGCCCAGAAACGATCAACAGCGATTGCGGCATGGCTCATTATTGAGATGCAGATAGAAAAGTCAGCTAAGAAGAAGCAGAACTTGCATGTAATAACTCCAAGAGGGCCGCCAATCAACCACCGCCAAGGTCCAATGTACAGTTCTGTAAGAATTCTTGGAATAACCACTGCAGCAATGAACATGTCAGAGGCAGCCATATTGGCTATAAAGATGTTCGTAGTTTTTCTCAATGTTTTATTCTTGTAAACAATAGTTATGATAAACATGTTGCCAATCAATGCGAGAATCATGACGGTAGAGTAAAGAATGGTTTTGATGACCTTTACTTGCAAGGAATCTGTGACACTTGCAGGACAATGAGATTTAGATCCAGTAAGATTATTGAAACTTATATTCATCTTATCTGTTGAAATTTGAACCTGCAACATCAGAAATGACAGTTAAAATCAGTTAAAACATGCGAAATTATGACTAGCAATCCTGCCGCAAATTGACGATCTGTCTACCACTAACCCTCCCCCCCCCCCCCGAAAATGGGAGGGGATGCTCGTCGTACTTTTTTTACAGGGGTCAAAATCAGTGATCTGGTACCTTTTAGGGTGCCTCAGACTTTAGTGGACTACCAGAGACTTATAGCTGGTACCTTTTAGGGTGTTTTTCAGTAAATAAAATACCAGAAATAAGCGTTACCGGAACGAATTTAGTTATCTGACTTGGAGTGAGGGGATGTCTTTAGCCGTTTTTCTCAAGATTGCGCGCGCATCTTGATATCGACGTCAAAAGTACCTCTGGTCGAACACAATTTTCAAACTTCAATGGGCTACAGTTCTAGAATAAAGCGTTATTTTTCATAGTAAATGACAAAAATCGTTGTCTAAATCATTCCCATTATCAAAACATTACAATTTTTAAAAACTCAAAGTTGAAAATAATTTTTCCGTTTGGCACGTGGTGTTGACGAAGCCGTTCCGAATGAAATAGAAAACCCTAGGTTTAGAAATAGAAAACAATAGGTGCTCATTGCTCCGGCACGATGGCGCTGCACGAAGATTGTTTAATATTCGATGTGTCTGCCCTTTAGATGCTACACAGGTAGCCCAATCTTTGATCGATATATTCAAATATAGAAATTTATCGAAAATAAAATAAATCATATCTCAGTACCAGTTCTATTGCATTGTTTTAGTGTTCTATTGCATTCTTTGTGGGTTTTGGATGGTTTTGCTGCATTTTAAGCCGATTTAGGGGAGGAAAGGGGAATGCATTGCATTTCCCAAAGCAGTCAGTTTGTCCAGGATCGTTGTTGACATCATTCTTTGTTTTTGTTTTTGATTTGTTTTGTTTTGCTTTTTTTTTTTTTTTTGCATTGTCGTTTCTTTATCTATATTTGGATTTGAGGCCAGTAACCACATGGCCTCATAGAGGCCGGGGGCTATTTTCTAATTCGTGTTCAACGTTGTTTGTCTTCGTGACGTCATGACATAGCTATCGCGCGCGGGTCAGGCTGCGGGACAGCATTAGTTTCACGTTTACATTAATACCAAAACGTTAAATTGTTACTGAAAAGATATATTAGGCACTCAAATGGTTAAAAACATTTTACGATAAGTCTCATCAGATATAATGATGTAATAACCCTGTTTACTTCACACGATCAAGTTAAGTTGGAGTCTTTGTTTTCTAGCTAAGTTGTCATTGTTATTGAAGATTTATCATACCCCGAGAATCCACTGAATCTTGCTTTGTAATCGTGGAAGTATTCAGCAAGGTCATGAACTGTTTAGTGATATTATTTCTCAGGAAAGACAATGTTTCATCGCCGTTGTGCTCGATCGAAGTTGCATTCCAATGTTCTCCTCTTCAAAGAGGTAAAATCTCTTTAGAAAGCCACATGTCTGATATCGCTAAATTAAAGTTTCTGGTGAATCGAAATTTTGGCTTTCTTTGAGCAGACTACTCTAGCTCACTGAATATTTCAAATAAAATCCACATATATTTATGCATTCTCTATACATTACAAGGCAAATTATGTGTCAGATACTGTTATCAAGCACTCTTTTAGCTGCCTTGGAGCGATTGACATCCCATGTTTCCTAAACAAACTTTAATCACTTAGTTTTATAATCATTGCTAACACTGTTTGTGCGGATTGTTTGAAAAAGCAATATATTTGAATAAAATGTACTTGTACATTTCTAAAACTTCAGTGTGTTGTTGTATCAAGCGCTAGGTAGCCCGTTTATAAACATTTTTAGATCGCTCGCAGCACTTCACTTTCTGTTAGAAACGGCTAGTTAATATTGATATCAAGGACACGGTCGAAGTTTCCTCAACGATATTTTGAGGTTTTTTAGTAGGGTTAATGTTTGATTTCTCGATCGAGTTACGAGCGAAAGTCGTCGAGTGTACGACTGAATGGGGGTGTATACCTGGTACTCGGTCTTCGGTCTGGTAATCGTTCTTCCTGTGGAAAGATCGACTCAAATTCCAGTTGTTCTTGTCTCCCGCACAAAAATCCAACTGGTCCTGAATTACCCGCGCGGCTAGGAGGCTCAAAAGTTCAAATAGTTTCTGAATTCCTCCGACTAATATAATCTAGTAAGTCAATCAGGTTTTTAGGGCAGGATCAGAACGTGGGATAAAATAGCTTGATAGCCGACAGGGCGGAAAAACGTTTTACAGCCTCCATTGATAAGGACACGTACCATAGAATTTTAAAGCTCAATATTTTGCATACAAGCCGTTTTAGACAAAAAGAACAAAATATCAAATAATATCAAAATTTGGTACATGATCTGAGATATATATAATGCCCTGTACTTTGGGAGTGGTGACATTTTGATCAGCAGAAAAATAATTGTTTTAATTGATTACTGTAACGTCACAAGGTTTTGTAAAACGTTTTTATTAAAGCCAGTAAAAGTGCCGCTTAGCTGTTTTCTGCTATATCTAGACAGTCTGAAAGAGTCGAAAACCATTTCTTTTCGACTTGTCATAAACTCATTACCTTCAAAGATTACTTTTTATTAGGTCTGAAAACACACTCATTTACGAACCTGGGCTGATCAGATTTTGATGTTTATCTCCGGCAGTGTTCCCCTAAAAGAAACATCTTGAATCTGTAATCTATCCGTAACGTGATTCGCTTGTTATCTTTGCCTCAGTTTAAGATGCCATTTGTTTCACGTTCAAGATTTTTTTCGTGTTCAAGCATTGGGCAACAAAAACTATTTAGATGAAGAACAATTCTTGTACAAAGCTAAAGTTATTACTTTCACAAAGTTTAGGTTGTTTGTAAGTGGTTTTGATTAATAAATTAAAAGTTGGATAAAAGTGTTAATCCAAAGCGAGAATTTCAATTGAATTAAAATGAGTTATGGGCCTTCTTTCGCTCAACTGCCATATAATTCAATTCTTACATTCATCTGGAACTGTTTGCTAAATTTGAATAAAAAATACAGGATAACTACTTTGTACAACTCAAAAGACTGTTTTAAACAGGTATTCTATTTTAGAAGATCAATTCCTAACTGATAAAATTAGAATTTGAGTGTTAATCCAAAACGAAAATTTGAATTTAAACTTTCACGAGAGGCTAGTTTTTGGCACTTTTAGCCATTATTACTCGATATTGAAAAAAATCTCCTCTTAACACTTGAGACTTGGTAAAACAGTGAATTCAACATTCTCCGAGTTATTGACCGAAGTGCCGTTGATACGTTTTTGCATTAGTCTGAAAGATGTAACATTTTTTAAGATTATTAATCTTCATGCAAACAAAAGAGTTTTTCCTTAAAGTTATTCCTACGTTTTTTTCCAGTTGGTTTTCTAAAGGGTTGGGAACTTCGTTTGTTCAGGAATCATGTACACAGGATTCTTTAAGATACGAACTGGGGAAAGAGTCGAGAAATTATTAGGAAAACCACAGGAAGACCAACTGAATGCCTTAAGGTAGTCTTGTTTCGACTGCTCTGAGCTCCATTCAATCATGAGCCGGAACTTTCGAGACAAAGTAGGATGTTTAGGGTTATTTCTATCACTATTGTTCGTAACCTTAATTCAGAAAGCCGTAAAGATGACAACTATCTATATCATAAATCATAAATAAAGTGAAGCCTTAGTCATAACGTTAACATTATCAAACGGACGTGCTCGTCTAGGTACTGTGATATAAACAAGCTTGGAGCTATAGAGCAGGAAAAAAAACAATTAAAAAACAAAAAAACTAAAACTAATAAAAAAAACAAAAAACAAGTTTAAGAATTAACACGATGCGTAGCCAAGTGTCTCTCGCTCTGCACCGACCTCCCAGCCTGTTAATATCACAATGCAGCGACAAAACAGAGTAGTTTATGGAAGTATTTTATGTGCAGCGCCGGATATACTAAAGCGCTATAGCGAAATATATAATTTTTTAATCAAAAAACCGTCACCTGAAGCTAATGGTTAACCAACAGCATCATTCACTGATATGAATTTCACAATCATCTTCATCTGCTCTCTGCACGCCCTGGATATAGCTTTAAAGGGAAAGGTTTTGAAAGGATAGCGCGTGACTACATACACGTTGCAGGTGTAAATGAAAGATTTTATCCTCTTTCCGGTGAAAACCTCTATATGATTTTGCCATCTAATGCAAACATATATGTGTTTTAATGGAATTGTTATCAGTGCAGCCAATATTTAATACTTTGTTGTTGTCAATGTTAATTCTGAAAGACACTTTGCTGTCGAGGGCTGCAGTTTTGTTCAGCTTGTCATATCAATTTAAAGAAGACTTTGAACACAAGATTCATTAGAATTTGTACATACCTAGTTTGATTTGGTCGCTAAATTGTAAAACTCACCAAGTGATCAACAGTCTTTAATCTCAGCCGCTTATTATTTCCATTAAAAGATTAAGTACTCTTTGGTGAATTAAATGAATGTAGCAAAATTATCCCCAAAACGTAATTTCAAAATTAGCTATGCTTTATATGGGGTCCGGATTTTAATCCAAGACAAATTATGATATAAACTAATCCCCTTTAAAGGGATTTCATGGCAGCCATGTTTGTATGGGCAAGTACAATAAAAAGCTTTTCAATTAGAAAAGATTTCATCTTCTCTTGGTAAAAAAGCTCTATTATTTTGACTGCAAACATGGCTGCCGTGAAATCCCTCTAATTATTTACCAAATGGTCATTGTATTTCAAATAATTTTTAGCTATATTGTATTTAAACCCACTTTTTCGAAGAAAAGCAACCAATCAAATGATGCTCTCAGTCTTTCCTGCAGTTTATTTTTTACTAAATGATCATGCCGTGGAATATCTTTTCAATTTCCCTTGTTTTTCCCCATGTCATTTATTGGTTTGAATGATAGAAGCGAAACGGCCGACAAACCAGGGGGGGTCCCCAAGGTGCCCGTGACCCCCCTTTGAAAACAAAAAGATGATAGAAATAAAAGAATCTGACTGGAGAAAGATTGAGAAATTGGAAGTGTGACGCCCCCCCCCCCCTTTGGTGGAAAATGGAAAGTGTGACCCCCCTTTGAAATATTCTGGATACGCCCCTGCAAACGTTTAGAAAACAAACACGAATGTACATGTACATTAACTGTTTCCTAGTTTGAACAAAAACTGATACAAAAATCAACACCATTCGATAAGATAAGCCCAGCAGGTGCCCATCGATCGCCCAAGCAGCAAAATAATGCGGAAGCGCTGCCCATTAGCCGCTAGATAATTTCCGTTAGTGCAAACTGGTAACATCTCTTTGGATGGCCGGGGGCAAAAACATTTTAAATGAACCTTTTTTAACTTTGATATTCAAAAAGCTTTCATAAAGAGAAGCGGGTAAAGATTCTTTTATTACTGTGAAAAGTGCATTGCATTGCTTGAATCACAACAACGTTAAAAGTTCTCCTCGTTGTGTTGCGCCATGACTGTTCGTCATGCAAAATAAATCCCCTGTTTATACACTGGAACACAAACTGACAAGGCAAGGATAATTGACAGCAAGGACGAGAAAAGAAAATGCCTCTTTTAATGTAAATGGCACCGTGTTCTACAAAGTCATGACAAGCCAGAACAGTAGCGTTTATATATATATCAAACACATTCTTTAATATCCTTTAATCCTAGCGCTTAGAACAGACTTGAATAAGCGCTATAAAAAATTATATTATTATTATTATTATTATTATTATTATTATTATTATTTTATCGTTTTCTTTTCAAAAGAAGAATTATCCTTGTAGTAAATTGTCCTCGCCTTGCCCGTTATTGTTCCAATGTAACTGCTTTATAACTATGCTAAATTTAAAAGTAACAATATCGCGTATAAAAGGGTCTTCCTAAAAATAAGAAGTCATATATAGATCACTTGAACAATCAAAACCGAGCTATTCTAACGCACCTAAATGAGCAAGACAAACTTATTTAATTACACATATTTCAAAGTGAATTCAATTTTCACCTTATCACATATGTTTTTTTATTTATCTCACACAAAAGTGATGCCGAAACATGCCTTTTACCTCAAATACTGATTCGCTAAGCGAAAAATAGGAAAATTAACGGCATAGCGGATTGAAAAACTGCAAAGCTGCTGTTTTTATCATTTGTCATTAGCAATGATACATCAAAAACTGTAAAGATTTAAATTCGTGCCACACCAGAGCTCAAAACTTGTGACAAACCCTTGTCAAGTTAAAATTTAAATAAACTTCCCCAGGATATTTACCAAAACAAATAATCTTTCGATCTGCTAATCAAAATGTCACTTCTCCCAAAATACAGCGCAAATATTTTTCTGATTGGGACCCTTTCATCAAATTTGTGTATTATTTTGGTCTTTAAGCCTAAGGGCTTGTACAAGATATTGAGCTTAACTACTCATACGTGCCCCTAGTATGATAGACCAAAAAACGTTTTCCTGCCAAAAAAAAAAACTAAAAGTACAACTTCATGAGCTAATAGCATAATAAACAAACTCGTTGCTCATTTATGTGTTAATGTTTTGTGTTCTAAATCGGATGATCTCAGAATCTATACAATTTCGTTTTGGAAATGACCTTCTAAAAAAGGATTTGAATAGATATTATATCATATCTCCTTCTTTCTTTTCGGCTTCCTCTTAGCTTTACTGAACTTAAGTCTAATCCTCTTGAATACTAATTGTTCCTTTCAAATTAAATATAATCCAAATTTATTAATAGTTAAAATACTCACGTCTAGAGCAGATTTCGTATGAGTGTGAAACGGATCGCACCGTTCCGTGTCAGTGCCGTGTTGTCTATAAAAACATTCGAAATTCCTGCCGTAACCATGCCGTGACTGTGCGGTGCCGTTTTAACAGTCATACGAAATATCCTGTATCTCACTATTTCACGTTATTATATGCTGTAGATTTATAATCAAAAAACATTGCATCAACAATCATCAAGACCTAAAACGTTATTAGATCTGTTTTGGTGTAAATTTCACCACCACAAACATTTGATTATTTTCCTCAGGCCTAGAAGTGTCACTATATAAGTTAACCTATATCGCTTTTTAACCGTTTTTAGCTCCAGATATCAATAATGCAGTAGATAACAACGGAAAACAACAACAAAAACACACTGCAAAAACGCGCGAATAATTTAACCAAAACTGGATCATGTAAATCGATGCATCCACAGTAACTCACTTATCCAAGCAATGTTACTTAGCTATTTGAGTAAAGGGTATGCAGTTATTTAGTTATTTTAGTTATTTGAGGAAAAGGTACTAAGTTAGTCAAATAACTGAGTAAAGTTTACTCGGATAAGTGAGTTACTGTGGATGCACTCAAGTTTTTGAGTAAATTCACTCGCGCGTTTTTGCAGTGCAACAATAACAACAATAACAACAACAACTTTGATATAACGAACTTAACTTTGATATAACGAAGTAAAATTGAACGACCGAAAAAGTTGTTTCTTAATAATAAACAATTTAACAAGGTTAAAAACTGTCCACATTTGTAGTTCATGGGTCGATGAAAGTTCGTTACAACGGAACCTTTAAAAAACTGGTTCTGTATGTATACTATTCAGGTTTTAACATTAAAACGAGCAGTCACCTTCTTACCTTGTGCCACACGTCTGCGCTGCACCACTTCAGCTCGTTAGTGCTTTTCAGGTCGTTAAGATTTTACGGTCGGCTGGAAGAAATCTTCTCGTGAGTATAGTATTAGAAGTCATTGCCGCGGAACTAGCTGCTTCATGTCTTACTCCTGTTATTTGTTAAAAGGTTTCTCTTAAGTAACATAAAGTTCATGAATATTCAGTACTCTCAGTTGGAAAAGAGCATAAACATTCCCAGGAGAAACGGTTTGCGCAGATGGCATGAGTGGGCGGGTATATTTGATAGACTGATTTGCACTAAGGAAAATTTGCTGTGTCTCTCAGTTTCTGAAGTTGATTAGGAAAAAGAACAACAAAATACTTGAAAGAAAGAAAAAAGATTTATTTCACAAACAAAGCGGCACTTAATTCTCGTAATCAAAGACGCCACTCTGAAATGCCATTTAAATGAAAACAATTCTAGAAGATATTACTGCTCAATAACATTGCTCAGGATAACATTTTACCCTCGTGTTTTGTCGGCATTTACCACAATCTATCTCTTTGTAGGTGGGCTTGCCTTTAAGGATAGATATCAACATGAACGTGAAATAAACTGAAAACTAATTTTCCTTTTGATATACAAGACAAGACTATTTATTAATTTATTTATGTAAAAAATATAAAGAAAGCAGAGTTTCGTTGGAAATAAAGTAACTTGTGACGTTACATGTATATCGCATTAACAATTGTCGTCACTCTGTCAATTTTGTTAATCAGATTTACCTTTTTCCCCTTTATCTGCATGTAATGTTTATTCTTTAAAGAGGAGATTTTCTCATATTCAAGCATTGAGCAACAAAAACCTCTCAGTCGAATTTCAGTGAGTAATTAAGTGTTGTTCAAAGCTAAAGTTATTTCTTACAGAGAGTTTAGGTTGTTTGTAGTTGGTTTTGGTTGATAAAAGTTGAATTAAAGTGTTAATCCAAAGTGAAAATTTGAAACCAAAGGGAGGTTTAGGCCTCAAGTTGCTCATTTTCCATACATTTTCTTTGCAATCTGCTTGAAAGTTGCTAAATTTAAATACAAATCAATATAAAGTAACAACTTTGTACAAGACCAAAAACAGTTTAAAACAAGCATTATATCTTATTAGATCAGTTTCTTCTAACTGTTAACAATGAAATTTGAGTGTTTATCGTATCCAAAGCAAAAATTTGAATTATAATTTGCAAGAAGGGCTAGTTTGTGGCACAATTAGCAATTATTAATCGATAGTGAAAAAATCTCCTCTTAATATCTTGAACAATAGACTATTCGATTTCCGTTTGCGTTTAGACTTTAAGGAGGGTAAAAATATGTAAATATAAAGTGGAAAAGAAAGCCGCAACCCACTGAACATAAATTGTCTCACTGCATTGTAGTTCTTACTAATTTGGAAATATAGATACAAATCTAGGGATCTTGTTATATACTTATGGCTTGTTTGTTACGCGCGTAGCTTTACATGCAGTAATAAAATGATTTTGATCTCGTTCCCACACCCGATCAACGTTTCTCTATTCGTCGATTGAGAGGAAAAAGTTGCTAATTTTCAAATACAACGTAACGAATCAGTGTGAAGCTAATCTAGTTTCCTCCATGAACATTTTCGTGCTTTTTGATTTTACAAACAGTAATTTCGGGCAATGCTTTAATTCTCTTTTTGATGGTAGTCGAGTAGATCTTGAAACCATTATGCAAAAATGGAATGATTTAGTTAGTATAATTTCCGACAATGCTTTCTCATATTTGACGGTACGGTAAACAAGTGGATCTTAAGACTCTCAAAACCAGCACGAAAAACAGGATGAGCAGGTGAAGTGTCCACCATCGAGAAAGACAAAATAGGATATTGTACGTGAGTCCCACCAGGCAAAAGAATGAGAAAGAACACGTTTTCTATGATGGCTACTTTATAATTTTCGCGATATTTATATCTTATTCTTTTTAATTAAATTTTCAAAGATGTTGATTTTATAGGTAGGAAAATTCACTGGATGACGAGGGAATTCCACGTTTAATATAAACGAGAAAAACGCTATCCAAATGGTCTATGTACCAGAAATAAACATACAATTCTGATGACTGTGATGACATTTTTAAGTTTGAACTTTTTATTTGTCACAAACATGTTTCGAGGTGACTCACCTCATCGTCAGTGTGAATAGATTACAAGAATACAGATCTATTTATACGATATCGCACGAGTCGCGAAATTAAATACCGTTTCAGTTTTCGAGTGAAGGTCAAAGTGGAATTCCCGAGTCGGGAAATAAATGTTCCTTGAATCCCATAGCGGAAATGCAAAAATAAATAAAGCCAATTTTGCCCATTTTTCAAAGCGCAAGTACACAAAAATAGCCAGCGAAATGAGAACAAAGCTGTAGTCGTGAATAAAAATCGTCTCACTGACTTCAGCCTCGTGTTGAGTATCTAAGGAACGAAAGTGCTTAAGTAGACCAAGTTTCGTCAAACTACGAGAAAATTTACTTTATTTTTCTAAAATTACAAATGAGAGCCATCTGAACATTATCTTGAAGGAACTTCAAGGAACGTCGAAAACAACACTTAATTGTATGTCGGGACTGAAATTTGGTTTGGAGCATTTCATTGACACTGCATGCAGAAAAAAATATTAAGTGAAATCGAAAATCTTGTTTTCCCAACTTTCAAAACGCTGGTATCAAGACGTGGTAGTTTTCTACTCTTGCTGGTTTTGTTATGTTTTGAACGCCTTTTTACAGTGAGTTTTTTGGATCCGGTCAAAAAAGATGACTCGTTCAAAACTTCAGTCGAAAATAAATCGCCGTCAAACAACTCTACCGGACTGTAAGTTTCTGTCGTTTTGTCTCCGTAAACGTCTATGACTGCAACCGGAAATAATCTTTCTTTTTATTGAAATAAGCGAAGCATTTTGCTACTGCATGAAAGGATAAAAAATTATCATGCATGTCGAAGTTGTCGAACGACACCAAATATTTATGGCGGAGTACAAACGCTTGTGTTAGGCGTAATCATCAGTCCCTTTGCTGTATTTTTCATACACCGATTATAAGAAGGGAAAGGAAACAAAACAATCGCGGGCTGCCTGTGTAAGTGGGTGATTCCACGCTGATTCTCCCTCCTCGATGGGCTCGATAGCCAATCAGCGCGCGAGTTTCATGGGAGCTATGGGATTCAGTACTGTAATTCGACCCACTGCCCTCGTACCGCCCTCCGCCCTTCTCTGTATGAATCATGGGAGATAGAGACTAGGGACTACGATCGGTATAAGTCGACTTCGACTAGGCACACATTTTCGCTCATTTCAAGATTGGTGCTCACTGGTTTCAATTTAAGTACACGCGATGTCAGAATGGTTTGGTTGCATGCACTGAAGCAAATTCTTCGTTATTTGTAGTCAAAGCATTTTGGACCACGTTTCACATGATGTGCGTAGCTAACCCGTGAAAAGTACGTACGTATGTAAAATCTTAATCACCTTTACAATTCACTTGTAAGGCTTGTTTATGATATGCGAATCCTCTTTTGTGTAATTTCAACTCGCTCCTCGTAACGTTTCGAGTACAGAAACTCATAAGGGGTTGAAATGTGTAACAACAATACATTTCTCTGGTACCGTGCTCCGGAATATTCAAATGAGCAAAACAAGCGTTTTATGACCATATTTGGTAATGATATCATCCTTCAAAAATGGCGGAACAATTTCCCCATCTACATGTTGCTCACTTTCCAGCTGCTTACAGTGATCAAATCATGTTCCAAACGAAAAAGAATTTTAGTTCAAAGTAACTGACTAAATTGTGAAGACTCGGAACCCATGCCAGGGCAATTTTCTGGTAACATGTGGTAAGGAAACGCTTAAATCGTAACCACGAATGCGAAGTAATTTTACAGAGATTTTATACTTGTAATCGGACAGTCATTATTTAAAATATTTGTATGTTGATATCATCGTTTAACTTTTTAATCGCTTTTATTCCTTTACATACAACCTATACCTCTAATATACCATAATGACTACAATTTCTACAATTGATAAAATGAAAGTTCAATTAATTTTACTTTCTTCAATGAAACAGGTTCCTTTCGACAATAATCGCACAGAGCCTGATGAGGCCTATTGATTTTTCTTAATAAGATAAGAATTAGAATTAAACTCTCTTTAACTACAAATGATTTTTAAAAAACTTAATTTTTACCATATTTTTTTATTCATTTGAGTGAAATTCCATTTCCTATAAATAAATAATCAAATCCGGGAGAGTCCATTATATTTTGGCCGTGGATAATTATCGAAAATATTACTTTATAAGGTGAAAGCCCAAGAAAAATGTATAGAAATAATGAAAACCACCTTGAAAAGGAGAGTTTCAGAATTACAATCCTGGACCAATTAGTTTGGGACAGGGTGGATTTTGTGCACCCCTGACCCTAACAACACCCTCCCCCCTCCCCCTCCGCTAAATGTTGGCTTTCAGTTGGGACTGGGAAAGACGGGTACATGTCCTGGTAACTGCAACATTGTTTGGAAGGGGAGGGGGGAGGAAAAAGCCGAGAATCAACGATATTATATATTGGATGATGGAAAAAATACGGATTTGTATTTGAACTGTCCCAGACATTCTGACCAGAATTGTAGTACTACTTTCATCCCTAAAAGGAAAACTGGCGTGGCTCAAGCTATTTTTACCCTTACAACGAACCATTAAATCAACCAATTTCCTGAAAAGTACCAGAGTCTGACCATGAATGGCCTAAATGATACACCATCTCGCGTGATTTTCACCCGTAGGAGGTACGACGATCACCCCATCAAAAATATATCGAAGTATCCCCGAACGAGTATGTACAGATTTAATTAATATCACTGAATAAAAATCGACAACTATATCCAGGCAATCGTTGTTAAGGATGGTGACCCATAATTCCGGCGCGCATTGTGCTCTGCGCATTTGACTCAACGAGCGCGCGCGCGACGTCACACAAATTTTAATAACAAACGTTTTTTTTCCGGAGATCGTGTTGGTACAAAAACCATCGTGAAAACACACTAGTTTTACGACTTTTGCAAAAAGAAAAATCTGATTTTGAGAAGAAAAATGGATGTTTTTTTGGAATTCATTCTCGATGATTAAAAGTGCATGAAAAATGGCTCTTTTTACAACCCGAAATAAAGAATACCGTTTGGCCGCCATCTTGGAAATGTCCCATAATGCATTGCAATTGTATTTCTTTTCATTTCCTCCCTTGGAATCAAGCACAAAATCGCTATGTCTATACTGATACAATTGTACTTGCGTCAGCATTGGTTTGTCTTAAAGTCTTAGAGTCACTTTTTGAGACAGGCGCCATTTCTATCTGCTCAGTACCATCATCTGTCTTGAAAAAGGATAGTCTGCCTGCACTTGTGCAAGTTATATGCACAGTAGAGGTTCTATCTTGTATAGAAGACTTTTTGCAGCCAAACAAACATTTAAGTCCTTGTTGAAAGCTTTTGACGAAAACAAAATAGATGCAGGGATTGACGACTGCACTGCAGTGGAACATGAACTGAAATATTAAAAACATTTTGTCGAATGCTTCTACTCCAATGTGAGAAAGAATATCCTCTTTCCAGATAACGAACCACAACAAATAAAAGATGTATATTGGCCCAAGGGAAAGAAAGCACCCTAGAATTACAAACACGCTTATAAAGAAAGTTTGTTTGTTTCTTTTTTGACGACGGCGAGCCAAATTGTCGTCAAACATCTCCTGGACATCTCGTGATTTTTTAAGCAGTTTGCATATCATAATTGAGTACAATATCGTTATGATAGTGAAAGGAATAACGAAAACTAGAAATATGGAAAGAATAATATGAACTTGGAAGGCTGCTGCATGCATTTCCAAGCGACACGAAAATGTTCCATCTTTGTTCTTGAGGAGCTTGAAGTAATATAGGTATGGAGAATAGAATGCCATCGCACTCAACCAGGTTAGAGCAATGAGGTATGTATTTTTTTTGTTCAGTCCATCTCTAAGTCTGAGATTGAATGGGTGAACTATGGCTACATATCTTCCTATTGCAACAATTACCAAAGTGAAGGCTGAGACGGTTGCTGCTATGTCTGCCAAGAAATAACCGACTTTACAAAGGATTTTCCCAGGTACTCCTCCGATCAACCAGCCATTCAGCTTATGTGCACTAGAAAAGTGATAAATTCTGAAAGGAATTGCCAGAATAGGGACGAACAGGTCAGAGATAGCCATGTTCACAATTAGGTAGTTAAAATGGGTTCTCAGGTCTTTGTTGTAGAATATCACAACAATGAGAAGAATGTTACCAAAAAGAGACAGAACAAGAAGCACGCCATAAAGAGCAATCTGGATCTCTGACACACTGTGTTGGGGAGAGGTGGTATTCGATGTATTGGTGAGAACTGATAGATTATATTCCATGTCCGGTGGAAATTACCCTGCAAGAAAAAAGCAAGTCTTAATTATAATTCTCTAATTTGTTGGCTGAGATTCGATCAGTCCCGTGAGAATCAAAAGATACATGTTACTGATTTACCGGCTGGGAATTAAGTGTGGATAGGAAAAAAACTGTGTTAATTCGAGGCCTAGACTATACGTTTTCGAGAAAGAGAAGGCACAGTTTTTTCCTATTCGAACTGACGTTTTCCCTCTCTATTAACTCAGAAACCGCGCCGTGCCGTGACCGTGCCAGTGCCGTGTTGTCTATAAAAACATTCGAAATTCATGCCGTAACCGTGCCGTGATCGTGTGGTGCCGTTTTCACAGTCATACGAAATCGACTCTAATAACAAAGCGTGACAAAGCGCGCGAAAGTAAGCCTCGTTTGCAGACACTGGGAACATGTTTGGTCTCTACAAATACTGTCAGTAGCTGTACTCAGTCTTTAGCTAGTCAGTGGCGGATCCAGGGGGTCCCATGGGTTCTACGGAACCCCCCTTGAAGGTTTTAAGAGGTTTTAAGCCATTATTTGTCAAACATCGACCAATGAATAGAATATTATACACAGCTGACTTTAAGAAACGGAACCCGGCCCCTTGGAAAAATCCTGGATCCGCCTACTGCTAGTAGCACCTTTCTTAGTGTTTTTAAACACATTCTAGATTAGAGGACAATTGTAATCCTTTGCCTCGGTAATAGATTCTGGAAAACTTGTGTTTATTATGGACAAAAGCTTGTTGTTGTCATAATCTTGTACATGTGATCGTTCCGCCAATTATTACGAAATTTATTCCGGTTTTTTTTTTCGTCTAAATGTTCTCTAAATTGTCAGTCAAGATTTTCCAGTTACCTTTAATTTCAAAATTTGTGTTGCTAAAAGAATCTATTTAAGAAATGAAATTTTTTTATTTCTACGCAATTCAGTGATTGAGCATTCAGTATTCCAAAATTTTTAGAAATCGACAAAGATTATGATACTGAAAGATTGTCATGATCTTGTTTTAGCATTTTTAATTTTTCTTCCTTAAAAGAGACCAGTTTGCTGAAAAGCTCAATATCCCGAGCTTACGTTATTCATATTGGGAAGTAGATTCCAAGATAGCGAGCCAATAGAATCGCTCGATCTTACGAGGTTGTGAAGTCGACAATCGACAAAGATTATGATACTGAAAGATTCGACTGAAATTTAGACCAGTCAGCCAGCCAAATAAATAGGTGAGGGCCACTGTAAACACTTAGCATTGAAGGTAAAACACTTAGAACTGCAAATTGACTAAGACACAAGCAAAGAAATGGATCGTCAAGACTTCGATACACTCACTTTTTCCTACATTTTAGCCTTTCAAATCTAATATTTGTTTTTCTTCGGGATATCATAGGCGTGCGAGTTGAAACATCTGCTAGTTTAACTGCTTTTTTTACGGGAAATGAACGCTTGAAAACATATCAATATTCTGGCAAACTTTGAAGTCTTTGAAGTCCAGTAAATTAATACTTAATACTTAAAAATTACCTTTTCAAAGTGTCTTGGATTTAAAAAGGCCAGATCTTGCTACCTGAAAATTTGATACAATCTTGGTTAAAACTCGAGACGTCAAAGCATGGCTCAAATGTCAATTGACTTGTGGGATTGTCATGCATTTTTTTTCAATTGCGCATGCTTTCACCTGCTAAGTACGAGCGACTTGTACTGAGGTGATAATATAGAATTGATGAATTAAAAAAGTCTGCCACATTTACGATATGGACTTAAAATGGTGATTAAAATTCCTACAAACTAATTTTTCTCAGTTCATAGGGCAGAGTGAATATTGTTTCGTGGACATTTTTTTAACGAACTTTTTCATTCAAATTTCATGGTTGACAGTAATATTCGTGTTAAGTAATGAGTTCGAGTAAGAATGCCAATGATATATTGGTTCTTAAGTTTATCTGGAGGAGCTAATAAGACCGAATCAGCTAATATTTGAATACTAATGAAATTCAGCTCATGACATTACAAATTAGTAATTCCTACACGATCTAAGATCTATGAATGACGATCCTTGAATTTACTCTCTTTAGCAACACTGCCATATCTTCTAGTGCTTTCTTCCTTAAACAACAAAACAAGCAAACAAACAAACAAACAAACAAACGATAGATCGATCGAAACGAACGATGTACAAACCAGCAAAGAAACGAAGATTTAAAAAACGTGCACAAAACATAAAACAGTAACTGATCGAAACGAGGAAACAAAACCTGAAACCAGAAACGCACTCTTGCATCACACTGATAATCGCGCACTTCCTAGTGTAAATATGACTAAATCACAAAGATAAGCTGGCGGATGAGATACGACAGATTCTTAAAATAGTAACAAACTTTTTTGATTCTTGATTAGTGATTGATCACGTATAGTTATCCCATATAATGAAGTACAAGTACAGACTGATCTTAGCCGGCTCAAAGCTAGTTGTCACAAATGCTGTAATGGACGCTTAATAACAAACTCCAATGATCTTAACTCGGTTTCACTGAAAAAAAAGAACTTCAACCAAAGACTTATGCGTAAATAATAGCTTTATAAGATAACATCGCTCCTTTTAATAGACTGACACTGACACTGACACTCTGCTTTCCACGTGGGCGTTTGTCCATGTAAATGTTGTAGCTCATTTTTTCTGCCAGTTTTAAGATGGCACAGTCCGGCATAACTCAAGCGAGTTCTTCGAATTTTCCGGTTTTCCGGGACAAATGTCCACAAATGTCTCTACAACCATACATTTCTTTGTAAATTCTAGCATTTTTGCACGGCTGTTAGTCATTCAATATTAAACCGATTAACACCCGGGGGGGGTACTCCGAAACTTTTTATACGGGTATGCTCCGCCCGGACTCCCGACCCCTTACCCTTTCACATAGTAAATTTCGGAAAATCGTACCCCTTTCACATAGTAAATTTCGGAAAATCGCACCCCTTTCACATGCAAATTTTCAAAAAATCGCCCCTTTCACATACCAAATTTCGAAAATTCATACATTTTTCCCGAAAAAGGTACCCCTTTCACATATCTTTCCCTAAAAAGGCACCCCTTTCCCATAGCTGCGGCCTGAAAAAGGTACCCCTTTCGGGCGGAGCATCCCCGTATAGTCAATTATAGGGAGTACCCCCCCCGGGGATTAACACCAAACTTCGGGATTTTATGTAGCTCTATGTGCTCATTCTGACTATATGAGTTTTGCGATTTTATCGTGTTCAAGATAAATACTAAACTCAGCCATTCTCAGTACCATTTGGTCAGTGTTTTAAAGCCACATTTGCTTATACAAAGAGCAGTTTTTACCGCCGAATCTGACGAAGCGCGACCAGCAAGACTTTCATATGATGTTTGCAAATTGCATTAGTTTGACGGACGTCAATCATTCTCTAAAGACTCCAAATCCAATAAAATAAACTATACTAGCTTATACTTAACTACCAAAATTTATAAAAACCTCTATTTCAGCATTTTTGTAACCTAGTATGGTAATCAATTTTTCTGGTAAAATGTGTATTCCTTGGACAGGAAATGATAATTGACATCCATCTAATGCACAATGCAAACCACAATGTTGAAGTATAGGTAACAGACAGGAGGGAGCTAGGGAGCAGAGGGAGTTGAACGTCTCTAGGCTGACAACCGTTCGGCGTTGAGTGCGATTAAAAACTTGACAGCTAGGAAGAATTTCTCTTACCTTAATTTCAATCGCCGAAAGAAATGACAATATAAAAACGCACTGTGGTTTTGGCGCCATTAGGAACTTCGGCTAATTGAGGACAATAAGTATGGAGCCAATATCTTCTTACGCGGTACAGCGTATAATGATATACATAAAAAATTTACTCGATTCTGGTTGGTTGAGAGCAGCGATGTTAATCGTTAACACGACAGGAAAAAGTAATTGCACTACAGTGCAAATTAAAAACGTAATTGCACAATTAAAGAGAGTTGGCTGGTTGCCCGGGGGTGACTCCATTGTAAAAGGATCGGGTATGCTCGTCGTATCTCTTACGAGGTAAAAATCAGCGATTTGGTATCTTTTAGGGTGTTAAAATTGAAGTTTAAAGTTTTAGCATTTCCTGGTCTCTCTTAGGGCTGGCATCAAAAGAGCCCATCGCTTATTATCTCACTCTCAAATAGAAGAAAATTGCCCAACTAAAGCGTGTCGAACGTTCAATTTTATGTTCATCATAATAATGTTCATTAGCTTGTATATAAGCTGGTATCTCTTTATAGGGGTTAAAAATTGTCCAGCCACGCCCTTGCATGGAGTCCCGGCCCCCCGGGGCTGGTTGACGTTGGATCAAAACAGGCAATATCCCGGGGGCAATATATATGAAGCGATTCCTGCGTTCAAAAAATTAAACATTCCTTAGCACCTAGCTATTTGACCAATTTCTGCTGCTTTATTGATATAATTTTGATTTGGATAGTATATTTAAGGAATATAAAACGCGCGCGCATGTCTCTGTACTGTGATATAAACACGATGGAAGATGTAAAGCAAGAGAAAAGCAAGCTTAGGAACACGAGGCGTAGCCGAGTGTTTCTCTTGCTTTTCGAGTGCTCTACATCTTCCAGAGTGTTTATATCACAGTACAGAGACATAAGCGATCGTTTTATATTGCTTTTATAAAATATTTTCGACGTTTTTTGAGCGAGCCATGTCTCTGTCCTCTGATATAAACATGGAAGCCAGCCAATCAGCGCGCGCGTTATATCTCAAATATCTTATAAAACAATATTTGACATAAAAATAAAATCTCAAGCACAAGTCGATCTTTTAGACGATGATCTCTTGTTCCAGTGTTTGCCCCCTTGAAGACACCATGACTTACAATATGAAAACCATTGTGGTGTCTATCGTGAACATGACCTATTAGTTCACAAGAGAAAGTTGGAAAAGCATTCTGGTATAGTTGTAGTATATGACGCAATTATGCAAATGGCCTATTGATGGAGTTTTTGAAGCCGTTTAATAAACTCGCAAATCATGTTTTGAAGCCTAAACTTGATAAAATACTTCTGTTTGTTTATTAAACATTACATATAGTCTTTCTTATCTACATGTCTATAATTGGATAGACTTTTCTATAGATACCGGTCAGCGCGTGTAAGCTAGATAATAACTCATGCGACCAAGCATGTTTTATCGTTATTTTATTTCATGCTTTTAGTTTAAATTTCCTGTTATTGTTGTCCTCACCTCATAGTAACACATTTTTTTCTTTTCCTGAAGAATGACAACATGAAGAATGAAATTACAGAATATCGAATTACTTTTTCAAAACGCTATTTTTGAATTGTTTCAGATTCTTTTGTATATATACTAAAATGAATAAATGTTCCCCCTTTTGCTGTGTTGCGAATATAAAGATTGCACTTCGTGATGTAGTTTGTATGTCGAATGTTTCGTACTGATCACGTATATTATTTGTACCGATTATTTTAATTCTAGAACATGCGTAGATAGACAGAAACTTTATTCACGTGACAAATATACATCTATCCGAGGGAAATCCGTCTTCTAATACAGGACACTTAAAATATTAGCCTATATAAAAACTACTAATAAATATGTAATAGAAAAAAAGATAAAAAATACTTAGAAAATGAAAACAAAATAATTATACAAAATATGGAATATAGAATTCTTATTGTAAAATGTGTGGAATTCTATCGAAGCATATATAATTCGGCTATATTAAACATTTCTCGTTCATTGTTAGCGAACTCGTGCAGGTAAATCCCGATATTTCACGAGCAAAGATCGTGTTAACCTTTTTATTATTCGATTTGAATACACTGCAGAAGCAGGCTAACACTGTCAGTCGACATCTAAGATCATTGAAAATAACTCAAGTCACTCAAAAGGGTAATTCAAAATTAGTTTAATGACATTGGGTAATTTTAACAATACAAAATAAATTAATTTTTCAACATGTTCAAAAGAAAATTGCCGGAAAATGACCGTGACATGAGAACATTTTTTTTCCTGCTGATAAATGATCAAGCATAGCGACATTTGTCAAAAGAGCTTCAAACTAAAGGATTGACATGGCTGAAAAGTTCATGAAAAAAAAATATAATTAAAAAAAGTTTTTTTTCTACACTTATGCATTTCATTGTCTATCTTATCTAGAAAGTTTTTTTTGGCATCTTTTTCTCAAACTTTGCCGTTTTTAGTCACAAATGACAATTTGTTCGCGAGTCTGTTTTTCACTGATTGATTTCAGCGAAGTCATTCAGACCAAATTAAAATCGAAAACAAAATTACTTTTTTACCTTCTCAATGTAGTTTTGACTTTGAATGACTTCATTTTACTACTTGTCTTGAATATTGTTAGCTTTCTTTGAGCTGCACTGGCTTTGTTTGTTGCTATGTTTTCACTTTTCGAAGTAGTTGAGTGTAAAGAGATTCAACCTCGCGGTTCAGTGTTTTTCATCAAATTTTCAGAAATTTCTTAGGATATATTATTAACAAATAATAGCATGTTTTGTACGTGATATTTGGCATAAATACCACTCGTGATATTTCAAAATTTAACACTTATACTTATTTACCTTCTCTTTTTCGGAAAATCCTCAAATTTATCACCAGGATTATTTTTTTCTTTCTCACTGTGGTGTAAAAGCCGTGTAAGCTATTACACCACGATAATGAAGTTGAAATGGTTATCACGTTATATCCACGCGTCACGTGGTACAAACTAACCAATCAGAAAATCAGAATTTGTACAGTGTGTATGAAAATTGAATAATAAATATAACTAGACGCCTAACAGGCGTTCACTCGGGCTACCTGTGTGTACTTGGGGAGAAATGAAGAACAGAAGTCGATGGAAACCAGTTTGACTTGTCAGTGTCTTTTGATTGCAAAAATGCATGATAGGTACTCTCAGAGTAGAACATAAATTTTATTGGCCGGGGAGAAAGTATTTTGTAGATAATTGTACCACCTGATTGGTGGTTATTAATATACTGCTGGTCTTTTTATCATGTCAGACATATACAGTATACATTCTGCTTTATCTTGTAAATGCCTACCAAATGATCCAATATGATCTATAATATTACATTATAGCTCAGACAAAATCTCTGTTCTGTACTTTTTACTTTGATTTATGGAAATAAAACTTTACAAACTGCAGCAGACGACTGTTTTGATGTCCAAGTTAAAATGGTTTTGATATTGCAGTTATCACATTGGTAGATTCTAGAAGTGCCACAGTTACTTTTCTATAAAATCATTTCAGTACATTACATTTCAGTTTCTTAACACAACTTTTCAATACATGTATTACCATCACTGATGTTTTCAATATGGATCAGATTATTATTTCGTTTTTAACTCGGTTCTCAGGAAGAGCATTTATTTTTCTTATAGATGACTGTAGACACTGTGTATAAATAAAGTTTATATAAGAAAAAATTATGTGCAAGCAGTGGTGAAGTATTATTAATTTAAACAAACTACCGATTTGAAGACAATATCTCCATGTCTTACATGTCTCAGTGTCCTCAAGTGAAGTTCGCTGCCACAAATCGATCTGTCTCGTGTTCTTGGACGATCAATACATTACAAGTTGATTAGTCACTATCCAAATATCTTGAGATTAATCTCAATCCCTCGCGACAATTCTCGACCACAGGAAGCCTCGTGGTCAACCTCGTTTTCATGACAGTGTACCCCAAGGGCTTCTGGGTAATTTGCCGATTTGCGACGTTGATAGATAGACCGAAAAGGTAAACCTAGACTCGCGCTACCACAGGTAGCCCGAGTAATAATATACAAGAAAAAAAATTATTCGATTCTGATTGCAGCTCAAATGTAACACAGTGCAGAAAAGCTGTAATACAGTGCAAATTACATTTGAATTTATATCTTTAAATAACGCATTAAGATCAATTTTTCTTTATTCTGCTATTATAAACATTAACAAGAATTACATAAACGGATTTTTTTCACTCATTAAAGAACACATATGTTTGAGAAAACGGCAAAAACTTTGAGGATCTGGTCGTCATTATTGAGGGGCTGTTATGGAGGCAAGCCAGCCCGGTAATGGGGCTGACTTCTTTTGTTTTCTGGCCCCCAGGGAAAACAAAACGAAAGAATTCAGCCAGCTCGACTCGCCCCCATATAGGAGCTGTTTATATGGAGGCGAGCCAGCCCGATAAGCAGGCTTACTTCTTTTGTTTTCTTTTCCCTGGGGGCCACAGAACAAAAGAAGATTTGCGCGCCCTACTGACGCCATCACATCTCAACGAGCGCGCGCTCACAGTTTTCTTGTCGAGATTTTATTTTTTACTTAAAAAAATCACCGTTTATTTTTTCGAGTTTTTTCATGTATATTATTAAAAGGTAATCATACGGTTTCTCGTTCAATTTGAAATTAATTCGCACTGGTGCGTTTTTCAAAGAGCTCAAATTGCACTTGCCCTACGGGCTCTATACTAATTAAACCTTAAAGTAAACTGATAATAACGGCAAAGTCAGTACTCACAGCAACTACATCGTTTTGCGATCTTCATAAAGAACGTGCCATTAATTCATTGTCAGCGTAAACACATTCTGGGCAAGTTGGGCACTATGTTTTTAGGTGCATTTCAATAGGTTGTATTTATCTGCCCTTTCAGAAATTACAAATAATGACTACCTGTGTATATATTCTGCAGTCTGAGCCATCCAATCAGCGTCGATGGATTGTCTTATCTCTAATGTCAATGATAATTCAATGATAATTGGAAAATATCGAGACGATAAGGGAAAACGTTAAAAGCCAGATCGTAATAAAAATATATTTAATGCCAGTTCTGTATATCTGTTCTTGATAATGAGCTTTTATCAGGTATTTTTAAATTCGTAAAACAGAAAAAGATGGTCTCTCTTAGGGCCGGCATCAAAAGAGCCCATCGCTTATAATCTTGTTCTCAAATGGAAGAAATTTGCCCAACAAAAGCCTGTCGACCGTCCAATTTTGTGTTCTTTATAATAATGTTCATTTGCTTGTTATCACTGGTATCTCTTAGGGGTTAAAATCGTCAAGCCATGCACTTTTAAAAAGACTTCCTGTACATTTTTTGGGTAAGTTTGAAAATATCCGACGAGCACACCCGATCCTTTTACAATAGAGTCCCCCGGCCCCGGGAGCTTTTGAACAAGGTTTTCTTTTCCTCCGGTTGATTTTTGGGATATCATTCAGTGCTTGTTGTATACAAAGAAAAATACGAAAAAGCAAACATACTATCAAGATCTTAAATTCGGAGCAATTAATTCTTTATAAATGGTCAACGAATTTAATATTCAAACTTCATGCAAACAGTCACCAATAGCATACTCGAAGATCATCCTCTTTTTCTCCAAAGATTTCTGCTCGTTGAAGCATAATTAACCTCTTCAGTTCATATGTAGTTCTTAGGATATATAGCCGATCGATCTCAAGGTTGTACTTCCAGAGAGTATTTTATATTGATATTAATGTATATAGCTAATTGCACAAACACTGACCCTTTCAAAGCATAGAAGCTGAGACCGAAAGGAACACTGGGAAATTTGTTTATTAGATGATTTTAAAGAAGCGCGTGGACGTGGACGTTTCAAACGGTGACCGAGATAAATTCTTGGTATTTCCAACACGATTTTGTAGCGAATTCACAGATAAAACATATCAATATCCATATATTACTAGTGTATCCAGGAGTCATTTTGGTTTCAGCTTCTAGGTTCTAGGATGATTTTGAAAGGGTCAATATTTGTGCAAATAGGTATATTTCAAAACCGCAAACGTTCTTGAGATGGGCTATACATATAGTTTTGATATGTACAGTTATTGTGGGTAACACTAAAAGCGGTCATAAAAGCATTTCATACAAAGACTTATAATCACTTTCTTCTCGTATCCGAAGGCACTTCTGCTGAGCACGTTTGCGCTTAATTAGAGGGGATACAATGTTATTGCAATTCAGGTTATCCCAAAAAATTCCGATCATACCTAAGTCGGCGAAAATAGATATAATGAGCTCATAAAAAAGTCAATGTTCGGTTCTCTTTTTCGTAAATGCTCTTTTCTGCTCAAAAAATATGTTACAAAATTATTGCGTGCTTTGGATGTGTAATTAACAAACTTGATTCGTTGAGATCATTATTTTTTAGGAGACAAATTTTAAGATGATTGTAAAATTGTAAAATGCTTGAGGATATTAAGAATGCCCACGTGCACTTAACGTCGTGCTCAGGGGCCTGTCTAAGATTCAGCTTCCTGCAGGATTTTTAATTTGCTTTTATTGTGAGTGATCTTTTTTTGCCAAGACAAGAAAAATAAATAGAATTTACTTTTTTTTCTTCCAAGATACCTTCCGGCATTTTTAGTGGAAGGAGTTTTGAGTTTTGTCTATAAAATCTGAAGGGGTAAGCTATGTCAACAATTCACCCCAATGGAATGCATGAAGAGCAAAAGTATATATATCCTGAAAAAACACGGCTTTCAATCAACGGAAATGGTTTATAAATCATAATATTTGATTTCGACTTTATATGACTATGTCAATTATATATAGTTAATTTAAAAGAAAAACATTGACCCTTTCAAAATCACCAAACATAGAAAAAATCGCTCCGTGGCACACAGTTGGCATTGAATATTAGATTTAGTTGTTTTATCGTTTATGACGAATGTACCTCATAACAACGTACGCCTGGAATACAAGATGATTGACTATTAATATATGACTATGACGATGTTTAATCTCTATGAGTGATCTCAGTTATATTATTCGAACTTTTTAAAAACTTTTCGTTTCATTAAAATGAAATAATATTCAAACGAGACGATTCCCTACCTAGCCATCATAAATGCACTAAACAAATTTAAATTTCACTTCGACTTCCTGGCGACACTTGACATCTCTGTCTGTATGTAGAGTAAATGGGTGAACAAAAGAAAGTAAAAATTCTCTCCAGTGGTTTGCTTATTAAAAATCGCCTGTCTAAACTTATATGCATGACATGATTTTTCTTGAAAAAAACCTTCATGTGAATTGACTAACCTTTTTGACCAGTTGTAAAAGCCTAACGTTGAAGTGTTCCTTTGCGAGAAGGGGTGCTTTTCTCCAGACTCGCCAAATAAGACAAAAAGTAGATCTAACCGTAAAGAATTCTAATGGTCGACCTTTTTGCAATACGCTTAGTAAATCGATCGTTTTTTAAGTCTCTATATACGTCATTGGAGTCGATCTGGCCGAACAAAGGCCCTTACTGTATCAGTGGTACTTCTTCCTTTTAATAGCAAAAACAACATCAAATATGGATTGATATAAATTATTCATATTAAAATGTCACATACTGTACGAAATTAAAGAATCACATTGATAAAAACCGTAGCGATCAATTTATATTTCTTTTAAACTTTAAATTTAACTTACTTTTAAACGCGATCGGCGCATTTCAATCGCTGTTAAAGGAGATGAAAAGGTGGAAAAGTTTAGCCAACAGCAGGTATTAAAACTAAACTCCGATTAGTGCTTTAAAGCAGGTCGAAGCTTTCAGGCAAGTTTCCGTACTTAAATTGGATTTCATGATGTCTGCAGTATATTTGCTATGGGTGGATATATTTATCAACCAATAAGGAATTAGCAGACTCTAAGTCCACTTTATCACTTTGTAGTATGACTAGTAGTGACAATTATGTCAATGCAATTATATAAGTATGCTAACATTTGATTGAACCGGCCAAGAAAAATGAATATATAAACAAACCGAGAATGTTGTAAAAGATAAACAAGAAACAAGTAAGCCAAAAAACAATAAAAACAAAACAAAAACAAACAAACAAACACTGAAAAACAAACAAACAATAAAAGAATCAGTTTACGGAAAATTTCTTATATATATACAAATTTATCTAAGAGTTGACTGATAATGCTATCCATTACTATTTTTAAATAATAATATTAAAATAGTTAAAATGTTGTTGTTGTTCAATAAATCTATGCCATTTGATAAGAAGCCCTATAACAGACTTATCCACTATGTCGTACAAATAGGGCCTGTTATTTACAGTATATTGACAAGCGGAGTAAGTAATGTCCATTCAATGTGAAATATTGAAAGTCCAAAAAAGTATAGCTCGAAAATTCTTTAAAATATCTCAAAACTGTTACGCCATCGTATGTTAACGATTAGTGATTAATAAAAATCAATAAAGAACATGAGCTTTTTTAAAATTTCCAGTATTTTATTATAAGTTATGATCTACAATATCGTTAGATGGTGGTGACATTGGCCGCTTTGATGCTGTTATCAATACTGTACTTCTCAAAATATGCCATTGCAATCTTTTTGGACGTTTATATTCTCATTTCTGGAGGTTATTAAAGTACCCACGAAACATTTTAATCTCGAAAATAAATTCCTTTTTGCGAGCATATTGAAAAAAGTTTTTCATTTTATTTTCTGATTTCACTCCACATTAATGAATATATTACATCCTATTTCTTATCTAAAGAAAGTAATATGTTTGAAATCATGTGAAATGTGTTTGAAATTCAACTTCAATGCTTAATGTTCGTTCTTTTTCTTGAATGATATCTGCATTAAAATGAATCATCAAAATGTAACTCTACTAGAGCTTCTAGATTTGAGTGCCGCATTTGCATATCAAGAATTAAATGTCCCACTTATAAAAATGTGCTGTTTTCGCATGAGCTCCTTCTTCCACATAAGAAAAATTTATACTTACCATATTTGGAAGCTGGAATAAAGTTATTTTCTATTTGCTTGGTAAAGTAAGCATTGGTGCATGGTGAGCAAGTGGTGATTCAAAGGTTGTCCCGATAAGTGCCGCAAAGAATTTAATCTCGGGTTTTGGCTTGACTCACACTTGAAACTGGACACCCACATTACTAAAACTTGTAGTGCAGCATATTTTCACCTGCATAACATTATATTCGAAGGATGATCCGGAAGTACCATAAATACGAATCTACACAAACCTTAGGTTCTTGCGTTGGTAATGGAGTGATTACTGCATCAGCCTACTCAATGGTCTCACTAACATCTAAATTGATAAGTTACAGAGAATACAAAACACGGCTGCAAGACTTATTACTAACTCTTCGCATCACGCCAGTATTACAAGAGCTACATTGGCTACCAGTGAAACAGTGATTATTTAGGACAAAGTTCAAGATATTGTTAATGACATTCAAGGCTATTCATTGATTGGCACCTACCTATATCACGAATTTGGTTGCAGTGAAGAAGAAATCGTCATACAGAGAGACGTGAAATTTAGAGTTGTTGTTAGGTCATCGTTCTTTCAAGTCAAAGAAGACGGCAGGAGACCGAGCCTTTTCCATGGCCACTCCCAAATTATGGAATAAATTACCATCGAATATCAGTCATGAAACTAACATCTCAAAATTCAACAATTAAGACTTTATTATTTAGATAAACATATAGTTAACTAAATATTTCAACATATAGTTTTAAAGATTATTGAGATATAGTTTTAATGATCTTTGAGATACATTACACTATCTTTATTGATATGTCATTCAAATTGCTAAGGTTTTCCTGAATCGATCAAGGAGTTATATGCACTTTTATTACATTTTATTCATATTCTATTAATATTAAGATATTTTTCATTGGTTTTAGATTACATTGGTATCGATCGCGAGGTCTATATCATATTACATCTACAGGACATTTACACTGTCATATTTCCTTTGAATATTTTACTATATGTTATAATATAATCGATATTTCGCTGTTTTATATACACTATACTATTATTAGTTTTTAATGAATACGTGTTAACTTATATATTATTATTAGTTTTTAATCAGTACGTGTTAAGTGTTAAGTACGTGTTAAGTGTTAAGTGTATTCAGTGATATTATTAGCTTTGTCGATCGCGGGATCGGCAACAAGTTCGTGCTTCATTAGTAATTAATTGTTAGGTTTATTTATTTTATTTTAGTACACTGTCAAGCGCATTAATCATACCATATGTATAAAGAGCTATATAAGTATTAGATTATTATTCATTACTAGTATATATTAAAGTCAAGTCAAGTCAAGTCGGGACATCCTCTAACTCTCCCTCAGCTAACGTGATATTTAATCAATATTATCCAGAAAATGTAGCGATATATCTAGCACTTTGAGCACTATTTATGTCGTGGAAATGCTCAATATTTTGACGAGGTAATTGTGTTCGTTTGGCCACGTTGAAATAGTGCAAGTTTTCGTGCAAACTAAACAAACGAATTTGCCATTTTGCGCGCCATTTTGAAACTGAAGTCGAACTATGGCTTTAGGTCAAGTACTTGATTATTAACACCTATTTCAAAGACGTTGTCTGGCAAAAGGACCCAAGGCTAAGAAAGTCACCCGAAAAAAAGTATGGGTAAAAATAAGTACAAGCTATAAAAAACACGAACCATAAAAATTATAAACTCACCACGACAATTTACAGGTTGCTTACCTCTCCCTTAATCACAAAAGAACTTCATGTACATTTTAATGTTAGAAATGGAGACCAAATCATATGATCAAAAATCAAAATAAATAAATAAACTTTTGCATCTAGCGTGGGCTCTGTGCCTCTAGTTTGACAACCTTATTTGAAATAGGTGTATCTTTAAACTAAGTACCACTTTTCGATGAAAGACGACTACTTATATTCTTCCCACATTCTTATTTTATAACAATAAAACCTGACTCAATGTTGTTTTCTCGTGAAAAACATTGACCTTGGTCAATCCGTGAATCACTGACGGAACTGTTAGTTTTTCAATTTTTCGTTTTAAATTTCACATCCTTCTCAGCTGGCTTCTGTAAGCGCTGAATGATTGACACAATCGCCATGCATTTCTATCTGCTCATTGCCATCATCTGTCTTGTTAAGGGATAGTCTGCTAGCACTCGTTTGAGCCACTGTCTGCACAGTAGAGGTTCTATATCGCATGGGAGATTTTTTGCAGCCAAACAAACATTTAAGTCCTTGTCGAAAGCTTTTGACGAAAACAAAATAGATGCAGGGATTGACTACCGCACTGCAGTGGAACATGAACTGAAAAATAAAAGCAATTTTGAGGAACGCTTCTACTCCAATGTGAGAAAAGACATCCCCTTTCCAGATAACGAACCACAGCAAATAAAAGATGTATGTTGGCCCCAAGGTCAGCAAGCAACCTAGAATGATAAGTATGCTTAAAAAGAAAGTTTGTTTGTTTCTTTTTTGTTGGCGACGAGCCGAACTGTCATTAACCATCTCCTGGACATCTCGTGACCTTTTACACAGTTTGCATATCATCATTGAGTACAATATCGTTATGATAGTGAAAGGAATAACGAAAACTAGAAATATGGCAAGAATAATGTGAACTTGGAAGGCTGCTGCATGCATTTCCAAGCGACACGAAAATGTTCCATCTTTGTTCTTGAGGAGCTTGAAGTAATATAGGAATGGAGAATAGAATGCCATCGCACTCAACCAGGTTAGAGCAATGAGGTATCTATTCTTCTTGTTCAGTCCATCTCTAAGTCTGAGATTGAATGGGTGAACTATGGCTACATATCTTCCTATTGCAACAATTACCAAAGTGAAGACTGAAACGGTTGCGGCTATGTCTGCCAAGAAATAACCGACTTTGCAAAGGATTTCCCCAGGTACTCCTCCGATCGACCAACCACTGTGCTTATCGGAACTAGAAAAGTGATAAATTTTGAAAGGAATTGCCAGAATAGGGACGAACAGGTCAGAGATGGCCATGTTCACAATTAGGTTGTTAAAATGGGTTCTCAGGTTTTCGTTGTAGAATATTACAGCAATGAGAAGAATGTTACCAAAAAGAGACAGAGCAAGAAGCACGCCATAAAGAGCAATCTGGATCTCTGACGCACTGTGTTGGGGAGAGGTGGCATTCGATGTATTGGTGAGAATTGATAGGTTATATTCCATGTCCGGTGGAAATTACCCTGCAAGAAAAAGCAAGTCTTTAATTCTCTTTATTTTACTGAATTGCTGATTTTCAATCAGTCCCTTGAGAATCAAAAGGTAAATAAGTAGTATAGCAATGTTTTACGTTGAATGAACAAACAACAGACGATAATGCGAAATCATTTGTTGAGGTTCATCCAAGATGGCTGCTGTGACGTCACATGCAATGACAACAGTAGACACTGTGTACTATACTCATCTAGAGCCAAAACCTTCAAGAATACTTTGAATACTTGTGTTCATGGGTGGCCAGTTCTGTTCTATAGAGGGATTTCATGGCAGCCATGTTTGTGGGCAAGTACAATAGATAGTTTTTGAATAACAAAAGATTCTATTTCTCTTGGGAGAAACTCACTATTATTTTGACCACAACTATGTCTGCCGAGCATGTATACAATTTGTCTGCGCATGTCTGTGTTTTGGGCTTGAAATTCATTTGCATATCGAATGCAAGAAATTTTATGTTGACACGGAATATTTGGCTGGCTATCTCGTTCTTCAAAATTTTGTTCAACTACCGAAATACTGAGACAACTAAAACATGAGCAGTCTACCTACCGCTAGTGCGCTTTGGATAATTATCCAGATCGAAGGCACTCCAGATGGGAAAATATCGCGCGTCAAAGTCAGTAGAAAGTTGTGAGAAGGACCAGAACTCCGCACTTTCGAGTTATAATGCTGGCGTTGAATTCATGTATAAGGTAAATTTAGTAATGGATGTCATTACCAACATGGTACTCTGTGAATTGAATCCAATAAGAGCACTCTGGACTTCATTGATTGTTGAATAATTAGCCATGTTTACTGGAATCTCGTATCTTTGACGGCGTCCCCCAGCAAAATTATTTAATAATACGCTTTTTCCATGCTTTGTTCTTGTAAAACAGAGCTTTCTTGGTGGAAACTCCTGGTCCCTCCATGTGATTTCAAGCAATGTTTACAGCCGGGTTCAAGCCTCGTTAAAATTGACTAAATTCGGTATAGCCTATATTTTATAATCTGCAACATTTATCTAGAAGTTAATGACCTGTTTTTATACATGGTGAGGCATACAGTTTGTGCCGTATAAAGCAGCGTTTTATACTTTATAAAAGAGCAAAAAATTCATCGCTGAAATTTGCATGCAAACAACGTGCTTGGAAACACGTTCACAAAAATGCTTTAGATCACATGTAGGGACCACGAGTTTGGACTAAAAAAATTACTAAATAAATTTGCTGGGGGGCGCAGTCTCAGATGTCAAATTTTGAAAGTGAATTGCAAGAATTTTGAGCGAAAGAGTACGACATTCCAGTAAACATGGCTAATTATTAAACGATCGATGGAGTCTAAAATACCCTTATCGGGTCTAATCTACACAGTAACTTGTTGTTAATGGCTTCCACTGCTTTAGCGCCCACAATATTACTCGAAAGTGCGGAGTTCTGGTCCTTCTCACAACTTTCTACTGACTTTGACGCGCGATATTTTCCCATCTGGAGTGCCTTCGATCTGGATAATTATCCAAAGCGCACTAGCGGTAGGTAGACTGCTCATGTTTTAGTTGTCTTGGTATTTCGGTAGTTGAACATAATTTTGAAGAACGAGATAGCTAGCCAAATATTCCGTGTCAACATAAAATTTCTTGCATTCGATATGCAAATGAATTTCAAGCCCAAAACACAGACATGCGCAGACAAATTGTATACATGCTTGTCTGCCGTGAAATTCCTCTATAAGCTAATAAGACAAGGTAAGACATTATTTCAACATCAAAACCCTATTAAGTTTATATTGTACTCTCATTTATCCTTATCTTATCTATGGCATCATGAGTTGGGGAAACACCTACAAAAGCGCGTTGGTGAAATTAACCAACAGACAAAATCAATGTATAAGATATATCAGTTTTTTCTATACAAAAGAGATAAACTAGGAAATTTTTATAAGCTTCTTGACATGTTAAAAATCGATAACATACTTAAGCAGAAAGTAGCGTTATTTACTTACAAGCTAGTACACTGTAACGCTACTATTCCTACTGTATTCTCTGACAGTTATATTATTCCTGTCCATAAGATACATACTCACAATACTAGATATTCTTCTAATGAAAACCTATTTAGACCATCAATTCGAACTAACTATGGCAAATTCACTTTTAAAAATCTTTCTTCAGTCGTGTGGGAAGCTGTACGTAAACATTTCAAAACATAATCCTTCTTTACCTTCAAAAACACCTCAAAACCGGCTCGCAAAATTAAAACAATTAGCAATTATCTATATCTATATTTTAAGTTCGTATTTATAAAAATAGATACGCTCTAACTTATCACTGTACAATAAGCCACATCATGCTTTCGTCCGCCATCTTGAATTGGGGTAAACGCGCCAAAATCTATAGAAATCTGGATCACTTTGGCTTACCATAACGCGGCTCAATTTTGTCGTATTTCTAAAAAAAATGTAATGTTTTTGAAACGGTTTATATTGTCTTTGTTTTTTATGCCTGTTTACATGAAAAATATTGGACTGACTACAAGATGAGAAAAAGAGGATTTTTGTTTTCAAAATAAAACTGTTGGCACGTAAATATTAAGATCATTCGCAAAAAAAGATGGACTTGAAAAATAGTAGTTAAAATACTTAGTCTTATTTTCAGTCTGACATATAGCATCTATGTCTGCAAATCATCGAAGTTTAAATTTTGAAAATTCGCCAAAATCGAGCCAAGTCCCAATTCAAAATGGCGGACGAAAGCGTGAAGAAGCTTATTTACCATGTATATATTGTTTCTATTTTCTCTGCTCTTCACCTTCGATCATATATGTATTTATGTATATATTCATATATATACATAATATGTGTATTTATGTATATATATTTTAGCTGCAGTAGTCGACTCGAAAGCTCTGCTACTTCGGCTACTGCGCACTAACTTTGTAAATCCTATATACTTTATCCGTTTAACTAATTAGTTGTATATATATATTATTGAATAATTGTGTAAAATTGCAAATATAGTGTGAAATCAATAAGTCTAAGTCTAAAAGTCTAAAAATTACATGCAGACATATATGTTTCCCACAAAAGACGACAAGCCTCTCTAGTATCCAGTGTAGGTTTATAAGAAGAAAAAATCGGAATGCAGCTTTAAAAATTTATTTTAAAAGCTATATGAAAGTATAGAGGAATCAATATTTAGGAAAATAGAGAATATAAAAAAAAGTTGAGCGAATCCGTCGAGATTCGAACCTGGAACCCTGTAGCACCCTCAAATGTAATAACTACCCACAACGGTTATAACACCCTCAAATGAAATGTAATACGACTTTACCCACAAATGTAATAACACCCTCAAATGTAATACGACTTTACCCACAAATGTAATAACACCCTCAAATGTAATACGACTTTACCCACAAATGTAATAACACCCTCAAATGTAATACGACTTTACCCACAAATGTAATAACACCCTCAAATGTAATACGACTTTACCAACAAATGTAATAACACCCTCAAATGTAATACGACTTTAAACAGGCTCCAAACTATTTTGTGTTTGTCCATTTTGCAAAGTTTCAGCAAAATCAAGCAGTTTTATTCTAATCGGTTATCCTGTGGACAAGAAAAACGCTGATTTTATGGCTTTTCTTAGTCAATGAACAAAATGATGAGTAGAAAAGGTCGTTTTAGGCAATATCATTCGCTTCATGGAATATTTCTCTTCTCTTAAAAAGTACGACTTTTCTCAGACCTTCTCTCACTGAGCTTCCATAGCGTCAGTGAATTCTCAACAAATGTAGGTTTTGAAAGTATGGCAATCAGTAGAACAAGAAAACCACATAAAAATGACGAGATTTGCTTTATTCGATTCCATTGACTTAGATAGTTCCCCATAAAAGTAAGTTTTGGAATTATGGATATCAACAAAGGAAAGAAACTGCAATAAAATGGTTAGATTTGCTTTATCCGGTTCCATATCAATCTCATTTTACTTAATACATGTCATTTATTAGTTTATGAAACACATTTGTGGCAACAGCTCAAAATTTTTGAGCTATCTCATGGCATATGTATTTTCCATAACATAGCTCAAAAATTTTGATTGTCAAGATCTTGACAATTGGTTCAAAATTTTTGAGCTATGTTATGGAAAATACAAAGTCAGTGCCGATATCGTACATATGCCATGAGATAGCTCAAAAATTTTGAGCTTTTGACACACATTTGCATGAAATGTGCTTGGACCAGCCTAGTCCCCAGGCTATCCCGTCTCTCGTTTCAAAATCTCGGCTTGGGCTATTTCCATGACATGGCTCTAAAATTCGGCCATGACTCTGACATTAAATTTTAAAACAGGACTGCAGCAGCCTACGTTTTCTGTCATAACAGTAATTTTGCAATCATAAAATCATATCATCTTCTGTCTTGATCTTCGTGTCCTGGTCTGAATATCGCTCTAAACATCTACAACAAATCAAACGAAGAAAAACATTTGTTTTATTAGTATCCGAAATATAAAACACGTTATCTCAAATAATTTGCCGGTTTTCCGTAAAAGTTTATCAATAGTTTGGTGCTGAAACTCGGGCCGTATTTTCAAATATAACCAATATTCTTAAGCCTCATTCATGAGCAACTCTCCTGAACTCTTCCTTGTTGGCTGGCGTACCACTGCTAAGTTTTCCTTGCCAAGTTAAAGATTGCTCGTGTAGATCGACAACTCAAGAAAACTTGTCAAGGAAAACTTGTCTGAGGCAAAGATTTGGTCGTGTAAATTGACAACACAAGGTAATTTGTTCGTGTAGATGAGACTCACAGGAATGCGGGAATATATTAAATACGAAGCTTCCGATTCGAAATGAACTCAAAATTCATTACATATCAAGATTTTACATTACCTGGATAGCTGACTCAATGAGAACTGGCAGCCTTCCTCTCAGTCGTAATCCTTTCAAATAACGCTTTGAACTGATAAAAGTCGCCACCGACAAGCCATCGAATCATAACATTTGGACTTTCTCGCCCGCCAAAAATTCAAATCAGGTTACTCACAACACTTTATTAGAATATAAGACTACAAAAGGCTTTGTTTTACATCCGGTCAAAGGTCCAATCACGTTACGTTATTTCGTCTCGATTGTAAATTAGTTTGGTCAGTAATGCAAACATAATAAGTTGACCTTTTGAATTCAAACATTATTCACAAGTCAAGCTTAGTTTCTTCGCCAGCTTCTCGGAAACTGTGATCGATTAAGAACAAGAAGAAACTGTACCTGTTAGCTGTATTTGGTTCCATATAGTGATACTAAAAGTGACGTTGAAGACCAAAGGGATTGGCCAAGAAATAATGACAGTGTTGTGCTTGAGACAATACGATGCTAACCCGTTAGTAAAGAATCTGAGGGAATACTGTAAAACTCGCGGAACTTGTTGCCCAAACACAGTGAACAGCAATCATTTATAAAACTAAAGCAAAGCTTGTGTGAATTTTTCAACGAATTGCTCCCAGCATCATCCAAGTTTATGTGATGTCTCCAGAATCAAAGAAATGTTACGGCAAATCAGTAATTATCTTCAGTCACCAAATTGTGAAGCTTAAAATGAATACCTATTGTTACTTTGGTTATAAGTAATCAAAATTTTGCAACTACTGAAATGTTCAAGATAACTTCTCGATTCTCGTATCAACATTGCCATGAAAGCACTCGGTCAAAGATTTTGAGCTTCGAACGCCCATGGCTCAAAATTTTTGAGCACTTCCATGGCAGTGTTGAGCAAGACGTTATTTTGACAGTGATGAAAGGCTCACTGAAAGTTCTGCCGAACATTGCCATAGAAAAGCTCAAAAATTTTGAGCATTTAAAGATGAATATGTTGTATGATACTGAAGTGGGCAATTTTGTTGTAGGTAATGTCCTTAAGGAATCAAACTCAATAAAAATGCACCTTTTCATGAAACAAAAATAAAAGATTTTCAAAAACTCCACTTTTTTATTAGATTGATAACCATACGGATCTGGATCGATAAAATATAAGGTTTTTACAGAGTTAAAGACCTAAAATGGACAAACACAAAATAGTTTGGAGCCTGTTTTTACCCACAAATGTAATAACACCCTCAAATGTAATACGACTTTACCCACAAATGTAATAACACCCTCAAATGTAATACGACTTTACCAACAAATGTAATAACACCCTCAAATGTAATACGGATTTACCCACAAATGTAATAACACCCTCAAATGTAATACGACTTCCCTCACAAATGCAATAATACCCTTAAATGTAATACGACTTTACCCACAAATGTAATAACACCCTCAAATGTAATACGACTTTACCCACAAATGTAATAACACCCTCAAATGTAATACGACTTTACCAACAAATGTAATAACACCCTCAAATGTAATACGACTTTACCCACAAATGTAATAACACCCTCAAATGTAATACGACTTTACCAACAAATGTAATAACACCCTCAAATGTAATACGACTTTACCCACAAATGTAATAACACCCTCAAATGTAATACGACTTTACCAACAAATGTAATAACACCCTCAAATGTAATACGACTTTACCCACAAATGTAATCACCCTCAAATGTAATACGACTTTACCCACAAATATAATAACACCCTCAAATGTAATATGACTTCACCCACAAATGTAATAACACCCTCAAATGTAATACGACTTTACCCACAAATGTAATAACACCCTCAAATGTAATATATGACTTCACCCACAAATGTAATAACACCCTCAAATGTAATACGACTTTACCCACAAATGAAATAACGCCCTCAAATGCAATACGGATTTACCCACAAATGTAATAACACCCTCAAATGTAATACGACTTCCCTCACAAATGCAATAATACCCTTAAATGTAATACGACTTTACCCACAAATGTAATAACACCCTCAAATGTAATACGACTTTACCCACAAATGTAATAACACCCTCAAATGTAATACGACTTTACCCACAAATGTAATAACACCCTCAAATGTAATACGACTTTACCAACAAATGTAATAACACCCTCAAATGTAATACGACTTTACCAACAAATGTAATAACACCCTCAAATGTAATACGACTTTACCAACAAATGTAATAACACCCTCAAATGTAATATGACTTCACCCACAAATGTAATAACACCCTCAAATGTAATACGACTTTACCCACAAATGTAATAACACCCTCAAATGTAATACGACTTCCCTCACAAATGCAATAATACCCTTAAATGTAATACGACTTTACCCACAAATGTAATAACACCCTCAAATGTAATACGACTTTACCCACAAATGTAATAACACCCTCAAATGTAATACGACTTTACCCACAAATGTAATAACACCCTCAAATGTAATACGACTTTACCAACAAATGTAATAACACCCTCAAATGTAATACGACTTTACCAACAAATGTAATAACACCCTCAAATGTAATACGACTTTACCAACAAATGTAATAACACCCTCAAATGTAATATGACTTCACCCACAAATGTAATAACACCCTCAAATGTAATACGACTTTACCCACAAATGTAATAACACCCTCAAATGTAATATGACTTCACCCACAAATGTAATAACACCCTCAAATGTAATACGACTTTACCCACAAATGAAATAACGCCCTCAAATGTAATACGGATTTACCCACAAATGTAATAACACCCTCAAATGTAATACGACTTCCCTCACAAATGCAATAATACCCTTAAATGTAATACGACTTTACCCACAAATGTAATAACACCCTCAAATGTAATACGACTTTACCCACAAATGTAATAACACCCTCAAATGTAATACGACTTTACCAACAAATGTAATAACACCCTCAAATGTAATACGACTTTACCAACAAATGTAATAACACCCTCAAATGTAATACGACTTTACCAACAAATGTAATAACACCCTCAAATGTAATATGACTTCACCCACAAATGTAATAACACCCTCAAATGTAATACGACTTTACCCACAAATGTAATAACACCCTCAAATGTAATATGACTTCACCCACAAATGTAATAACACCCTCAAATGTAATACGACTTTACCCACAAATGAAATAACGCCCTCAAATGTAATACGGATTTACCCACAAATGTAATAACACCCTCAAATGTAATACGACTTCCCTCACAAATGCAATAATACCCTTAAATGTAATACGACTTTACCCACAAATGTAATAACACCCTCAAATGTAATATGACTTTACCAACAAATGTAATAACACCCTCAAATGTAATACGATTTCCCTCACAAATGCAATAATACCCTCAAATGTAATACGACTTCACCCGTAATAACACCCTCAAATGTAATACGACTTCCCAACAAGATGCTTTCACCATTGACTTGTACTAAGTTAATAAGATAGAATTGCCATGAATTAAATAAAGTCGTATTCACGATATCGCCGACTTTTATATCGTCATACCTTGTATCGATTTTAGATATCTAATATCTCCAATATTCCACAACGCACTCTTTAGTTGTTTTTTGTTTTGTTGTTTGTTGTTTGTTGTTTTTGTTGGGTTTTTTTGTTTTGTTTGTTTTTGGTTTGTTTTTTTTTTGCTTGTTTGTTTGTTTGTTTTTGTTTTTGAAAGAACTTTCGCGTAACCGGTCTCTTCAGTCTTTTATATCAATGCAATGGTTGAACTCTTAAACGTTTTTCTGGAATATTCCGGCATAAAAGAATTTTCCACGTTCACGGAGAAAGCGAAAGTCATATCGGAGTAGAAGGAAGTTTTATGAAGATTTTCTTTTTGGTATCTTTGTCACTTTTATATCGATCTTATAGCAACAAAGCCGGAAAGGTTTCATCTATATTAAAAATAATCTGATTCACCGACTCAGGGAATTCATGAGTAAGAAAATCCATCGATATGAAATTGAAGTGAACACACACCCAAAATACTTTCTAGTCATTACGTCTTTCACGTGAAACACCCCGGGCAAATTCATGATCACTTTTCAAATTAGCAAATGTATAACTTGATAAGCTAGTATCGGAAATGAAATTCTGAGCAAATTTAAGCCATATTAACTGGCTAATCAGCGGCTTGAAATAATCCATGTTCAAACCTCAAAAGAGAAGAATTAAAAGCAAGTGTTTCATATTTTAAAGACGCTAAGATTTTTCCTTCCTTTAAAAAAATGCTATCCGATAAGTCCCTCTTAATTTCCCTTTTTCTGAATTAAACTCATGAACAGATATAAAAACCTTTTAATTGTGGTCAAACTCGAAGCGTACTTAAAACATCTAGTCTGGCTTAGTAGCTAAATGTCAATTTGCGCGAGCTCATACAAATTTTACTCAATCCAACCAACAGCTGCCAGTAAGATCTGCAACTATCCTCAATCCAATGTTATATAATTAAGTAGGCTGGGGGGTAGAGTTGACTATTTCGTAGAGGAAATTGTTGTGTACTCAAAAAGCTGTCCGGATACTGCCACAAAAACCTTTGAAAAGGCCGGCTGCACTTATTCTACTATTTTATAATACCCCGGTAATAAACCGCCTTTCTTCTTCTCAAAATACAGCGAGAAAGAAAGAGAAATATCAATATCCGACGAGTAAATACTCAGTTGAAGTGAAAGATTTTTATTTTGAGTCTTAATAGCCCCGTCCAGAGTTATGAAGCTCCTAAAACACATCGATACCGCTATGGCAAATGGGCTTGGAAAAAAAATGCATGAACATTTTTTTCCAAGCCCATTTGCCATAGCGGTATCGACGTGTTTTAGCTAGCTTCATAACTCTGGACGGGGCTATTAAGACTAAGGAAACTTTTTACCAATATCGAGAAATAATGCCTAAAAGTGCCAAAAACTAGCCTTTCTTACAAGTTTTAATTCAAATTTTCGCTTTGGGCCATGGGTTAACACCCCAATTTTATTTCCTTCAGTTAAAAACTGATCTAATAGGATAAAATGCCTGTTTAAAGTTCTTGTTTTGCATTTTTATTTAGATTTGGACAGATGGATGGACGGTTAGGTTGATACATAGATGGATGTTGTTTGAAATGCAGATAATGATCGATCAATGAAAGACAAGGTAAAGCGATCTATCTATACACAGTCGTATAATGTGTTTCAACTTACTTACAAATGTGCTAGCGTCCAACCATATAATCCTTCCGTACGAAGGCAGTGTGTTTTACACTGTTTGACAAAGAAAAAGAGTTCCACAAAAAGTCGAAGTTAGCATTACAGATGTTTTAGGCTTTTGTCATTCTACGGCGGGTGAAAGTTGGTCCATCATTTATAGAAATCTGCGAGCCAATCACCATCTTCCTCCACTTCTCCAAGATATTGACATGTCTTAAAGTATCCACATATTGCCACCGCCCTACGTCAAGCACAGCTGCCAATAATTAACAACTTGCAGGTCTTCCAGTATTTCAGTTCCCTACTATACTACTTTTAATGAAAACGCCTCTGTTTTCTTGGTCTGAAATACGGTAGAAAAACTAAGGTCGAAAAATACATTTTCCTACATAAATGCATTTCATAGGAATTTAGGGAGATATGACGCAGTGCAAAGGATGAAAAACCGGGAAAAACGTGAGGTTTTAAAGCCTGATAATAACCTGGGTTAAACGTCATAGCTATAAAAAAACCAAAGTTCCTGTCTTATCGTGCCGTTCAGAAACAGCATTTTGGTATGGCTTGAAAAAAATGCCATATATATATAGTAGGTTTCTCAACAATGGCGGATCCAGGGGGGTCGAAGGGGTCCACGGAACCCCCCTTGAAAGTTTTAAGCCATTTTTTGTCAAACATCGACCAAAGAATAGAGTATTATACACAGCTAGGTTTAAGCAACGAAACCCCCCCTTGGAAAAATACTGGATCCGCTACAGGGTCCCCTAAAACTCTTTGCAAAATGAAATCACGCAAAAATATTTGGTCTTTTCACGCGTCATGGATAATTCAAAAACCTCTTTCACGCGTTCACAAAATTGTAAAAAAGGTTAACCCTGTGCCTTAGTCAGGAAGGCAAAATCGAAGCAAGTCACAAAAGATGCATTTTACCTTCTTTATAAAACACCTGGTGTTTTGCGGTGAAGTTCATGAAAGGCGAAATCATTAAGTCTCATACAATAGCACCTATGAACAGGTGAATGCAGTCATATCTAGCTATCATAAAAGGGAGACTACAATATTAATATGACCTAGTTTTCGGATGATTTTGTATGTGATCAGTACGTCGTATTTAGACAAATAATTTTTCTACCGGTTCAAAACTGATGTACCAAGATAAAATACCCGTTTAAAACGGATTTTTGAATTGTACAAAGACTTTTTCTTGAAGTTGTGTTGGGATTAAGCTGAATTTTCAAGCTGAATATAAAGAAAACATTTAGTAAATGAGCAAATGAAGGCCTAAACCTCATTTTCGATCCAAATTTTCGCTTTGGATTAACACTTTGATTCAAATTTCATTGGCCAAAACTACTTACAAACAACTTAAACTTTCTGACAGAAATGATTTTAGTCTTGTACAACAGCTATTCTTCAACTCAGGAGTTTTTGTCGTTCACTGCTCGAACTTGAAAAAAATCCCCTCTTAATTGAATTTCACTTTAACAGGAGAATTTTTCACGTTCAAACACTGGGCAACAAAAACTATTCAGCTAAAGAATAACCGTTGTACAAAGCTTAACAGAAAGTTTAGCTAGGTTGCTTGTCAAGTGGTTTTGTTTAATAAAAGTTGGATAAAAGTGTTAATCCAAAGTGAAATTTGAATCAAAAATAGGCCTTCTTTTGCTCAGTTGCCATATAATTCTTTAAATTCAGCTTGAATGTTGCTAAATTTGAATAAAAATGCAGGATAATAACTTTGTACAATTCAAAAGGCTGTTTTAAACACTCCCCCCAGGCATTGAATCTTGGTAGATCAATTCCTAACTGATAAAAATAGAATATGAGTGTTAATTCCCCCCCCCCCCCCCAAAATGGAATTAAAACTTGCATGCCAAGGGTCCCCCCCCCCCCTCCCAAAATGGAATTAAAACTTGCATGCCAAGGGCTAGTTTCTGGCACATTCGGCCATTACTACTCGATATTGAATTAGAATTTTCATTGATGAAAAATGTCCACAAAACAATAGACATTCTGCCCTACGTGTTCGATAAATATGTAAAAAAATACTTTTTCAAGATGACTCAGTAGACTTCAAATATCAAAAGTATTGGTTTATAAAGAACAATATTTAATATTCAACAAGATGGAAACGGATTCAAGAACACCATCGCTAATTTATTATTTTTCATCTAGGAGAAAATCATTGGCGCGCAATGCACCTTGGGTGACCATGGAGCTTTACTATATGAGGTTTTGACACCATATGCGTGTTACTAGAGCCCACACACTACACATCGATAGATCTTTTTTTCCTTTCTTCTAAACTTTCATCATAGCTACAATTTTCACCATGAAATGAAATTTTGAAATGAAATGAAAATGAAATGAAATGAAAAAAATGAAATGAAATGAAATGAAATGAAAAAATGAAAAAAAAAAGGAAATGAAATGAAATTTTAGCATTTATATAGCGCAAATATCTATAGGAATATAATCAAATGCGCTTAGAGTTTGTTAGTAGTAAGGACAGACTGTTGTACCGGGTGACAATCCCATCTTGCGGCTCTTAAAATCTTATGATTCAAACCACAGACAAGAAACGAAACTTTTTTAAGGTAGATAAACATCTCAGTCATCTACCAAAGCCCCCTGGTAATACTTAACACTTATTGACTGGGACCGAGGGAAACAGTATGGTTTGTGGTCCCGAGACCGCCAATGTTTTCCGAGGCGGAGCCGAGGGAAACATTGGCGGTCGAGGGACCACAACACATACTGCTTTCCCGAGGTCCCAGTCAATAAGTGTTTTGTTATATAGCAACTGTCAAAGAACAAAATAAAAAGCAAAACGTTGCATTGGCGGTCGAGGGACCACAAAACATACTGCTTTCCCGAGGTCTCAGTCAATAAGTGTTTTGTTATATACCAACTGTCAAAGAACAAAATAAAAAGCAAAACGTCGCTGCCTATAGTTAAAGTTTTTAATCAAAATTCACACAAAACTGACCTTTTTTCACACATAGTTTTTCGGAGAATTGTTGCAGCTCTTTTGGTGACATTCCTTGGTTGGTTATCATCTTTTTCTCGGAATAAAATAAAAGAAATGATACGTTTTGTTCTGACGTTTCGATGCTGTCTTGCATCGTTATCAAGGACGTATATATAAAGTAATGAACTGACTGAGTTTATAAAATTAGTTCATTACCTTATAAACGTCCTTGATAAAGATGTCTCTGTCATTATCTTACAAGACAAAATGTTTAATTTATAAGTGAGTTTGAAATCTCAAGATAGAGGGTTTGACCAATGAAATAGCAAGTTTCGACAATAGCCCGTTTCAAAATAAAATCAACTTGAGTGACCATATGAGTCTTTAAATGAAAAAAATATCAGTCTTCCAAATATAAGGAGTATCATTCCAACTGCTATAATATGCGTTAGTGTTATAGCAAAAACGAACGTAATGGTAAAACGGCCATATGGGCGAAAAAACACTGCAAACAAACAAACAAACAAACAAACAAACAAACAAACAAACGAACAAACAAACGAAGAGTTAAACAACGTGCACAAATTAAAACAGTAACTGAAATGAAGAAACCGAAAGTTAAATCAGAAACACTGTTGCATCTCACGCTTATTACACGTCCAAATGTAAACATAACAAACTTCAAGCAAAGACTTGTACATGTAAATGAGGCACATGGTTTTAAAACAATCACACTTTTTCGGTTTTTTTGTTTGCTTGTTTGTCTGTTTTTTACTGTTTCTCTCTCTCTCTCTCTCTCTCTCTCTCTCTCTCTCTCTCTCTCTCTCTCTCTCTCTCTCTCTCTCTCTCTCTCCAATAACTAGTCGAAAGAAATCAAAACACGAAGTAATTAGGATATTGCCGGCACGCGTCCATGAGTTTGAGAAGTGGTGGGGAAGAATGTCATATCTTACAATGTTGTTGAAAATTCTAAAATAAACGATATTTTGTCTTAAAGCGGGACTATACTCCATACATTTCTTTGTATTTAGACTGTTCTTGAAGTATTGTATTTCTTTGGCACCAAGCGTGGTGTCAAGGAGTTTTATCACATTATTTGTGGCTTAAGATTCATGACCTGGCCATTTTCCATCAATGTAGAACAATTATGTTGAGATGTTTCAATTATAAATACAAAGTAAAGTTATGGAACTCGATGCCTGGGTTGAGAAGACGACCGTCACTGACACCTTTAAAGAATCATAGAAAATATAGTACTTCTCTCCCTCTGTAATATCGAGAAAAGGTTTTAACTATTGATTATCAGGCCTTTGTAGAAGTATTCAATCAAGTTTCAGCTGAATTAAATTTCGAACGATTTTGATCATATAGTCCTTCTTATGAATAATCAATTAAAATTCAATCAATCAATCAATCAATCAATCAATCAATCAATCAATCAATCAATCAACATATCAATGAATGAATGAATCAAAGAATGAATGAATAAAGCGAAATTAAAATATTTGCTTATTCAAAAGCCCATTGGCAACCAACTTTCTGTGATATTAATATGTTTACTTGTTTCTCAGTTTCCAATTACCGAGTAATTAGATAGTTTGAAATTCTCTTAAGAAAAGTCCATACGAAAACTGTCCACTTTAGGTTTTCGTGACATTCGCAGTAAGTAAAATAATCTAATTGTTTTTTTTATCTATGACATTGGAAATTGGACGGCGTGAATTGGACACCTGTTCAATAGCTCATGCGATCAAGCATGTTTTATTGTTATTGTATAGGACCATCTCCATTACTCAAAAATTTCGGACGATCGAAATATATTTAGATGTTTTAAAAGCAATTTTTGAAATGTTTCAAATTCTTCAGTTTACTAATATAAATAAAGATTGTTCCCGGTTCACCCGTGGTTCTAACAACAACAACTGTTTATTCTACCCATCCTAGAAAATTACATTATATAGAAATATAAAAAGGTAGACATTTATAATTATAGTAACAGTGAGTACCGCAGCTTAGAATAACTGGCATAAATAACAAGGCACTTCCTGGATGAGACGAAAATGGTTCCTGTGTACACTAGTAATATTTAGATCTTCATATGTTTTATCTGTGAATTCGCTACATACTTTAGCAGAAAGACACAACTTTATTTTGACACGGTAAAAACATCAGCATATATTTACAAAAAAGATAAATAAAAACTGGTTTACATGTTTGCCGTGTGGGAATCCGATTTTGAAAAAAATTGTCAAATCCTCTTTTAAATTGAGTGAGTGAGCTTGACTTTCTCAGTTCGACAGGAAATCCATTCCACAGTACAGAGCCGCTGTAACTGAAGCTTCGCTTGCAGTATTCTGTTCGCGGTTTAGGAATAGTAAGTTTGTTTTCAGAGTCCCTAAATATATAAGGAGCACTCTTAATGGTGAACAAGTTTGGAATACCAAGAATTTGTGTGAGTCGCTGTTAGAAACGTCTACGCTTCTTTAAAATCATAAACAGGGTTATGCCACGACTTTCATAGTTTTAATGTTATAGATTTTTAATAATTTTGTGGATTGACGAGTTTTTATCCATCTTCCTACTCCCAATATCATTGCTGGGAGCGAAGCGAGCAGCAACACTATTCTTGGTGTGGGATTCCTGTGCGATTTATGACGTCACCTTAATATTGATCCACGAACTCGATTTTTATGTACGGTGGTATGTTCATGGCGAACCTTGACGTCACAGGGATGAATTGGGATTCCTGTGCGATTCCATTCGAGAGGTTTTATGTTTCTCGAAGTATACATGAGGGTTACAAAATGCTAAGTGTATTTTTTCGAGAGGGAATGTTCTGTTACGGGTCATTTTGCGTATTACTGTTCGAGTCGAAGCTCGTCTATGGGCCGAATCAATTCAAGCCAAGATAATAAGTATAAAGTGAGGTCGCGCTGAGAATCTCTGCAATATATTTGGTTACCCTATGAAAGAAAATTTTATACTTTGTATGTGATGGAATTGTATTTATCATTCGTTTAATCTAAAGCGTCAAATACAGTAGACAATGCGGTATCTTTGACCGTGATGCAACGTACAACTAGCTTTTTAAAATCAGTTAGTTTTATAATCATTGCCAACTAACGCTAGCCGTTTGTGATTGTTTGAAAAATTACTTTTACTCAAAGTGCTAAATATTTTGAACTGTGACAGTGTGTCCGACACTGATCCTGGAGAATCATGTTTTGTAGTTCAACATATATATTGAAGGTCAACTAGCAGTGTTCGTCACACAACGCACAAGAGATAGACAAGAAACATTTCATATATCAGAGAAAGCGGTGTACTTTCGTGAGTTTTAGGGGAACAGTTCTGCTAACGTGGATACACCAGCTGTTTTCTGCTCGCAGCACTTCACTTTCTATTAGAAATGGCTAGTTTTAGAGTTTTATTAGTCGGATAAGCTGCAGCCAGTAGACTAGTAGTTTGACAAGAATGTCAATTTTATTGACACAACGTAATTAATCGTTCCAGTAATTATTATTCCTGTTGGGAAACATCCAACAGTTTTGTAGCAAGAAGGTCAACCTAGTTCGATAAACCTAAGTTTGTAGCTTAAACGCATTCAAATGCTAATGATTGTAGAACTGGTCATGATGTCAACCAAAGCTATTTGTAGATTTGATTTAGTTTTTATGAATGACACAGGCGTAAATCAAAATCCAGGCTAACTAGATAGTTTCTAACTAGATAGTTTCATCTAGATTGATAATGATTCGCTTTAATTCAGGAAGCTAGTACTGGTAAAGAGGGGGGCGTAAGGGTTCGCGGTGATGCGGTATTGAATGATTTTTGGTCCGGTATTGCGGTAATTTCTATTTTTAAATGCGGTAATGCGGTTTTAAAAGTATACGCGGTTTGCGGTAAGTTTGAATATGAGGCATCGGTAATCGGTAAAAAAATAGTTGCGGTGAAAGTTTTCACTGGTCTCCAGCTTTCGGTTGCTTGTTTGTGTTTTAAAAATTATGGTAATGCAAGGTCTGCAAGGCCGACCGAGACAAGGGTTCTGTCTGTCAGCGTATCAGCTTGCACAGTAAGATCCCATGTTATTGTGCAAGGCTTTTCCAGTTAATGATTGATGTTAAGATTTAATAACCGTTTATTCTTTTAACTTAAGGTCAGTTTATTATAATGAAATTTATAATTGTTAGTGTATTTATTTAGTGTTATCATTAATTTCTTGTGAAATATTTCTCAAAGCGCCTGCTTTCAAATACGCAAATGCGGTGACGGTATTTTGGTGAAGTTTATTGCGGTATTGCGGTATTTTACTTTTTTCTGTGCGGTATTGCGGTATTCGTAGTCCCCTTACGCCCCCCTCGGTAAATAAGCAGTAAACGTTCAGACTAGAGTCAGAGTAAGCAGGACGAACACCAGTCAACAATATAGGAGAAGTTGAGCATTAATGCTTGTGACTCTGTAAATAAAAAGTACGTCACGACCTTGCTGATCCTTAATTGGAAAGTCCCCTAAGGGACTGTACGTTTTTAATGAGGGGGGGTGGGCTGGAGTTTTTCATCTCCATCAAAACAAAATTGTGATGACCCCCCTCCATATTTTTCTAAAAATACCACGGCCCTTCATTGATTAGCAGAAAAAAATTGATGACCCTCCCCCACGGGTAACTCAAATCAACTAAACGACACACCAAATAAAGAACGACAGCCTGATGACTTTCAACCACGTGCCCAACTTCGAAAGCTTTTCGAGGAAGGCTCTATAACAGAGGACAGAGAGAAAATTTCGGAGTTTTCTAGAACATATATTGTTTCAGAAAGCTTAGTGAGTGGCTACATTCAACATCTCACAGAAATTGACATTCGCAAGAAAAAGCGAAAGGAAGAAAATCAAATCGAAAAGAAAGAGCGCTTACAAAGAAAATACAATGACATTGACTGGCAGGCTCTGTACAATGCCAACCAGCTATCAACCTTAAAAGTAAATGAACTAAATCTTTATCTTAGTGGAACATAAGATTTCGTTCAATGGAAAAAAGGCTGCGAAAGCTAACGTCATTAAGGCGGCACACATTGGCAGCCGTCAATATAAAGAAATGGAAATGAAAGAGAATGAAGAGACAGACGTACTAGAATATACTGATGGCTATTCCTCTGGTGACGAATCTGAGGAAGATTTTGTGAACAGAGTGGTTGGTTCAAGTTTTTCGGAGTCATCAAAAGAACTAGCATCTAGTGATGAAGAGAGTGGTCCAGAGGTTAGCGGAATTGAAGTATCAAGGTGCGGCAGAAAACGAACCAAAGTTTCCAATGACAATTCTATTTCTTGGCAGAACATTGACTTTTAAGATGGCACTAGTTTATTTTATTGTTTAACAGTTGCATGTGCCTGCCATCAGTGATGGTTCCTCGCATAACAAAAGGTACTTTCGTAAAAACCAAGCAAAATGGTGGCAGTACGTGACTCACATACAGTCCAAAAATGTATACACAAATGTATACAAAAATGTGATGTACAAATATACAATAAAACAGTAAGTAGTGATAGTTGTCAAAACAAGTCATATTTACATGTACAAATTAAAGAGAAAAGCCTGCGACTTCCGTATAGTTTCTAAAATGATCAGATAAAAGAGGTGACCCTCCCCCTCACAAGGAAAAAGAAAAGCTTGACCCTTCACAAACGTTGATTTTTTTTTCGATGACCCTCCCCCGAAATACTCCAGCCCACCCCCCCTCATTAAAAACGTACAGTCCCTAACTAAAGATTTCTTGAGACCGAAATTTCCATTTCCGTCTCAGCCTCTATGTTTTGAAGGGTGCAAATATAGGTATATATATATAATAAACCCCTAACTTATAAAAACAGCATATTTAGTACTCACAGTAAGCAACTACATCGTTTTGCGATCTTCATAAAGAATGTGTCATTCAGTGTAACTGTAAACTCGTTCTGTGATTTACGTTTTTATGTGCATTTGAATAGGTTGTATTAATCTGTCCTTTCTCAAATGACAAACAATGACTGCCTATATATTTCCAGTCTGGGCTATTATCCAATCAGCATCGATGGACTATCTTAACTTTAATCTTATGGCGAGACGAGAAGGGAAAACGAGAAGGGAAAGCCGATGGAAACGGAAAAAAAAAACAGTTCACAGATTTAATCTTTAATTTTTGACAATGAGGTTTCCTGCAGCTGATTTTAAGAATATCATTGCTTGAATAAGAAAGAGAAAACACGACAAAACAAACACACAGAACTAAGAGAAACAAAGTATTTCTTGAACAACTCACACTTTGTGTATCTGTAGGCCAAACCAAATATCAACCCCCACCCATTTTATGATACCCAAAATTATAAAATTGATATTTAATTCAGCATATAGAATACAATAAATCGTTGACAGATAGCTATTGAGTAACAAATCATGTAAGAACAGGAGAGATTAATGGTCGGAGCATGCGTTTTACGATGTAAGGTTTATCAGACTAAACGTTACAATCCTGAGGTTCTGACTAGGCTAAAATAAAAATGTCACTAAAATACTACGAAAAATATTATTAGCATATCAATTATTCCTCTTGCATGGAATTTTGTATAACGTTGCTTTGTTTCTGAATGACTGGCAGCAATCCGTACTGGGGAACTTTCCCCCAATGATAGTAATGAGAACCCACTCGACGAGGCACGGGGACAAAATTCTGCACTCCTTCAAGAACACTTTTCATAAAATTGCTAGTACAAATAAAGGACAGAGATATGTCCCTGCAACAAATTAGGACCATAAATCGTTTCAATTTGAACCACCACATACGGGGTCCTTCTTTTATTAGTGTAAAACAGGCAGGACTAAGCACGGTGTTAATGAAAAAAATTTACCATAAAACTGAAACGTACATCTGTAATTAAGTATTGACATTCGTAGTAATTTTGAAATACAGTCTGTCATGAGCGATATCTAGGCTATATCTGACCTCGAACAGGAAGTGAGACAACAGTTTCATGCATTAAGCCTCAAAAGCAATTCAAATCAATGCCAAAGACAGCATCAGATGACTGTGGTGCGCATGTACGCGTGCTGCGCGCAAATGCAACAAGCTAAATCCCTTCTGTTTGTTTATCTGCGTCCCGTAGCGCGCATACATTAAGCCAACACGCATCAATCAGACGAAATCCTATAAATCTCTCTCTTTTTTGGCCCAACAATTATTGTATTACCAAAATATAACTGTTTGACCATAGCTATTTCATTTGATTAGCTAGTTTTAGCTAATTTCTAATTAAGTAGCTGCAGTGCTCATTATCTTTATAATTTATGAAAAAGAGTGCGAATAAAAATCTTCTTCTTCTTCTTCTTCTTCTTCTTCTTCTTCTTCATGATGACATCAATGTCTTCGTAAGTGAGAGAACAACACGACAAAGGCTTGCACAAAGTCCTTTACCGAATTTAGTAAGTCAGGACTAAAGTTCAACAAGAAAAAAAAGTGCAGCATTGGAGTCACCGAGACAACAGTCCTTGGCCATGTTAGCTCAGCAGAGGCCGAATAAAGCCAGACCCCACTGTCAACATGCCAACATCGACCAATAAAACTGAGTTTAAAAAATATCTCAGTATGGTGACATACCATGAGCCCATGAAAAGTTCATTTCAAATTCCGACGAGACAGCCCTGCTGAGACAGCTAGTGGAGGAAGACTCAACTGGCATTCAGTTGATGAAGCGATAACGAACCGAAAAAGATCTCGTTACCAGCAGTCCTGTTCTCTCCTACTTTGACCCAGCTCTAACTCTGAGAATCACACGAGATGTAACTAAGACAGCAACCTCGGAGTAATACTAGAACAACGGCATCAAGACGGGTACTATACTACTAATGAGACTACAAAATAAAGATAAGATAAGATAAGATAAGATAAGATAAGATAAGATAAGATAAGATAAGATAAGATAAGATAAGATAAGATAAGATAAGATAAGATAAGATAAGATAAGATAAGATAAGATAAGATAAGATAAGATAAGATAAGATAAGATAAGATAAGATAAGATAAGATAAGATAAGATAAGATAAGATAAGATAAGATAAGATAAGATAAGATAAGATAAGATAAGATAAGATAAGATATTTCGAGGTTTTGTAACATTTTCCTTTTTCAGAAATTTCTGCCGAACGAATAAATTTTTTATACACGCTATTTTTCAGATGTTGCCAAATTGGCCGTAAATGCACTTCATGTTGAAGGTTGCTTGTCAGGTCGCTATGATTTGTTAATATAAAATAGTGAGAGCTAAAAGTTGTCTTATAAAGAAAGAAGTTTTAATTACGGAATTCAGTGAAATGACAAGGCGTTTTCTGGTACTATTGACGGGTTCTTTGCTAAGATTCAGCAACTAATATTTACACTGACACACGTGGTTCATACTAACTTTTGTTTCTATATAATTAAACCTTAAAGGTAATAACGGCAAACTCAGTGTGCCATTCATTATAAGTGTAAACACGTTCTCGGCACTAAGACTTTAGGTGTATTTGATCAGGTCGAATACATGCATTTGCCCTTTCACAGTTTGCAAACAATCAGAATGACTACTAAAATTTGTCCTGCAGTCTGGTCCATTATCCAGCACTCACTGATGAATTGTCTCGTTTCTAATCTTAATTTGGGCGATTATTGATGACTAAGAGAAGCAAAGCAGCCATTCCTTGCACAGCCCATACTTTGTGTATTTGATAAATACTCTTAACATCGACGATCTTAAATATTCATAACCGGCTGATGTGCTGCTGGAGGTGTAAAAACCTGTTTATGACACTCAAAAGTGGTAAATAGAATGGACAATTCAACAAATAGAATTCAATAATTCGTTGACAGGTTAAAAAGGTAAGGTATTGCGAAATTGCGGGGAGTGCGAAATTGCGGTATTGCGAAAGCGCCATTCTATCGAACAAGGGCTTAACTTTTTTCCATCAGCTGTGCTGATCGAATGGAAAAAAATCGAAACAGGGATGCAAGGTTACTAGGAATTGAATTCGAACCTCTTGCATAGAGGGCCGCGCACCAACCAGCTGTGCCATCCTTGCTCTCTATAGATATATATAGCCTATTAAAGACCATTCCAAAGAAATGTCAACGAAATTGAAAAACAATCCATGTCAGAATGGAATAGGATGATCCTTTTCATAACAGCAAGCAAAAACGTAATAAATCGTGATGAAAGATCATACATTCGACGAAATTATAGGCAGCAAGGCCAAGAATTATTCCTATCTGGTGGCGCATTATATTCTTCCGTCTCCCCACGAGGCATGGGGACAAAATCCTGCCCTCTTTCAACAACTCTTTTGATGAAATTGCTAATACTAATGAAAGAGAATTGTCCCTGAGGTATGTCCCTGCAACAAATCACTTCGTGTTAAGATTTTGCTTTCTAATAAAAAAAAAGAAGAATCAGTTCATCGTTACAGTACATTTTCCTTTTTCAAAATAATTTCACCACGACGTCAATCGGAAAATGAAATGAGACACGCAAAACGGATGTCAACACTGTGTGCAGGCATAAACGAAATTTGAACTCAATGACCCAATGTAAAAACAGCGGGTTCTTTTTTTTTTTTTTTTTTTTTTTTTTTGGCTTACCTATAAATGAACTTTTAGCCAACTGCTTCTAACGACAGAATGTGAGTACCGCGATCGCATACAGCTGTAATTGTATTTGAAAGTCTTTTCCGTAATGCTAGTACTGTGGCTTTAAACCGCGACTCATTCTAAACGGGTCATTTAATGTTTCCTTTACAACGTATAATAACTGCACAAACATATATTGAATTGCAAAAATAGATTAATTATACTATGTTTTGATCAATATTTGTTTTTGAGCCACTTCACAAAAACGAAGCTTTAGCATAACTGTTTGTCACGGCGGGCTAATAGTCCAGTCCCAGACTCTCTTTCTTGCCGCTCCAGGACTCGCGGAGAAAGAGAGTCCAGTATAACTTGCATGCGCATGGCAGTTTAGTGACCACGCGATCACCACATTCATGTGGTGATCGCGTGGTTACAAATCCTAAAGTCATCTAATGATTCAAGATGGCTGAAGAAGAAAGTGTTTTGTATACACGATATCAGTCTCATTTCGGAAAGCCATTTGTTGATTCAGTGAGCTATGCACTTGGAAAAACCAACTACAATCTTTTACCAAAGTTTGAGCAGTTACAGGCCATTTACGGATGGACAGTTGGGAAAGACGTATTTGTGAATTTTTCGATACGCATCACTACCACTGCTACCAAACACTGACATTTGCATATTGCAAGCTCGCAAAATACTAATTAAACAATTGATTGGCTCATTTTGCACATGCGCATGCAAGTTATACTGGACTCTCTTTCTCCGCGAGTCCTGGAGCGGCAAGAAAGAGAGTCTGGGACTGGACTAGGCGGGCTAATTGAGATGTATGCTTATCCACACTCAGATCGATATTTGAACTCGAAGCTGGTCAAATTTGTTTATATTCTTCAAATGCATTTTTTACATTTAGATTATCACGCAACATCAATCATGTGATAATCATTAATGTTTGAAAGAATTACGTTCCCATGCTTAATTTCAGGTACATTCAGCTATAGCTTCAGATGAACAAGAAGAGCTAAGACAACAGACTGTGCTTGGAGAAGTCAGGCACTCGTTTGGTTTGTTGTTAAACGTTCGTTGAACACAACTCACGAATGAAGTGGCAAAATACGTATACGTGCCTTTCCCTTTGATTAACGAGAATCATTCGGAAGATTAAAGGCGCTGTTACACGCTGAAGCTTTTATCTGAAACTTGTCTCGATCGCCGATGCGAGACGATTTTCATAAGGGTGTTACACGCTGAAATTTCGTCCTGAATCTTGTTCGCGACACACGTTTCTGTTGCAGGAGTAGAAAGTAGTTCTACTTTTCGTGAAACCATCTCGTGAAACCGATCCGGGGAGCCATGCGTTGTGAAACTTGTCTTGCAACGGCGATTGAGGCAAGTTTCAGAGGAAAGTTTAAGCTTGTAACACCGCCTTAAGATTGTATGTTTCGACTTCTCGCAAAATTCAACATGTGAGTCGAGTGATTATTTGCAAAATACTTAATGTAGAGGTAGTGTGTGTGAGAGTACAGTGTCCCCCAATTAGTGCGCAAGCGCTAGAAGACTTGGACACTTAAATAAACAGTTTTTTTTGTTGTTGTTTTAAAGGAAAGTACATTACTTACCTGGCTAGAACATATGCTTCAAATTGGTGCAAAGAAATCAAAGTCACGGCAAACTTTATGGACTGGTAGTTTCATGGTGAATGACCGAGGATCATTTTCCTAACAGATTGAAAAAAATGTCGCCAGTAGGTTCAATCCCCTCAAATGTTAGTGTCGCTGTTCAATAATATAATGGAATTCATATATGATTAGTTTTCTTTTCACTTTCGGAAAATATGTAGACTTACACGAGATAAGACGGGTTGGCCTTAGCTTACTAGCCTTGTTCTGGTGGCCAGGATCATGTCACTGGCAAGGATATATTATCTGATGTGATACTGTTACAAAGCCTAAGTAAACACATCTCTCTAGAAAGAACTACCTACGTCCCTTTTTGACCTTTTTGTAACTTGCGTTAACAGGTTACGTAATCTCCCCTAAATCAAGTGCACCGTCAAAATGAACGCCAGAATTAGAAAGAACACCTCGATATTAGTAATAATGCAAAGTTTCAGTTCATAAAATGTAATACAGGAGAAAATACATTAAATTTAAGATTAGATATTTTCTTAAGATTCGTTTGGAAAAACGGGTTGGATGGTCGCTCGTGCCATCCGGCAACGCGTTCAGTTTTCCAAACGAATCTTAAGAAAATATCTAATCTTAAAGTTACTGTCAGTTTGTTTATTCGTCTTATAAACTGAAACTTTGCATTCTTACTAATATTGAGGTGTTCTTTCTATTTTTGGAGTTCATTTTGACGGTGCTGCATGGTATAGGGGAGATAGGGTCACATGACCTGTTTGTTCAAATGGTCTATTTAGTCATTTTCCGTATCTGACATGTTTATAAGGCTATAGTATAGGCTTTTCAATTCATTACATTTTCTGCACCGAAAATGTTAGGGGTTTTTTCAGCGCATTTAAAATACTCAACTTTAGAAATGAATAAATCATTATTATTATTATGTTTTAGCATATAAACTGTGTAGATTGTTGACTGTTTTTACGCAAATGTTAGTCAAACTATTGTCGTTCATAAGACTTCAACACAACTAGAATTCCCACCGTATTTGCAGTTCGATGCTAACAAGTTAGAGTTTTGCGTGGTTACAAAAACTTTACCAAGAATTTATTGAGTATTACATCTGGTCAGACCACACTTGGAGTACGCCTATGAAATCTGGTCAGCTCATCAAGCCTATCTGATAGACCTAAAAAGTGATTCAATTGGATATACCACTGCTGATAGACATCATCGGACACAGGTGAAAAACGCATTGCGCATACTTGGAAGTTTTAAATAAAACCATTGGAGGTTTAGTAAATCTTGAAAGTTAAGGCTGTATGGAGAAAGATTGAAGTAGCTTAAGTAAGAAGGAAATACTTTTATTTCATTTTTCTTTTTACATGTAACCGTTTATATGTCATAAATTTATCTGATTACTTAGAAACGGGTGAAAACACTTCGTATAGTCTTAAACATACTGAATGCTCCTATAAAACTAAGTATGCTAGAATGAATGTATTTAATTGAAGATCTCGTACTTTCATCGATTAGTTATGTTATTATATATTGATTTATTTTCATTGTATTTACATTTCTATTTCATAATCATTATATATCATTTCATAATCATAATCATTGAAGATCTCGTACTTTCATCAAATGAAAGTTAAAGGCTTAAAAAGGATTTTCTATCAAAGATCTTTGAATAAATTCGGAAAAAAAAATTTGGACTCGCTGGGTGTCTCCATATGACAAGACCTTTGACTGGAGTCTCATGGTGCAACTTTACCCTTTGGTATACTTAGTTTGCACGCTAACCTTGTTTTGCAATCTTGTTATAGCTCTATTGTGATAGTTTAACAGTTTTAAATCTTAATCCATCTTCTGAGAAGCGATGGTACCCGAAACGCAAACCTTTATAGACAGGATTATTTGTTCATAATATCTTACTTCTCACGCTTTTGTTACTTATCATATAAAACTCATTTATATATATATATATATATATATATAAATTGAACAAATGTTAGGGATTAGCTGATGTAGTCCAACTTTTATTTTGGCACTAACGTTTCGGCTTACGCCTTCTTCAGAGTGCTGTTACAATTGAGGTTGCGTCATAGAGGTAATTATTTAATTGAAAATTCATGTGTGTAGGAAAATTCGTGAGTTGGCAAGGAGTCTGGTATCAAGTATGTAAAAAATTATTACTTAAATGTACTCATGGTTATGATATCAGGACCCTTAACCAACTCGTTTGTTTAAACCGAAAGGTTGGAATGTTTTCAATTTGATTATCCAAAAACGTTCTCGCTCTCTTAGGATATCTTTCTTGCGATTGATCTCCATTTGGCTCTTCTTTATCTGTTCTATGGGTGTTATTGCTATATCCGCGTTGAAATTATGATCTTCTTTATAAATAAAGTGTTCGGCTAGCTCACAGGAATCTGTTTTTGTTCTAATATGGTTACGATGGTTGTTCATTCTAATGTTGAATGGTGTCTCGCTCTTACCAATATATTGTTTTTGGCACTTGGTACAAGTAATGAGGTAAATAACCCAAGAGGACTGGCAATTCACCTCATGGAATATTTTAAATTCTATGCCATTCGACGTACTTTTAAAAGTCCTTTTGTCAGTTATGTAAGTACACCAACTGCATCTAGTTTTATTACATGGTCTGCTACCACAGTTAACAATTTCTTGTGTAGGTTTGGTTTTTGCACTTACTAATACGTCATTAAGACTTTTAGGTCGCCGATAAGCAACTAATGGCGGATTTTTAAAGATCTTCCTCATGCGTTTTTTGATGTTAAGCATAATCCATCCTTTGTTGAGTACTTTACCTACTGTCTCAAGGTGTGGGTTGTAAGTAGTAATGAAACATGCACGATCTTTTGTGGCTTTGATCTTGGTCTGTAGAGCTTCATCCTGTGTCATTCTGAGAGCTTTATTCATAGATTCTAATGTCGGTTCTTTCTGATAACCTGAGGCTACGAAATACATGCAGTATTCTTCAATTCTTTTACGTAAGATGTCATCATCACTACAGATTCTGCGAAGACGTAAGGCTTGGCTGTAAGGTATACTCCTCTTTAAATGAGGGGGATGAGCTGATTTCCAATTAATGTAAGAATGCGTGTCGGTTGGTTTCTGGTACACATCGGTTTCAAGTGAGTGATTTGCGTTAACTTTTACTGTTACATCTAAGAAATTGATTTCCGTCGTCGAAGTTTCATGTGAAAAACTGATAGTTTGATGCACGTTGTTAATATAATGGAGGAATTCTTGTAGTCTCGTTTCGGAATCTGTCCATATTAGAAAGATGTCATCAATATAACGTTTCCAACAACTAATCGAATTACTCCATTCAGTCATGCTCACGTAACGTTTCTCAAAGTCACCCATAAAAAGGTTAGCATAGTTAGGGGCGACCCTTGTTCCCATAGCAGTGCCTTTAATCTGAAGAAAATTTTCCTCGTTGAAGGTGAAGTTATTGAGTGTTAGTACTAACTCAAGTAGCTTACATAGTGTTGTAGGGGAGGGCTTTCTCTGATGGTTACTGCACAAAGCCTGGTGGGTGGCCGCTATGCCTTCCGTGTTATCTATGTTGGTATATAGGCTAGAAACGTCCATAGTGACAAGGATTGCATTCGCAGGTAGTTGTGGCTGTGTCCGGATAAATTTGATGAAATCTGTGGTGTCTTTGATATAAGAGGGCAGATTCTGGGCTAAGGGTCTAAGAAATTCGTCCAAGAAAGCGGATATTTTTTCTGTATGGCAGCCAACCGAAGACACAACTGGTCGTCCGGGGTTGTTAGTCTTGTGAATCTTTGGCAGAAGATATAATATTGGTGTGCGCGATTTGGATGGTCTCAATAATTCGCATGTCGCTTTATCAAGTTCACCAATTTCGTGAAAATGAGAAATCCAATGGTTAACTGAATCTTCAGTTTTCGAAGGTAGGATCATGATCTAATTTTTGGTAAAAGTTAACGTCTTGGAGTTGTCGATAGCCCTCACTTAAGTAGTCATTAGTATTGAGTATCACTACAGCACCGCCTTTGTCCGCTCTTTTGATGGTAATGTCTTTACGTTGTTGTAATTGAAGAAGTGCTTGGTATTCTTCGTGACTCAAATTGTCTCTTGCAGGGAATTTCTTATTTTTCGCCTTTCTAAATTCATAACTTAATGTTTCAATATATGCGTCGATGATATGTTGATTAGGGGCTTTAGGAATGTAACTTTTAACCTTACTTTTGTTAAGTTTTTCGAGAACTGATGGTTTAAATGTCATATTGTCATCTTTGTCGTCGTCTGATTCGGTGTCGGATGATTTGTTAGAAAAGAAATCTTTTAGTGTGAGTTTCCTCTTAAAGTCCTGAATGTCTTTATAGATTAAAGTTGGAGAATAAGGAGGAGTTGGACAAAAGCTTAATCCTTTTTGCAAAAGTTTTGTTTCGGAGTGTGTTAAAGGAAAAGAAGATAAGTTTCTAACTCGCTTTTTCAATAAATCGTTGATTAGATGTTGATCATTTAGTGTTTGCGGCGACCCGGGGCGGGTTTCTTGCCTTTGTCTAAAAAAGGCTTCTCTTTGGTTGGAATGTTGTGTTTCGAAGAGAATTTTTTCATGGTCTTCTCACTTGACTGTTTAGTTTTGTTTTCCTTCCTTTGTGGTGCGCGTTTCTGATTAACACCAAGTTTCGACTGGAGATGGCGTTTTAATACCAATGCGGTAGTAATTTGTGCCTTGTCGTCGAGTGTCTTGTCTCTAAGTAGTTTGCGCTTCCTCCTCAAGAGAAGTTCTTGTTCTTTATCTTGGAGAAGATCATTGACTTCTTTCATGTAGTCGTCTTTGTCTTCGTTAGTGAGGGTCTTACTTATTTCCTCATCTTTCTTGTCAATCTCTTCCTTTAGGGTCGCAATCTGAATATCATATTGTGTAATTAGAAGCTCCATCAATTGCTTTGAGGTTTCGCTAAGATAGTATTCACTGTGATAAAATTCTTCAGACTTAAAATCTACACTGGACCTTTATTTTGTCTGAAGGACTTTTTTTTTGGATGAGATCCTGTAAAATTCCGCTAAACTTTCCTTTGTAGACGATAATGTAATGTAATGTAACGTAATGTAATGTAATGTAATGTAATGTAATGTAATGTAATGTAATGTAATGTAATGCAATGCAATGCAATGCAATGCAATGTAATGTAATGTAATGTAATGTAATGTAATGTAATGTAATGTAATGTAATGTAATGCAATGCAATGCAATGCAATGCAATGTAATGTAATGTAATGTAATGTAATGTAATGTAATGTAATGTAATGTAATGTAATGTAATGTAATGATATGTAATGTAATGTAATGTAATGTAATGTAATGTAATGTAATGCAAGGTAATGTAATGTAATGTAATGTGATGTGATGTAATGTAATGCAATGCAATGTAATGTAATGTAATGTAATGTAATGTAATGTAATGTAATGTAATGATATGTAATGTAATGTAATGTAATGTAATGTAATGTAATGTAATGTAATGTAATGCAAGGTAATGTAATGTAATGTAATGTGATGTGATGTGATGTAACGTAACGTAGCGTAACGTAACGTAATGTAATGTAACGTAATGTAATGTAACGTCACGTAACGTAATGTAATGTAACGTAACGTAATGTAGTGTAACGTAATGTAACGTAACGTAATGTAACGTAATGTAACGTAACGTAATGTAACGTAATGTAACGTAATGTAACGTAATGTAACGTAATGTAATGTAACGTAATGTAACGTAATGTAACGTAACGTAATGTAATGTAATGTAATGTAATGTAGTGTCATGCCATGTCATGTCATTTATAGTCAAGTCAAGTCAAGTCAAGTCAAATTCCCTCAGCTAATTAACAATCGCGTTTGCTATATTGCACGTCATTTTGAAACTGAGAAGTTGAGCTATGGCTTTATGTCAAGTATTTGATAAATAATACCGAATATATACCTATTTCAAAAAACATTTTCTGGCAAATGCCCCAAGGCTACGAGACTCATCCGAAAGTAAGGGCAGAAATTTGTACAAACTATAAAAAAACATGTAAATTTTTGCATCTACGTGGCCATACTCATTTTTGGCCTAGCGTGGGCTCTGTGCCTCTCGTTTGACAACCTTATTTGAAATAGGTGTATCTTTAAACTAAATACCACTTTTTGGTGAAAGACGACTATATTTTATCACATTTTTCGTATTTCTGATTTCATATAACAATAAAACCTGACTCCATGATGTTTTCCTGTGAATATACACCTATGTCAAAAACCACTGACGATGGTCAGTCCCTGAATCTCAGATGGAACATGTATGTTTTCATTTTTTGCTTTTGAACTTCACATCCTTTTCAGACATATGTGAGCACTGAAAGATTGTTTTTTGTCGTTTGCTTCGAATATGACCTCCCTTGGAATACTGAGCTCTACTTGACTAAATTGAGTAACATTGTGAGTCTTGTCTTTACGTCTTAGAGCTATTTCTTGAGAGAGGCGCCATTTCCATCTGCTCAGTGCCATCGTCTGTCTTGTAGGAGGATAGTCTGCTAGCACTCATGCGAGTCGTCTGCATAGTAGAGGTTCTTTTTAGCAAGGAAGGCTTTTTGCAACCTAACAAACATTTAAGTCCTTGTCGAAAGCTTTTGACAAAAATAAAATATATGCAAGGATTGACTGCCGCACTGCAGTGGAACATGAACTGAAAAATAAAAGCAATTTTGTCGAACGCTTCTACTCCAATGTGAGAAAAGACATCCCCTTTCCAGATAACGAACCACAACAAATAAAAGATGTATGTTGGCCCTAGGGAAACAAAGCAACCTAGAATTACAACTATGCTTAAACAGAAAGTTTGTTTGTTTCTTTTTTGTCGGCGACGAGCCAAACTGTCGTTAAACATCTCCTGGACATCTCGTGATTTTTTAAACAGTTTGTATATCATCATTGAGTACAATATCGTTATGATAGTGAAAGGAATAACGAAAACTAGAAATATGGCAAAAATAATGTGAACTTGGAAGGATACTCCATAAATGGCCATGTCCAAGCGACACGTAAATGTTTCATCTTTGTTCTTGAGGAGCTTGAAGTAATATAGGAATGGAGAATAGAATGCCATCGCACTCAACCAGGTTAGAGCAATGAGGTATTTATTCTTCTTGTTCAGTCCATCTCTAAGACTGAGGTTGAATGGGTGAACTATGGCTACATATCTTCCTATTGCAACAATTACCAAAGTGAAGACTGAGACGGTTGCTGCTATGTCTGCCAAGAAATAACCGACCTTGCAAAGGATTTCCCCAGGTACTCCTCCGATCGACCAACCACTGTGCTTATCGGAACTAGAAAAGTGATAAATTTTGAAAGGAATTGCCAGAATAGGGACGAACAGGTCAGAGATAGCCATGTTCACAATAAGGTTGTTAAAATGGGTTCTCAGGTTTTCGTTGTAGAATATTACAGCAATGAGAAGAATGTTACCAAAAAGAGACAGAACAAGAAGCACGCCATAAAGAGCAATCTGGATCTCTGACGCACTGTGTTGGGGAGAGGTGGTATTCGATGTATTGGTGAGAACTGATAGGTTATCCATGTCCACTGGAAATTACCCTGCGATAAAAAAACAAGTTTTTAATTCTCTTTTCTTTAATTGCTGCTGATTTTCAATCAGTCCACTGAATGTTCAAGTTTAATGAATAAACAACAGACGCCAATGCGAAATCCTTGTTGAAGTTAATCCAAGATGGCTGTTGTGACGTCACATTTTTTGTTCTTTCTATTATAGTAATTTAACATTAATATTATTGTATCCATTTTTTCCTATTCAATTTTCATATTTGTACTATTATATTTGTTTATATATGTAGACCTTTAATTTTTTTTTGCAAGAACACTTATTTAGGGCCATCTGCTCGATTAGTTAACCTATTCAGATTGGCCCGTATCCTTTCTTTAGATTTTAAATAATTTATATACTAGCTATTTCTAATAGAAAGTGAAATGCTGCGAGCAAAAAACAGCTGGTGTATCCACGTTAGCAGAACTATTCCCCTAAAACTCACGAAAGTACACCACTTTGTCTGATATATCAAATGTTTCTTGTTTATCTCCTGTGTGTTGTGTGACGAACACTGCTAGTTGACCTTCAATATTGAACTAGACGCACTCGTGCGTTCACTCGTGCCCATGTAAAAGGGAGCCCAAAAGCGGCCGTAAAAAGGACATTTAGATTAGCTGCCGCTACAGTAAGAGCGATTGACATGTTGTCGTTAATAAACTTTTTAACAAGACGCACCTCGAACCGTACACTGGTTGCCTGTAGTTCAACAAGCCGCAGTAGTAAAGACCTTTAATTTGTCTGTCAACAGCTATTCATGCAAAAATTTTGTACCGCTGATCGAATGTATCGCGTGCTCGTCTAGTGACATCCACAGATTACACTGTGTTCCGAATAGGAGGCTACTCGCTTCGCTCGCAGCAATAAATTTTGTGTAAATAATATAATATGGGTACAAATAAAATCATTGTATTGTATTGTATTGTATTGTATTGTATTGTATTGTATTGTATTGTATTGTATTGTATTGTATTGTATTGTATTGTATTGTATTGTATTGTATTGTACTGTATTATGCTCATTTCCATAGAGTTAAAAAATATATTTAAAGTGCTACTATTATGAAAAAACGCCGAGATCAATTTTAGCTGAACTGAACCCCTGAAACGACACTGAATAATTTTTCAAGGGTCTATTTATCACTAGGTAAATCTTTTCTCGGTATTCCAAAGGGAACGGTACTATATTTTCATGAATCTTTATAGAGGTGTTAGTGACGTCGTTAACTGAACTCACGGCTTCACTCTATACATTTCTTGGTATTTAGTTGGCTTGATTTATTCTATTTCTTTTTTCTGGAAGAGTTATTCAGTGTCGTTTCAGCTAAAGTTGATTTCGGCGTTTTTACTTTATAGTAGCACTTTTTAAAGTATTGAAATACTTGTATTCATGCTTAGCCAGTTCTGATATATATGCACATATTCTAAAAAAATTAACTAGAAAGAAAAATTAAACCACAACACATTAAGGACTCATTGACATTATGCCAATGCACAGAAAGCCACTAGTCAGGGGAATAAAAAGCAAGTGACTGCGCGGAGAGTCATATCTCCAGTTAACACAATTGGTTGAAAAACACTTGTTTAACACTTGGTTAACACTTGCTTGGCCTCACAAATACTATTGAAGAATAGTATTAAGAATCCTTCAAAATAGCCTTAATATTATTTCCGTGATTATTTCGATTGCAAAATACTTGACAAACACACGTTCTTCATAAAGATTTGAGAGGTTAAAATATAGCTCTGCTTATTTAAACGGTTATATAGTTAATAAAATACCTTTTCGCCGCAATTTTTGTGATAAGAGCTTCTTCTAACGATTTTTCCTGAAGAAAAAAGCTAATATCAAGAGCAGTTTTGGGTGAGTTTCACTCACTTAGTTGTCAAGTTGTTCCTATTCTATTAAAGAAAGTTGACTACTGATCGTATCTCCAGCTGTGAAGTAGAGCCAAGCAATCATTGGTCCAAAACGTTCAGTTAATACTCATTTATAATACAATATTTTTTTGGGAGGGGGGAGTGAGCATTGAAGGTTAAAAGTTTAGAAATTGTAAATTCTCTAAAACACAAGCAAAGAAATAGAGCGTCAAAGAACTTCTATACGCTCGCTTTCAAATTTTCTTCTAAAAACCTCAGGGGGTATCCTATGTGTGTGTCAGATGAAATGTCTGCTATTTCATATTCACTTCACTGAAACGAACGCCTGAAAACATCAAAATTCTTAACAAACTTTTAAGTCCAATAAAAGGATATTAAGATTAAAAATAATAATAAAAGTAAGAATGTTAAAACGAAAAATGGCCAGATTTTGCCACTTGAAAACACAAGCTAAGTCCATCCTCAAAACGTCAAAACACGGCCCAAGTGTCAATTTGTGGAATTAATTGCCATGCAATTTCTTTTCCACTGAATTGCTGATGCTTTCACCTGCTAGGTATACGAGTGACTTGTACTAAGGTGACAATAACGCACTGATGAATTTTTTTAAAAAGGTTATGTTTACGATATCAAGTTTTATATACATATTCTGATTGTAATTAGATAGCGCGCGCGTAACGTATTTTTCATCTCACGAAACCATACATGTAAATCGTAGAACGCAGTTGTATGAAGTTTAACTGAGGAGTGGATCAACTTCAACATAATTTCCACGTTCACAGAGAAAGCGAAAGTCCTGCCACTTTTATATTAACAAAGCCGGAAAGGTTTCATCTATATTAAAATGAGAAGGCACCTGGAAAGACTAATTTGATTCACGCAGGGAATTCACGACTGAGAAAACCGTTCGAAATGACATTGTAGAGCAAACAACAACAACAAAAAATAACGTTGTGGTCATTGTGTGGTCATTATTTCTTTCATGTGAATTATCCCCGAAAAATTCGCTCTTCAAATTCTGAGCATATTTAAACTATATTAATTGATCAATCAGCGGATTAAAGTTATCCATGTTCAACGCACTCTAAGGCGCTAAAATTCCTCCTTCAAGGAACCACCATTGCATACAAATATCATAAACTATCCGGTAAGTCCCTTTTAATTGTCCTTTTGCTGAATTAAACACATGAACAGATTTGAAAACCTTTTAATTGTGTGCTCAAACTTGGAGCGTTATTTAAAACATCCAGTGTGGTTTAGTAGTTAAATAGTGAATTTGTGCAAACCCATAAATATTTTAATCAATCAAACTAACAGCTGTTAGATCTGTCACTGTCCTCAATTGCATATATGAAGTAGACTGGTAGTAGAGTTTCGTACAGGAAATTGTTGTGTGTTCAAATGTGGTTCGGATACAGCAAAAAAAGTAAAAATGCTCTGCACTAAAGCCACTTTGTCTTCGTCTCGAAAGAAAGTTGAAAAGAAAAAGATAAAGAGAGACCAAGAAAGAGAAGGAAAAAAAGGATGAGAGTAAGAATAAAAGGAGATGGATAAAAAGAGAGAGGAAAGAGAAAAAAGATAGAGAAAGGAAGTAGGTAAGGAAGAAAAATCCCACAGTGAAAAAGAAGGAAAAAGAACAAACGAAAGAACAACCGAACGAACGAATAAACAAGCGAATGAATAACGAATAAATGAATGCCGGAATAAACAACTACCCAGCTCAATAGTTCGTTTTTACTGAGAGAGGTCAGAGAGGGGATCTGAAGAACTGGAGAAAATCCCTCGAAGTAATGGGGAGAACAAACTCACGGCTAACAGGGGTCCTAACAAATTCAAGTCACATGTGGTGCCCCGTCCGGGAATCGAGCCCTCGACCACAGTGGTGACAAAGTGGCACTCTCGCAGCTCGTCCATTCTTACTTACCTTGCTTTTATAATTATGTAAAAAAAAATATTCTCTTCACAATATTTATATATTCAGTGACTATGCCCTGCCTCGACTAGCTGTGCTGCCAACGGTTCAGTCCCATTTGTAAGTTGTCTGATAGATTAGTGAGTAAAATAAATGTGTGTGTCAAATATCAATTATTGATTCGTTTGCGAAAACAAATCGGATGGATGCATAATTAGATGCATAGTTTGATGAATAAAAAGCCGAAATACAACTTTATTTAAAGTCGTAAAAGATGGGAGAGACTTTAACCATTTTCCATTCGAACGGATAAGTACTTAATGGACCTTATCAGTGGTGACCGGTAAATGAAGGGAGTTTCAATTTTTAAGAGACTCGCTTTTTTTAAAGCCCGTTACTCTTGCATGCAGTACCTATGTTTATGGGCTTCAAAAGTCTAGATTGGCCAATTAAGCTATAAGCAAAGACTTGCATGGTTAGCTTGGATGGACGAATGGACGGATAGAACATCTATCTAAAGTAGGATAAGAATACACTATATAAAGCTATGAATATATCTAGATCAGTTGCTGCCAATACAAATTTATAAGTTTTAATTTTGATTTGATTGATGGATGGATAAATGGATGGATGGATGGATGGATGGATGGATGGATGGTCAGGTTGATACATAGATTTGTGGATGTTGTTTTAAACACAGAATAATGATCATTGAAAGACACGGTAAAGCGATCTATCTCCACACAGTCTATATAATGTGTGTCAGCTTACTTACAAATGTGCTAGCGTCCAACCATATAATCCTTCCGCGCGAAGGCAGTGTTGTTTTCACTGTTTGACAAAACAACAGAGTTCCACAAAAATTCGAAGGTAGTATTACAACTGTTTTAGGCTTTTGTCAGTTCTACGGCGGGTGACAGTTGGTCCGTAATTTATAGAAATCTACGAACCAATCACCATCTTTTCCTCTTCTCCAAGACTGAAATTAATATGTCTTAAAATATCTACATATTGACATCCTGCGATGAGCGCGCAGCTGCCTAAAATAGAAAACGAGACTTCCAGTATTTTCCCGCCTACTTATAATTAAAAAGCCTTTCAATGGTCTGAAATACGGTCGAAAAAACATTTTCTGGCCTGAATTTCGGAGAGTTGCGCAGACGACTAAATTACGGGACGTAATTTATAATTAAACGGGACATTTGATGCATGTGTAAAGGATGTGAGAGGAATAAACTAAATATACCGAAAGGATTGAAGTAGACATTTACTAGAATTTTACTGCAACTTCAGGTGAAATGGCGTCTTCAAAAATATCCCTATATTTCAGCGCGAGCGAGAAGAGTAAGGTCTCGTCAAGTGCACCACATATATAGCTCACTCAAATTTTCGTGGAGTACCTCTTGGTCTGCAGGCGCACAGATGTAAAATATATGATACGCGAGGTGTTGTAAGTTCTTATAAATGCAGTAATATAAATGACAATAAATTAAGGTGACTTAAAAATCCCCACTAAGCTTTCGTTAGACATTTATGTTTAATTTGAAACCTGATAATAACCTGGGTCGGTTTACATGACAGCTATGAAAAATATATGGACTTCCTCTCTTAAACGTGCCGTTCAGAAAATGCATTTTAGTACGTATGGTTGAGGAGAATGGCATGGTTTCAGCACAGCACATTTAGGACATGAAAAGTAATGTTTTTATAGACAACGTGTACTGGCACGCCCGGGGGGGACTCCTATATATAAGAGGGCGGAGATGCTCGTCGGCAATTTTGAAAATGGTATGACCCCTAAAAGGTACCTGAGTCTTATCCTGGCGGGTGTGGCAAAGATTGATTTGTACCCCTCGAAAAGGTACCAATTCAAAAACAAACATTTGAAGAATCCAAAAATTAAAAACTCCTTTATCGATGTGTTCAAGAGACACAAGTCAGATCATTACAATAGTCCCAGTAAAATAATGCTTATTTCAGGTAATTTATTTACCAAAAAACATCCTAAAAGGTACCAGTTAAGTCTCTGGTAGTCCACTAAAGTCTGAGACACCCTAAAAGGTACCAGATCACTGATTTTGACCCCTAAAAGGTACGACGAACATCCCCGCCCATTTCTGATCGAAGTCCCCCCCCCCCCTCCCGGGCTGTCACGGTTATGGCTACGGTGTAGTACGATTCTCGCTCTTACGAAAACTGCTGTATGCTAGAACTCTAATGAGTCAGTTTTCCACTTCACATGAACAATACAAAATTAGATGGACACCAAGTCTGTGTCTCAGAGAAAGGCAAAACTGAAACAAAGCAGCTTAAGCCTGTACCTCAGTCACGAAGTCAAAATTCAAACAAAAGTCGTTTCAATTTACCTCTTTTATACAACATCCGGTGCTTTGGGTTCTATACAATATCACCTGTGAACTGGTGAATGCAATTGTATCAACCCATCATAAAAGGAAAACTACATTATTAATGAAGTAAAATTTTATGACATCGCCACCAGATGGTGAAAATTGTAGCTATGATAAAATTGTAAGAAGAAAAGGAAGTAGTTGTAAGGGAACGCGGAAGTGGTGTCAAAACTTCCCTTATTAACTGAACAAATAATTAATCCTATAAGTATTTATCACTCCAACTGCTATAAATAATATGCGTCAGTGCCTATAGCACAAACTAAATTAATGCACAATAAATGGTAAAAACGTCATATGAGCGAAATATTGATTATTTTTGCAACACTGCCATAATTTCTAATGCTTCCTTTCGCACACACAAAAACAAACATATAGTTATCCCATATGATAAAGTGCAATTACAAACAGCCTTACAGATTAAGATTGACGACTGACGTAATCGAGACGTAACCCTTTCAGTGGACGGGAAAAAGAAAAAGTAATCTTATAATTGACATAATTAGCTCAAAGGTAGTTGTCATACAAGCCGCAATGCACGCTTAATAACAAACTTCAATGACGATCTTAACTGGATTTCATTCTAAAAATGAACAGAACAGCTTTATAGGATCAGATCATTCCTATTTTAGAAATTAAAAAAACAATGACGTACGCGACGCACATGCATTCAAAAAATCACATTTCCCCAAAAATACTAGTCGAAAGAATCCCAACACAAACTAATTTGCTTATTTCCAGCACGCGTCCGTGACTTTCAGAAGTGACGGGGAAAATCTAATATCTCAAAAAAGCAAACAAACAAACAAATGTGAACATCCGTTCTCACGTACTAATTATCATCAGTTCTCATTTTTTTCCAAGAACAATACAGGAGTAGAATACATTACCAAACTCAGTTGTGCAAGCGACAAGTCTAAATATCTTCATGAACAGACTCTGGTCGCATTATTCATCTGAAAACCGCTGACATTTTACATTTCACGCTTTTTTATCTCCACCTGCAGCGCATCTTGCATTTTATTTTGCGCACCTACACACAACAGCACAAAGCTCACAAGAATCTTCCAGTTTCAACCAAAAATGCTCAGTTATCGAGAAAGAAACATGGAAAAAGCTAATTATTAAATGATTTTGCTTGGGGAATGCTGTCTGAGATTTTGAAAACGAATTGCACGATTTTCGCGCGAAATATAGTACGACATTCCGGTAAACATTGCTATATTTTCCCATAAGGGGTGCCTTATACATATTACAGCCCATTCTAAAGCCCTTATAAGTCAATACGTATATCTCCATTATGAGGCTCAAGGTTGCATTTTATTTTTCATTGCTGAAAGAACGTGGTTTTGAAAGCCATTTCTTTAGTTACCCGCCATCTTCAATCCTGCTTCAATCCTGCGTCCCTTCGAAGGGCTCTGACAAGGCCTCAGTTATGACTTTGATGAATGAGGGCCATCGTTTGTTTCTGCTCTCGGCCAATCATAGCATAGTACGCAAGGCATGTTGGGAACTATTGCGCAACTTTTCCGATTTCTAACACTGATAAAAACGAACTGCAGATCTTGACTGGTTTGCCTACGGCAACCAGTAATAATGCCTGTTTATTTCTGGCGATGAACCATGCCTCCGTCTATTTCCTCCTGATCGATCCAGGTCGCTTCGCTGGCAAGGAATTTGCTGTTTTTTTCACGAAATGTCGTGGACTTGTTTTCAAGCATGTTCTGATTTTGATTCTCCGTATATATGCGTAGTGATATTTACAATTATAAATGTAAAAACCAATGAAATAATGTTGCCATTACACCCAAAATGACGAAACATTGTCGTTTTTATGCTATTATTTGGATAATTAACATGATAATTAAAACCTACATCTTTAATTAAGTTTTCGTGATATGAAGAGTACACATCAATTATACTGATTAGTTTCTTATACATTAGCCAGACTTTTCCATAGACACCTGTCCGCATGGAATAGCTCTTGCGGTCATCTTATTTCATGCTTTTAGCTTCCTGTTGTTCGAAATTGTTGTTTGTTGTTGTTATTGTTGCTGTTTTCAGGTCATAGTAACGAAGCGATTGCTTTTATCGTTTTTGAACAAATATTGTTTTTTCGTGCCAGTTTCTTTACCTGAAGAATGACAACCAAGAAGAATGAAATTCGGAAGATCGAATTAATCTTCATTTTAAAACGCTATTTTTGAAGTGTTTCAAATCCTTTCGTATCAACACTAGAATAAATATGTGTCGTTTCTCCATCTGCTGTGTTGCGAGTATAAACAGTGCACTTCATGATGTAGTTTGCATTGCGATTATGTATTTTATATGATGAGAATTAACTGCCATATAATTTGTGCACTATCTCTATGCTATAGAATATGGATCGAAGACATAACTGGTATTTGAGCGGCGAAGTTTTAATTAAAAAACAAATGGTGGCACGAGAAGGCATATTTTGAGACTGCCCAACAGGCTTTTTCGCCAATTTCTTTTGTTTTGATTTCATTATACGAGACGTACTGGGAGACGCCTTGTTTTGCAGAAAATCGAGACTTCGAGACCACGAAATTTTACCAAAACTTTTCGAAACTCTAAAATTTTATCTTAATTAGAACTAAGAAGTCTAGTTCTTGCATAAATGGCAAGATATTTCCCGGCAAATAATGCTCACACTGAAATACGTGGTTCATATATATACTAACCACTCCAAGTCTTGTAAATACAAGTAGTTTTTTACTGAAGAAGGCCCGTAGGCCGAAACGTTTAATAAAGTCTTTCGACCAGCAAGTGGTTCGCTTGATGTCGTCCTTCTAATTCCATTTATCAAGTTTCTTATGCCATTATCGTGCTGAATCATTTCTGATCCCACTCGCTAGTGGCTTGGTTGTTGGTGACCCAACTTTTCTTAGTTCTACAGTCTATTATACTAACCACTGTATATATAATTAAACCTTAAAGGCAAACGATGTCAGTACTCACAATAGACACCTACATTTGTCTTGCGATCTTCATAAAGAACGTGGCATTCATTGCCACTGTAAACACGTTCCAAGCATTAGGCTTTTATGTGTATTTGAATACGTTGTATTTTTCTGTCCTTAGCTTTCACATACAAATTTATACGAGCGATGACTGCCTTTGTATTGTCAGTCCTGGCCATTATCCAATTAGCATCGCTGGATGGTCGTGTCTAATCTTTATGCTAATTGAAAAATGGCAAGACGAGAAGGGAAAAGCCAGATGGAAAAAGTGTCAGCTTCTGAATAAGGTTTTCTGCGGTTGATTTGGGGGATATCATTGTTTGATGTAACAAAGAAAAATCGTGACAAAAAGCCGCTCGACAAAATGTGTACTCAAGCATGATAGGCGGGCAAGTCGCAAAACTGAATTCTTGAGTTGCAAGCATTCCCCCGAGAATGTAGAGACATGGCCGCCATATTGTTGGTCTTGACAAAAGAAAATCAAGATAAAAACCACCAACATACATGGCGGCTATCTTTTGTTCAAGTCGCTCTCCTGGGAGCGGTTGCAAACCAAGAATAGGAAAGATACCTATAAGTGGCACGGATTGGTCTAGTCTGCTTACTTCCCTTGAAAGCTGCGAAGACCTGCTAAACGTGTTCTGTGAAGGTACGCGTTAATACATCCTAAATCTGCCCCTGTGATCCAAATTAATATGGCACAGTCACAAAGTTTTCAACCAGTCTTCAATACAAAGGGTATTTCCAACTAGTTGAAGGGAACAGATGGAAACGGCGTAACGGCAATTAAGAGTCATACTTTTCGTTTATCGGAAAGCATTCGAACGATCTACCGGATACAATGCCAATTCCCTATGGATTAGCTATGGAAACTGGACTTGCCAAATAACATAATCAACGGGATCATTGACTTTCTGTGTGACCATTCTCAGCCAATCAAGCTTTTTGATAGGTCTGATAGGTGCTCAGTCCCATCAGGCGTCCCCCAGGGAACCACACTGGGACCATGGCTGTTTCTTGTCTGAATACTGACTTTGACATCACTTATGGAAGTATGTCGATGATATAACTTCTGAGATATGATCGTCGCCAAAGCCAATGAAAGCAACTCACAACTTTTAGTATAAACCTACTAACGGTCTATCACACATCCAGCATTCTGATTGGCTACTCTACTGGAGGTCTAATAGCCTACTAGCAGCGAAAACATTATGGCGGATCAATACGCTAAACTGCGTTTTGCAGTGATTTCTCAGGATTTTATCGAGAATTTACATCCCTTTATTTGACCGATGAGTATGTTATATACTAAAACAATTAGACCTCTCGGCGCCATGGACTACGAGTCACAATTAGACAAGAGAAAACCGCACGCCCATGTCGTTATAGACGCACGAGAGAAAATATAAAGAACGATTAGCAAACGTAAGAGTGGCACGAGGTGTAGCCGTAGCTTTCATCCAAATATTAATATTGTTTAACTCACTATTAAGAGTTGTAACTAAGTGGGAATATTAGATTGCAAGTAAAAGATACCAGTATCGTCTGCAAAAAGTACTGTCTGTCAAATTGGAGGCATTTGGAAGATCGTTAATATGAGCCCTGTGAAACATCACAACGCATAATTTTGTAAGAAGAGCGAGATTGGTTGATCTGAACAAATTGTAGTCGGTTTGAAAGAAAACTATCGATCCATTGTAAATCAACGCCCTGAATGCCATTGATCTAAACGACAAACTTTACGTATTTTGATCACCAAGCGGTTTCCGAGGCTCATAAGCCGTACGTTTTACAATTTAGTGCTTCTTTTAATAACAACGTTTGGGCTTGAACCAGTGCAATTATACTGATCGTGAAATGATAATGAATGCTTTCAAATACATTGAATTGTAAATGGCAGATTATATGGTGGTCGCTAGCAAGTTGTACTATTTCCAAACGATTGATATGAGCTTTAGGACGGTAATAAAAGCCGAGACAACAAAACATTTAGAATAAATCATACTTTATAAAACCTGCTCTTGTGGTGGTAAAACGGCTTGTTGTTCGATACGAATAAGTGCAATGTTTCTGGACAGCTACTTTCTGTTGACGCGCTTTATTTACGTTATGCGTTCCATTAAGCTTACATTACGGGACAGATAAGCGGTAGAAAAACTAAAAGAAATTACAAGGAAATAATAAAGTCAAAAACGAATACGATTGTACAAAAAATAAAGAAAATGTCAACTTACGTCTGTGTGGTACGGTGCTCGAAGACAAGTGATTAAATATACAAAACGACGCTAACGATATGGAATGTGGAAACAATGAAACGTGGATAACAATGACGAAAAGGACAATAAACACTATAAATAAATAAAGTTCTTAGTTATGTTACGTTCATTAACGCAGTAACACTTTCATCACGCTTTAACTGATGTGATACCGCGAACGGGAAAGGAGAAATTAAAGTTTTAAAGTAGCGAACAGAACAATTATTGCACACACACACACACACCCACACACACACACACACAAAAAACGAAAAACGATGCAAGATTATTACTTAGAAAAAGAAGAAACAGATTTATGGTCAAATGGTTTTCAACTGAGTCCTTAAGGTAGCTCGGTCAAGTTTTTTACGGTCAACTAGAGACGTTTAAACAGCCGTAGCTCCCGCTCCAGTGCGTCTTTTGCCAAGATCTTTTCACACTTGTCTAGATATAGAATGAAAGTTTTAAAAAAGTATATTTTATTGAAATCCGTTTTATTTAGGTGAAGAAATCATTATGTCGTCTTCTTTACTTAAAGCTCATTTTCGAGAAAAATCGGTATAAACTTTTAGAGCCACATATCCTACGGTAAAGTTGTTAGTTAGGTCTACATTCTGAGGAAGTGTCAAAAAAATCGTACTCATAGTTTTTGAATAAAAACGGTTTTATTTTTTTGTATACAAAAATTCATATGCTTTGTACTATTTACGATAACAACCCACTCTGACAAGATACAACAAAATCCTTGCTCTCAGTTATTGCCAAGACTTAGTTCTACACTTTCTGAGATTTTCAATAGATTCGGCTAAGGCAATGATTTTTAAGAGTGGTACAAGTCATGTAATATTTTTGTTCATTTTCTCGCAAAACCTGAAATTTTTGCTTCTGAACGCGCTTATTAAAAAATCGTCGATGAATTTTTTTTAAATTTCCGCTATTAATTATTCAGAATATGTCCAATTATGGTTCCAAGTTGGTAAACGAAAGAATACCTCTAAGGTGCTCAAATAAAATTTCAAACTTAGGTATATTTGCATTTGCTTCTGCCGCGGTTGTTTTGCTATAAAGCAGTGTTGATTTCGCCGTGTAGATTGAGTCACACATATTTGCATGCTTTTTCTGTTGTCACATTACGCACGTGCGGATCGACCGTGCGGAAATATTCAATTCGAACGCTCCTACAAATTCAAAGAATGCAACTTTTACGCCAAGCAAAAGTAATACATTTTTTTCGTGATTCTGTGCATTCGATCGAGTTTGCTATATATCAAGTCTGCTTTAACGTAATTTAATTGTGAGCCTGTCGTCGAATTGAATATTTCCGCACGGTCGATCCGCACGTGCGTAATGTGACAACAGAAAAAGCATGCAAATATGTGTGACTCAATCTACACGGCGAAATCAACACTGCTTTAGCAAAACAACCGCGGCAGAAGCAAATGCAAATATACCTAAGTTTGAAATTTTATTTGAGCACCTTAGAGGTATTCCTTCGTTTACCAACTTGGAACCATAATTGGACATATTCTGAATAATTAATAGCGGAAATTTAAAAAAAAAATTCATCGACGATTTTTTAATTAGCGCGTTCAGAAGCAAAAATTTCAGGTTTTGCGAGAAAATGAACAAAAATATTACATGACTTGTACCACTCTTAAAAATCATTGCCTTGGCCGAATCTATTGAAAATCTCAGAAAGTGTAGAACTAAGTCTTGGCAATAACTGGGAGCAAGGATTTTGTTGTATCTTGTCAGAGTGGGTTGTTATCGTAAATAGTACAAAGCATATGAATTTTTGTATACAAAAAAATAAAACCGTTTTTATTCAAAAACTATGAATACGATTTTTTTGACACTTCCTCAGAATGTAGACCTAACTAACAACTTTACCGTAGGATATGTGGCTCTAAAAGTTTATACCGATTTTTCTCGAAAATGAGCTTTAAGTAAAGAAGACGACATAATGATTTCTTCACCTAAATAAAACGGATTTCAATAAAATATACTTTTTTAAAACTTTCATTCTATATCTAGACAAGTGTGAAAAGATCTTGGCAAAAGACGCACTGGAGCGGGAGCTACGGCTGTTTAAACGTCGCTAGTTGACTGTGAAAAAAACTAGACCGAGCTACCTTAATGTCTCTTTGAGCTGTTTTTATTTCTATAGTGAACAAAACTGCAATCTGAGGGCCACAAGTTTATCAGTTTACTGTCACGTGTTACCCTCGTGAAATAAAGTTGATTATTATTATTATTATTATTATTATTATAATCTGTGCTAACCCGCAACCTAATCCCTCGGTTGCTATGTGGCGTTCATGACGGCAAAAAGGCAACAACGCTGAACATGAATTCAAAGCCAGCGCGCAACCAACAGAACCAACCGGGTAGCAGTAAAGGTAAGTTTTACGGCCTAACTGTCCTTTAAGGCACAACTAACATAATGCCACGACATCGAAATCGAATACCGGATGAAGTCAGAGAATTTCAAGAGTTTTCGATGGTACAACCCAATTGCCTTATTTTGGCGGATACTTTGGATACAAACCGAAGTACGGCTAGGAGTATTTAGGTGAGAGTTATGTGCGTTTGCTTGTCGGGGCCATGGCCATTCAGATCCCTTCTTTCAAGACTCATTTGTGTATCTGTCCTTTCAAGCACTGCAAAAAACGCACGAGTAACTTTACTCATGCCCAAAAGCTTAATCGATGTTAATCGATGCGTCAACAATACTAGCTCACTTATCCGAGTAAATTTACCCAGTTATTCGAGTACTGAAATGATAGGCAGTTACTCAAATAACTGAGTAAATCTGATTTACTCCGATAATTAAGTGAGTTACTGTGGATGCACCGATTAACTCTTTTTTTTTTTTTTTTTTTTTTGAAATGGCTCTAGGATTTGCAATCAACAAGTAAAAAAACAAATAATCAATGGCCACCAATGCGTTTCACCAGCAATAATAACCATCAAAAGGCACCAGCCGGTTGTGATCGATGACGTCACCCAGTGTGACGAAGGCTAGCATTTGACGTTCTTGCATGCTAGTGCAAAAAATGTCATAATTTCATGCACGCTATACTACTGAAGGACAATTAATCAAAAGATCCGTCAGGGTTCATTTTCGTATACCTTAGTTTCAATTACGTGTTTTGAATGCGTAATTAATTGTTTTAACCAAACTTGATTGGTTGATGTGACGATCGTTATAGGAGAAAAAGGTCTAAAATGGTCGTAAAACGCTCAAAGGTGTCATTGACATCCACTTAACATGGTACTTATAGGGGCCTGTCTGAGCTTCGGCTTCCTGTGGGGTCTTTTAAAATGCTTCAATTGTACGTAATCTATTTTTGCCGGGAAAACAAAAAGGAATAAAAATAAATAAGATTACATTTTTTTTCTTCCAAGTGACTTAAGATACCTTCCGGTATCTTTTAGTAGAAAGGGTTTTAAGTGTTACACAAAATTAGACAAGGTTAAGATATGTCAAAATTTGAACTCCCCTGGATTGCATGGAGAGCAAAAATACATCCTGGTAAATGTTAGCTCTCAATTAGCGGAAATTGTTAAATGCATTCGAATTTTCTATAAAAAAAATATTAACTTGTACCAATTGGAATAATTACATATGATCCGTTTTGACTTAAATATATAACTATGTCTTATATATATTAGTAATTGAAAAAACATTGGCCTTCAAAATCATCTAACTAATTGGATTTTTGGATTTTAACATATTTTATAGTTTTTATCTTAAATCATAATCGCGTCTGTAATAAAAAATGTGTCTCAGTTGCTGTTTGAAACGTCCACTTACTGTCACTGCGCACGGTCTTTCAGAATCCTCTAATCAACGGCTTTTCCGATGGTTATTTCGGTCTGGGTTTCTTTGTTTAATGATTATCAAAGTGCCGATGCTAGTGCCATTGGCTATATATGACAATGTCTAATATATATGATCTCTCGAATATGAATATATGACTATGTCGCTAGTACAAACATGTTTAATGCCCTTACTGGCCTCTGTTAGATTATTAGCGCTTATATTAAACAATTTTTAGTAAAATGAAATAATTTTTGTGCGAGATGAATGTCTACCTAGCCACCATAATTATACTTGAATAATTCAATTTTCACTTAGACTTTTTGGCGACACTCGAAAAATCGATCGGCGGGTTTGTATATGGAATTAATGAGTAACCTAAAGAAGTATTGTAAAAATTATCTTTTATTAAAAATATTGTAACCATATGCATGCACGACATGATTTTCCTTAAGATAAACTTCCATGTGAATTCACTAACCTTTTTGACCAGTTGTAAAAGTTTAACGTTGAAGTGCTCCCGTGCGAGGAAGTGTATATCAGCTTCGTTTGCCAGACTTAGCATATAAGACAAAAAGTAGCTCTTGATGGATCTCTTAAAATCTGCCAATACATTTATATAAGTGAAGAATCCTAATGATAAAGCCTCCTTAATTTCTTTTTCCAAAAAGTCTAGTAAATCGATATCGTTTTTGGAGTTTGTATATACTTCATTGGAAAACGGCTTCAAGCGCGTGCCCAAAATACCCAAGGAAATATTTGGTTTGTAGTTTGAACCTTAAACATGAGTAAATAGAAAAAAGTGGGGGTTGGTCAATCCAGATGTTTTTGAAAATTAACATAAAAGTTATGCTAACTTATGCCAGATCTACCAGGCCTTACCGGCGAATTCACAGTACTGATAGTACTTTCATCACGGGCAAAATCCCGAGTATCTTATGTATTAGTATTCACCAACATAAGGGCTATTACAAATCCTGCATTCTGATTGGCTCCCTAACCTCGGGCTATTGGTGATAGCCCGAGTTGAGAGGAAGCGCGAGTAATAATATCAATAAAGCATTTTTCTCTCTTTGTTTTGTTTAGTCTCATTCACCTTTGGCCCAATATGTTGGTGAATACTAAAACAATTAGACCTCTCGGCCTCATGGACTACGAGTTTGAATAGCCCATTCGGCCTACGGCCTCATGGGCTATTGACTCGTAGTCCATTCGGCCTCGAGGTCTAATTGTTAAGTATCCGGTATAATTTGTATGAGCTATAATTCAAACCATCAGGAAAAAAATTAATAGCGCCGCATATAAATATCTTGTTTATACGTATACTTATTATTTTTTCACTAAGTTATCATACAGAACGTCTACTCCAAACGTTAGTTCATCATGCGATGCAAAGCTAAATTTGCAACGTACGCTTTCCTACTACCGTATATTTATATATATATGATCGACTATGAATATATCGCTCTAAAACAAACATGTCTAATCTGCACCATGACTAATCTGTGTAAATTTTTTAGAACTTTTTAAAACCTTTTCTGTTTTATTAAAATCAAATAATTTTGTCACGATTCCCTGCCCGGCCACCATAAATATACTAGATTCAAATCACACTTAGATTTTCTGGCGACACTCGGGAGATAGGTTTGTATATGGAATTAATGAGTTACCTAAAGAGGTATTGGAAAAATTCTCTCTTATTAAAAATGTCGTAACCGTATGTACGACATGAAATAAACTTCCATGTGAATTCACTAACCTTTTTGACCAGCTGAAATAGTCTAACGTTGAAGTGGTCCTGTGTAAGAAGGGGTACTTTTCTCCACACTGGCCAAATAAAACAAAAAGTAGATCTGACGTAAAGAATTATAATGGTCAATCATCCTCCTTCCTTTTTACAATACGCTTAGTAATTACCTTAGTAATTAATGATTCAAATAGTTTTTTAAGTATCTATATACGTCACTGGAGTGTTGGAGTCGATCTGGGCAACAAAGGTCCTTACTGTATTGGTGCTTTTTCGTTTCAACAGGAAGACAACATAAAATATTTATTGATGTAAATTACTGATATTCAAATGCCGCATACTGTACAAAATTAAAGAGCCTTACTCTTAAAACCGATGCCATCAATTTCCTTTTTTTTTCAAACCGCACGTGCAATTGCTGTTAAACTAAAAGGAGAACAAGTTTAGCCAATGGCAGCTATTAAAATCAAACGCCAATACATATAATATCTTTCCTGAATTCGCATATGACTAACCACAGAACAATGGATTCAAGTCGAGGCCAGGGTTTTCATATCCATACATTTACTGTATTTTGTAGTGACCTACGCATGCAGTTGCTGTTAAAGAAAAAGTTGGACAAGTTTAGCCAAATGCAAGTATTGAAATTAAACTCCAATTATTGCCTTGAACAAGTCGAAGCTTTCAGGCAAGTTTCTGTACTTAAAATAGATTTCATGATGTCTGCGCTGTATTTGTTATGTTTGTATATATTTGTCTACCAAACAGAAGGCTCTAGCCCCAATTAATCAACTTATAGTATGAATTTTTGACAGTAATTAAGATATGCTAAAATTTGTTTGAACCAAAAACAATTGTTATAATAATAAATAATGAGACCGAGAATGAAAAATTAGCAAGCAAAAAACATACGAATGCGCAGAACGTAATCTAAACTTCCATCATGTAAAGATCAGTTTACAGCAAGAGCCAAATAAAACTAAGAGAGCGAAACCTCAGTATTGATGTCTGTGCAATGCTCGCGGCGACTAAGGCTATTTTTAGTAATTTCGCCATCGCGTGCGCAAGGCTCTTAAACAAAATAATTCAAAATTTAAGCTGAAAGCAAACGGACCCGCCCGCGCGCACGTCAAAAACAGTCAAATTCTATTGTTTGAGAGCCTTGTGCGCGCGATTGCAAAATTACTAAAAATAGCCATAGTCGCCACGAACATCGCACAGACATCAATCCCGAGCTTCTCTCTCTCTTAGTATTATGGTTTCTTGTTAACAGTATATTTCCTATAAAAATTGCCCAAGAATCGAAATTATTGTCGAAATTGAAAAATTGTTATACATATTAACAAAAAATCAAGAATTACTTATGGCAAAAATAGGGAAGTGGCTCAAAATAGCAGTCATTACAAGTACGTTTATAGCGAGTGGTTTTATTAAACTTGTTGAAAATGGATCTTTTGTTTCTCTTATTTTGTGCGGGCTCGGATGACGACATTAGATCTGCTACATCAAAATAAAAACTCTACAGCTTGTGAAAATGCAATAGTCCTTCATATTTTTGCAGTAACGATTTACAGGAGCAATCTAGAATGTACAGGATGCGAGATAATGCTTTGAGTGTGTTTACAAGTCCATGCAAATTAGCTAAATCCACTGTTTCGCCGACAATCTTAAAAATTCCTTACAATTAATAAAACATCCTTCAGGAAGACAGAAATGCCACGAATATGAATGCAAAAATATTTGCCAATAAACATCGTTTTTCAGGGGCGGATCCAGGACTCAGACGGGAAGGGGTTCACTTCACATTTACCTTTTTCTTGTTATTTTTCTTTCTTAAAGTAAAAGTGGTTTTATTTTTAGGATGAGAAAGGGGGGTTCCCGGGCACCCAAGGACCAACGCCCCCCCCCCCGGACCCGCCCTTACTTTTTATAAGATATTTGACTTTGAATAAGGTAAATTTTGTTATATCACGTAGCTGCGGTCCAGCTGTTAGGCACATGCGCAAACAATTTTCCCTTCTATTTCTAATTAATAAAAGAGCAAAGACAGTACAACCAAATTAACAATATAGCTTTTATTCACTATTTTTGTACCTTACTGATAGGTCTCTCTGTCCCTACAAACACTTACTTTGACGATCTTGTCCGCCTCTTCTTCAAACCAGTCTACTGAAAAGAAAGCCAATGGCGAACTGGCGATCTCAAACGGAGTGTCAATACTGAAATTTGGAAAAAAAAGAAAGTTATAAATTCATAAAAATTGTCATAACAACGGACATGCAAGCAGATTAATTGTTTTTCAATGCAAGAGAGATAAATACAGTTCTAAGAGACTAACAATAAGAACATTTTCTTTTTCTTATGAACTTCTCCTGGTTTCCTTTTCTGGTTTCTCTTTCTTCTTCGCCACACAACACACTGATTTAATATTTTCGTCAGCAATTTTTAACAATCTTCAGCAGACAAAATTTATACGGTCAAATAATTAGTTATGACAGCACAACAGCTGAATTAATCAACAAATATGTGAGTGGGAAATAACACTAATACGGCCGCCATGCATCTTGAATATCAATTTTAAGCATCAATTTTAAGCAAAAATTATATATGAATGTATGAAGTTTGTGTGAAAACAACACATTTTATGAGGTATTTCTTGCTGTGTCTCACGTAAATAAAATCGGTTTGCTCCATGGGCATACGTTAATTTTTGCTTAAAATTGACATATTCAAGATACGGCGGCCATATCGGTAAAAAGGTCTATTCCTTTAAATATTACTCAGCTGGAGTATTTCAAGGAAACAATGAAATTGGCTGCAAGTTCACTCTGTTTGGTTGGAGTTTTGAAAAGTGCTTGTATGAAATGAATCACCCTCTCTCCCTTGAGCCATATCATAATGGGAATAACATATGTGGCATCATTGTGTACATGATCTTATGAATTCTGATCAAATACTAATTTTAAGGTTCTAATAATTGCCAAAATATAAACGTTTCCCGCATTTAGTACGCGACAAACATCTAGAATGATTAGTTATATTGTGTTAAAATGTGTGGGATTATTATCGTTACTTAGGAAGTTTTAGAAGCAAAAGAAGAAGAAGAAGACTACAAGAAGAAGAAGAAGAAGAAGAAGAAGAAGAAGAAGAAGAAGAAGAAGAAGAAGAAGAAGAAGAAGAAGAACACTAGAAGAAGAAGAAGAAGAAGAAGAAGAAGAAGAAGAAGAAGAACACTAGAAGAAGAAGAACACGAGTAGTAGTAGAAGAAGAAGAAGAAGAAGTAGTCTACAAATTAAGGATTGTAAGGGGTCGTGTCCCATTGGGACGTTGGGGTCCCCTGGGGGGTGTGAGGGGTATATGAGTCGGGGCGATGCGGGGAATCGGGGCTGAAAACAGACGTCAGTGAATACACTTGTGTTCGAGTGTAAAGAGAGTAAAAACTCTACAACTCATGCAGCCGAAGAGTCTCGTCACCGGGGCTTAAAGAGGGAACGAGAAACTATTCGTGAGCAACCGTATAAAACAAGTAGTAACAAATAAATGCTACATTTGGCGCCCAACGTGGGGCAGATTCTTCCTGAAACCTTGGAAATTTGGGCTCGTGGTCCAAAGTAAGAGAGCGGCGCAAAAGGTTAAACTAAAACTCAAGGAACACTCACTCTATTGCTCTTCGTTCACTGAAGAAGAGTTTCTACACTTGAAAGGAAAGGCACCTCAAACTGGGATAACTGAGAGTTAATCTGAGTTATCTGTAAAGTGACCTGTAAAGTTATCCGTAACTGGAATAAAAAATTGTTACAGGAAGAAAAAGTAAAAACAAAGAAAGTGAATCATGTAACGGTTTGTCACGTGCTTAGTTTGGCTTTGTATTTGTCAAAGTTTTAATATTTCATTTGCCACGACGATGGTAGAAAAAATCTCACGTGAACAGTTTTATAGATAGGGTATGTACATTGAGGTAACGAACTGAGTCTGGGCTATAATTCATTAAGCAGTCACACTCTTGACTACGGCGTTATCCTAGCCTTTTTGATATATTCTAACATTTAACTACGAAATTGAAAATATTAGTCTATACGGTCTATATTGGTTGATATACATTGAGTTGGATGAGCAAAATAAATTTGTTTCTGTTTAGTGTGTTTAGATTTGTTTTTCTTCATCGTGCTACTTATTTCGTGAATATTGAGAATAATTCATTATTTTCTACATCGTTTTCGCGTTAAATAGAAATTGACCAATCACCGTGTACTTATAGTCGGTAATCTTACTTTCACCGCCCAGTACATGAAGAGGAAAGCAACATGGAGGAAATGGAGGACATTACCAAGGGAAAACATTGAAAGAGTACAACATGGAGGTATTGAACTCTAACTTCAAGGATCAAGAATTTCAAGAAAATATAACTATATTTGTGTGTGCATGTATGCTTGTCAGTAAAGCATTAAATGGACCAAATCCATTATCTTTTTGCAGAGTGTGCCTGAAAGTTTACTAGGATTTACCAAACTATTTTATATATTGTTAACTACAGTTTTCCCCTGTCTATGCCACTCAAAACTATTAAGATGTGCTGCTGCTCTTCCTGAAGCTCGTTTGCTGAGCAACGCAATCCAACATCCCTAAGTTTGGAGTGTTGTGGCTGTGGGCGTAAGGACCCACAGCGGGCTTTATTAAAACATCCAACATAAATATATCATGTAAACTACGATATGATGTGGATGTACGAAATCTAGGCTTGTCCCAGTAAAGCTGTGATCATGAGGGCACGAAAACGCTAGATGATGTTGGAGACATCAAGACAAGACGAGGAAGGCATGGGAAGGAGGACGGAGGGCAAAATTAAAATACAAGCTTGTGTGAAGTCAGGATTAGAATGAATCACTTCGTCCGGCGGACAGCTCAGGTGTTGTGTTACCCCAAGAGACCATAATACTAAGAGAGCGAAGCTCAGTATTGATGTCTGTGCCATGTTCGTGGCGGCTAAGGCTATTTTTAGTAACTTCGCCAGTCGCGCGCGCAAGGCTCTCAACCAATAGAATTTGCTTTTTGGCGTGCGCGCGGAAGGGACCGTTTGAATTCTATTGTTTAAGTGCCTTGCGCGCGCGATGGCGAAGTTACTAAAAATAGCCTTAGCCGCCACGAACATGGCACAGACATCAATACTGAGCTTCGCTCTCTTAGTATTATGGTCTCTTGGTTACCCTTAATGGGGGGGGGGGGGGGGAGAGTCACTCAAATTGCTGTTATCCCTGTACAAAATATGGACCTCACATGCGTGAATGCTCCATCTACGGTTACAACAATTACATAATACCTCTGGATAACGTTCAAAGAAATACAGCCAAGAGAAAACATAAAGATCCAAAATATTCCATATACAAATTTCTCATCTAGCCTCATGTACGGCATTAGTGCTTGGGGCCAAGCCTGCAAAAAAACATTTACATAAATTACTACTGTTGTAGAAACGAGCTCTCAGGCTGATTTACTTCACTGATAAAAAAAGATGGCGCTATTCCTCTTTTTCACAGAACAAATATCGATTTTCTTTACTTCGAGTGCGCATCAAATCTGACAAATAATATATTGTACCATGCATCTAATATTCGCAATTTATTTACTTCAATTTGTAGTATTCAAGTAATAATAATAATAATGAGTCTTTATTAACCACAAGATAAATGTACAGATCTTATGTTACAACAATGTACTAAACTAAAACTACTAAATACGAATTTAAGATTCGTAAAAACTATGTTTAAATTATGGAAATTAAATTGAAGTAAACCTACTAACACATGAACTATGAAAAATTGTATCTAAAAATCAGCCTATTGATAAATACGTTTTGAAAGCGAGTGGTACGCACCTTATGCTTAACTACAAATTTATGCCTCAAACTATAGGTAGTTGTCTTATACTTAGGTAAGTAGCTATTCAGAGGATGCGTACTTAAGGAAGGTGCCTTCTTAAATATATTAGTATCTTGTTTCTTTGAGATTTGGCGAATGTCTAAAGATTGTGAGACATATTTACGTTTAAAGCTTCTATCAAGAAAGGCTTGTACAGTGGTTAATTCGGCGTCAGCCGCTCCATAAGCCGCTAAGCCATAAGTTAAGTTGGGTAATACTAAGCTAATAAAAAGGTGATCAAGCTCGTTTTGATTAAATCCTTCTTTTCTTAGACATCTAAGTATGTGTAAACATTTGTTACCCCGCTTAATTAACTCAGTTATTCATTCCTATAAGACCTATAATACTCGATCGTCTGCCACAAGTAAAACCTATTCGCAGAATCCCAGAATAAACATTCAAAAAACTCCTTTTCTTGCTATGGAACGCAACTATGGAATCAAATCCCGAAGCATATATAAGGGATTATCCTAAACCCTCATTAAAAAAGAAAATTAATCTTTTTCAGTGATCTAATTAATTTTGGATACGAAATTGAAATCTTCAATCTCTTCTAATTCCAGTCTTGAACAAACCTTTCCCCTTTAAAATTTAGTCTCAATCAAACCTTTTCTAGGATTTACCAAACTATTTTATATAGTATATTGTAAAGTACAGTTTCCAAGACAACAACAACAAACAACAACAACAACAACTATATTTATTTATACCACAAGAGTTTACAATGAATAGTTAATTAGATAATTTATAACTTGTACATGGTATATGCAGGTGACCCAGAACTAGTGTGAAGTAATCTGGCTGGGGTATCCAACTAATCTAGCTAGAACGATCAAGAAGTAGAAGTGAAATTGCGCATCATTTGTAAATATTAATTACAAATATAGATAACAATAACAAACTAGAAGTAGCATATATATATTTTTTCCCGTGTAAATAATTTCAGTGGCCAAATTCAAGTGAAAAATGAATTGAAAAATGAATATTCATTTCCTCGTGTTCATAAAACGGAAATTTGCCATGGAAAATTTGCTCGTGTAGAAAAGACTCACGCGCTCAAACATTAGAGCAGATTTCGTGTGAGTGTGAAACGGACCGGCACAGTGCCGTGACCGTGTCAGTGCCGTGTTGTCTATAAAAACATTCGAAATTCATGCCGTAATCGTGCCGTGACCGTGCGGTGCCGTTTTCACAGTCATACGAAATCTACTCTATGTACAACTTATGGAACTGTCTGTGCCGTTCCCACATTATATACATATTATTATTACATACTTTATTTTAAGGACGAATAAAGTAATGTGTGTATGTATGGATGTATTATATAGTACTACATGAATGCTCCTAGTAATGGGTTCCTGATGGCACTTAATGATACGTTTTAAGGCTAGATGGGATCCCTGCAAACGAGGTGATCGAAAAGGACTAGGTCGAGTATCTAAGCAATCACGAAACAACATGGCAATTCATAACAAACCATTCCCAAATCATTACTGTATGACTCTGTATCAGTGAGCGGGGCATCGTTATTCATTTTAAACACGATCCGAGGTAGGAATAGAATGGAATACTGTAATTTATATCTGTAAATCTAGTTCCGATCGCTTTAATAAACAAACTCCTGGACCAAAATCAGATTTCTTTAAATTCATTCCATCGAGTATCCTTTTGTTTTCGTGAAGCTCTTATTGCGTTTTTTTTTTTCTTCTTCAAAACGTATACTAAACTGATGTATGTACATTACTTCTCCATTTTTAATTTAATAATATTAATAAATATTATTTATATAAAATATTAATAAATATTATTTATATAACATTTAATAAATATTATAAGGAAATGCAGTGGTATATCTAGTATTTTGAATACCATACTTGTCGTGGAAATACTCAATATTTTGTCGAGAGCTGAAAGTGTTTGTTTGGCCGCGTATAAAGAGTACAAGTTTTCCCGCGTAGACTAAGCAAACGCGGTTGGTATTGCGCGCGCGCGCCATTTTGAAACTGTCGAACTATGACTTAAGGCGAAGTGCTTGATTATTAACACCAAATATATACCTATTTCAAAAAATTGTCGAGCAAAATGCCACAAGGTTATGAGACTTATCCGGAACGAAATATGGGTAGAAATAAGTATGTACTATAAAAACGCTCTAAAACAATAAAATCACCGCGAAAAATCACAGGTATCCTGTGTTTAAGTCCAAAATCCAGACCAAAGCAAAAAAATTCATCTACGGGACCATACCGTATTTACTCTTGTAAGGGCGGCCTCGAATATACGCCTCATCAGTATTTATAGAATGTAGCAAAATAGGCACTTGGAGACTATTATTTCGAATAAAGCAAATAAAAGTACGGTACAACTCAACGTTAAAATTAAACACTATGTCGTCGCTAATTCTATAATGACACAGTATACAACTAATTTGAGTCACATTGTCTTGTCTTTAGATCTTAGTGTCACTTCTTGATAGAGGCGCCATTTGTAGCTGCTCAGTGGCACTATCTGTCTTGTAAGAGGACAGTCTGTTAGCAGTCGTGTGAGTAGTCATCTGCACAGTAGAGTTTCTATCTCGCGTGGAAGCCTTTTTGCAACCAAACAAACATTTAAGTCCTTGTCGAAAGCTTTTGACAAAAACAAAATAGATGCAGGGATTGACTACTGCACTGCAGTGGAACATGAACTGAAAAATAAAAGCAATTTTGAGGAACGCTTCTCTTCCAATGTGAGAAAAGACATCCCCTTTCCAGATAATGAACCACAGCAAATAAAAGGTAAAGTTTGGCCCCAGAGACACAAAGCAACCTAGAATGACAAGTATGCTCAAAAAGAAAGTTTGTTTGTTTCTTTTTTGTCGAAGACGAGCCGAACAGTCATCAAACATCTCCTGGACATCTCGTGATTTTTTAAACAGTTTGTATATCATCAATGAGTACATTATAGTTATGATAGTGAAAGGAATAACGAAAACTAGAAATGCCGAAAGAACAATGTGAACCTCGAAGGCTGTTCCATACATTTCTTGTTGACATGTAAATGTTCCATCTTTGTTCTTGAGGAGCTTGAAGTAATATAAGTGTGGAGAATAGAATGCCATCGCACTCAACCAGGTTAGAGCAATGAGGTATGTATTCTTCTTGTTCAGTCCATCTCTAAGACTGAGATTGAATGGGTGAACTATGGCTACATATCTTCCTATTGCAACAATTACCAAAGTGAAGACTGAGACGGCTGCGGCAATGTCTGCCAAGAAATAACCGACCTTGCAAAGGATTTCCCCAGGTACTCCTCCGATCGACCAACCACTGTGCTTATCGGAACTAGAAAAGTGATAAATTTTGAAAGGAATTGCCAGAAAAGGGACGAACAGGTCAGAGATGGCCATGTTCACAATTAGGTTGTTAAAATGGGTTCTCAGGTTTTCGTTGTAGAATATTACAGCAATGAGAAGAATGTTACCAAAAAGAGACAGAGCAAGAAGTACGCCATAAAGAGCAATCTGGATCTCTGACACACTGTGTTGGGGAGAGGTGGTATTCGATGTATTGGTGGGAACTGATAGATTATCCATGTCCACTGGAAATTACCTGCAAAACAAAGCAAGTTTTAATTCTCTGTATTTAAATTGCTGATTTAAAATCAGTCGCGTGAGAATTTTAACGTTTAATGAACAAACAAAAGACGTAATGAAAAATCGTTCGTTGAGATTCATCCAAACTCACTTCAGGGGCTGAAGGGGTTTTGTGTGATCTGTCATTTTGACTCAAATTTAGTGCGTGATCCGTAAAAGTAAGCCAGATTTTGGCATGATTTCCGTGAAATCGTTATTAGAATATGCGTGATTTGTGGAATTGACGGAAAGCGTGATTCGTGTGATTCGTGATCAGGATCGATCCCTCCCCCTTCCAGCCTCTGTCACTTGCAATGACTAGACTGGCACCGCGTACTATATTCATTTATATCTGATTGGTCGAGAATTGGAACCATGTGTGATTTCAGTACACATACACATAGATGGCGTCATTGAATCTTACACGCTCTCTGATTGGCTGGAATGTTTCCTATATTTAAATATTATATAAAACAAATAGATTCCATTTTTTTCGACTTCTCGTGGCGTACTTTTTCGTTCTCACCAGATCATGTAATCTGTGCACCGGCACAGATTGAATCTATTTGCTAAATCCATAGAGCCAAAACCTCGAAGAATATTTTGAATACTTGTGTTCATGGGTAAACGTAGACAGTTTTGACATATCACATTCACTCACCCGTGACGGTTCAAATGCGAACATTTTAATGAGATTTAGGACAAAATTGAGAAGAGTTGTCCCTGGTAGGGTAACCCTTTTTGCATTGATTTACTAAGAAATCAGGGAAATGATGACTCGACCACGGTGACCCTTGTGGTAGAGTGGTAGGCCCACCTCAACAAAACATCAAAAAATCAAAACGTTACCCTCCTTAAAATCCATATCACCTGATTCTTTTCCAAAAAAAATCAAACACACCTTTCTTCCCAATAATTTGTTTCTAAAATCATACAATACAACAAACTAAAATTCAATATCAAGTAACTCGACTCCAAAAAATATTAACAAATAATAGCTAGGCCCTAACACGAAAACTTATGTTGACTTAGGGTCTAGGCATTAAATTAAGAGCCCTTAGAAACAATTATATGTACATAAATAATTTAATCACTATAAAATAAGGAAAAACTACTTATTTATAATGTAAAATCTCAAAAATGCTGCACAAATAAGCATATTGTATCGTATTGTATCGTATTGTATTGTATTGTATTGTATTGTATTGTATTGTATTGTATTGTATTGTATTGTATTGTATTGTATTGTATTGTATTGTATTGTATTGTATTGTATTGTATTGTATTGTATTGTATTGTATTCAGCGAACGTTTCTATACAATAAGCACCAACTTTGGCCGCCCTTAACTTTGGCGCTATTCTCGGCTGTTTTTGTTATGTAGTTTGAACGCCTATTTACAGTGTGAACATGACTGGGCGCTCAAAACTTTAGCTGAACTTATAAATCGCACGAACAAATTTACTGGACTGTATGTTTCTGCCGTTTTGTTTTCCAAAACGTCTATGACTGCAGCCGGAAATAATCTATTTTTATTTTATTGAAATAAGTGAAAAATGTTTCTACTGCAGGAATAAAAATTATCATGTCGAAGTTGTCGAAGACACAAGACTACGACGGAGTTCAAATGCTCGCTTTTCGTGTATGTGTTAGGCGTAATAAATTATTTTGTTGTTAGTTTTTGCATCTTTTTCTTTACTTGTTTTATCGTGATAATTTTTGTCAGCGATAAATTAAATTTAGTTAAAAACAAAAAGAAAACTGAACACAACAATCGCAGGCTACCTGTGTAAGTGGGTGATTCCGTGCTGAATCATCCCTCCGTTAGTAGCCAATCATGATCAGCGCGCGAGTTTCATAGGAGCTATAAGATTCTGTCGGAAATTAATCGGCATGGATTCGCGCTTGTCCAAACTCGAACCTAGCTCGAATCTCAGCGCGAGTCCTGATTCGAGTCCTGGCTCAAGTCCTAGCTCGAGTCCGCCCAGCTCAAATCCGGCTTGCTCGGAATTTAGGTACACTCGCTCCTGGCATTATAGAACCCTTAAATAGTTACAACTGAAACTACCCCCAGAAAGTGAGAAAAATTAAACCACGATTTATACATTATTCATTAATACTATATCAATGTATAGAAAGCCACTAGGTGGGAGAAAGAAAGCAAGTCCTTGTGTAGAAAGTACTCTCTCTAATTAACACGATTGGTTAACAAAAAGAAATACACTTCGTTAACACTTGATTATGTTAGTTGCTTGGGCTCACAACTGATATTACTAACCTGATATCCTTCAAAATAGCCTTATTATGTCGATTATTACAACTGCAAAACACTTGATCAATACACGTTCTTCATAAAGTTTTTGGACATTAAAATACTTATAACTCTATAAGTCTCAAACACTCGACATATGTATGGTTAATGAAATACCTTTTCACAGTTTATATACAAGAACTCGTTCTTATCTGATCAATTTTCCACTGAAGAAAAGAACTAACATCAAGAACAGTCTGGAAATAGTTGAACTGACTTAGCTGTCAGTCAAGTTTTTCCTGTTCTAAGAAAAATGGTTATTGATCGTATCTTCAGCTGTCAAGAATTAAGAGCAAAGCAATCATTGATGCAAAACAGTTCATGATCAGTAATACAAATGAATAATATAAATGTTTCCAGGTGAGAATCATTGAAGGTTGAAGGTTTAATTATGAATTGCAAATTGACTAAAACACAAGCGAAATGAAAATAGAACGTCAAAAGACGTTTATACACTTAGTTGGATTTTTTTACATTTTAGACTTTCAAATTTACATGTGTGCCTGAGATAAAACAAGCGTCTACAGACTGCTTAATATTTATTTACTGAAATGTATACTTGAAAGCATATTCTTGAAAAACTAAAAAACTTTGATAAAATAAAATGATTATTTTTAATTGAGAACATTAGAACTTATTGCATGTTGTATCCCATTGTATTATGTAATATCAACGTCGAATATTGTCCTAGTTTTTGTATATATGTACTTGAGGGGTATGTTTTTATATGAAAATTAAGTTTTTCCCTAGCATAACCCTTTTGTTGATGTACTAGTTCTTAGTTCTTCTTCAATAAAGTTGTTATATATATAAGAAAGGCAAGATCTTAATTGCTACCTAAAAATTCAAGTTTTTCAAATTCACAAATTCAAATCTAAGTCAATATTTACTAGTAAAACGTCAAAACCGACTCGACCCAAGTGTCAATTTGTGCTTTTGACATGTCAGTAGAATTTGTGAATTAAATACAGTTTATATTTACGACATCGACATTTATATCAGTGCAATGTTTGAAAACTGTGATCAAATCTTAAAAACTGTCAAAAAATTGAAAGCAGTTTTTCTTTGATATTTTAAGAGATTTCATCTATATCATATTGAGAAGGCACCTGGAAATGCTAAATTGATCTAAGCAGGGAATTCGCTCGAACTGCTCAGTGTAGAAAAACCGGATCGATTTCAAATGAACCAAAAAACCGTTCTGTAGTTTCTGTCATGTGATACTGCAATCGAATTCGCTCTTCAAATTAGCAAGAGCATGACTTCGATAAGCTAGTATAGGAAATGAAATTCTGAGCAAATTAAGCCATAATAATTGGCCAATGAACGGATAAATATAATCATGTTAAAACATTCAAAAGAGAAGAATTAAGAGACGATTTTATTCAATATCGAGTAATAATTGCTAAAAGTGCCGAAAACTACCCCTTCTTGCAAGTTTTAATTCAAATTTTCGCTTTTTCGTCACGGGGGATCAGAATATCGCGGGCGCACGATCGAAACCCCGACGGGTGAAATCTGAGCCTACATTTTCCTTAGTCCAGTCCCAGATTCTCTTTCTTGCCGCTCCAGGACTCGCGGAGAAAGAGAGTCCAGTATAACTTGCATGCGCATGTCAGCTTAGTGACCACGCGATCACCACATTTATGTGGTGATCGCGTGGTTACAAATCCTAAATAAAGTCGTCTAATGATTCAAGATGGCTGAAGAAGAAAGTGTTTTGTATACACGATATCAGTCTCATTTCGGAAAGCCATTTGTTGATTCAGTGAGCTATGCACTTGGAAAAACCAACTATAATCTTTTACCAAAGTTTGAGCAGTTACAGGCCATTTACGGATGGACAGTTGTGAAAGACGTATTTGTGAATTTTTCGATACGCATCATTACCACTACCAAACACTGACATTTGCATATTGCAAGCTCTCAAAACAAAACTTTTTATCTGATTGGCTCATTTTGCACATGCGCATGCAAGTTATACTGGGACTGGACTAACATTTTCCTATGACAGGAAATATCTAGGGAATATGTAGGAAAATGTATTTTCCTTCATTTTGTCCAGTTCCTAATATGGGAAAGTACAATTTCCCAGATATTTCCTATCACAGGAAACGAGCAAAAATTGCCAATGATAAGTCCCTTTTAATTTCCCTTTTGCTGGATGAAATTCATGAGATTGGCTTGGCAGCTAAATGTCAATTTGTACAAACTCATGAATGTATTATCAATCAAACTAACAAAACTGTTAGGCTCAATCTGATACTAAGTAGGCTGATGATAGAGTTTCGTACAGGAAATTGTTGTGTGGGTTAAAAAGCAGTCCGGATACAGCAATAAAAAGCTTTAAAAAGGGTGCACTTTCACTAATTTATAACGCCATAATAAAACCACCTTGCCTTTGTCTAGCTTGAAAGATATCGGGAAACAAAGAGAAAATTAGAAGAAAGAGAGAGCGCAAAAACTGAAGGAAGGAAGAAAGAATGAGAGAGAGAAAAAAGTAGAGATGAAGGTAAGAGGAAAAGAGAGAGAAGAGAGAGAAGAATGAATTATAGGAAGTAGGGAAGAAAGAAAGAAAGAAAGAAAGAAACTGGAGTGACAAGAAAGAAGGAAAGAAAAATGAATGAATGAACGTCATTAGGTCGCACGTAGATTCAAATTAACTATATCATGCTATTTGCTTACTATACCTCTACTTTAGGGTGAAAAGAGATGAAAGTCAGGTGAATGAGATACAATACTTTTCATGACTAACTTTGGTGTGTCGAGCAGAAAGATAGATTTTCCATGCAATTGTACATTACAGCTCTTTGATTGGTGGTTACTCTCATGAATAATTAATGAGTTTAAAAACTGAGGAAAAGGAAAATCGATCACGAAGGAGAATTCTAATTAGTCAGTTTTCTACTTCACATGAGCCGTACAAAATTAGATGGACGCAACATTAAACCTTGTGCCTTAGAGAAAGGTAAAAATTGTAACTGAAAAGTTAACCCCGTGCCTTAGAAGGCAAAATTGAAACAAAAGTCACCTGAATGTCAGTAATATTTCTTTTCTTCTGTAACATCTGACTAAAACAATGGACCTTTCTACATCAATATCAATATTGATTTGCCTGTATTTAGTGGTGTTACAGAACTTCTTGACAAATATATTCAAAGTGACCTTGATGAAGATACTAGAGAATTCTTGCAAAATTCATGTGACAAATCTGATGCTGTTTTCACGCAATTTGGAGTTCCTTCGGTAACTATCGATATTCCTTTGTAAGCTAATGAAGCAAGTTGCTGAAGACCAACACTTCCCATCCCGACATAGGTAAGTAGTTTTAGACACGTCGACTGAGACAATAAATTGACTAACCCCGGTGGACTTGGTGGATTTTTGACTTTCTCAGCCAAACTTTACAAGACGAGTGATCAAGAAAGCTTTGCCTCAGAATAATTCGAAACCAAAAGTTGATTTAATGTCTGGCAAAAATATCAACAAAAGAATGAACAAACCTTGATTCGTGACCCTGCTTGAAGACACGGAAGAATCTTTCGTGATCTGTTGTGTAATCAAGGCATCAGAGACATTAGAAAGTGAATCTATATTGACAACGTAACTGACACTGATTGAACCTGTCAGATTTATTAAGATAAAGTTTGTCACTTTTTCACTTTTAAAGACTTCTACGGCATCACCTTTAATTGTTTGAAGTATTCGGTTCATTATCAACAAGATGTAAAATCGCCGGTACACTTCGGAGTCATTTTAAAATCACCTTGAATTTCTACAGAGCGAGAAAATAACTGAGTTTGCACTTTCCTTTTTCGCACCAAAAACTTAGTCGTTTTCAGTACAAACAATCAGTGATTCCCTGAGTATCAGCAATGAATTAGTCAAACTTGTCAGCAAAGTCACTTTCAGTTTACCAGTCAGTTTCAGTCAGTCAGTCAGTCAGTCAGTCAGTCAGTCAGTCAGTCAGTCAGTCAGTCAGTCAGTCAGTCAGTCAGTCAGTCAGTCAGTCAGTCAGTCAGTCAGTCAGTCAGTCAGTCAGTCAGTCAGTCAGTCAGTCAGTCAGTCAGTCAGTCAGTCAGTCAGTCAGTCAGTCAGTCAGTCAGTCAGTCAGTCAGTCAGTCAGTCAGTCAGTCAGTCAGTCAGTCAGTCAGTCAGTCAGTCAGTCAGTCAGTCAGTCAGTCAGTCAGTCAGTCAGTCAGTCAGTCAGTCAGTCAGTCAGTCAGTCAGTCAGTCAGTCAGTCAGTCAGTCAGTCAGTCAGTCAGTCAGTCAGTCAGTCAGTCAGTCAGTCAGTTAGTTCAATATGCTTCGTCCAGCAAGCCTGATGTGAAGTGTTAAGCCACAATGTCAACATCACCTACTTTCAAGTTTCTATGCCATTGTGTCCGTAAAGAAGACTCATTGCATATATTTTCATGTGTTTTCAGTCGAACAAAAACAACTCTGAATACGCAAAATAGTTTTTTACAACACTTGATACTAATCTCGCGATCTGATTGGTTGGTTAGAGTGTGTCAATAAGAGGACAGACACACTGCTGACGCGTTTCAGCGCGCGCGCTAGTTTTGTTGCCCCGTTTGAAAAGGATTTTTTAACTTTTATCTCAAATAATTGTTGTAAAAAACGAATTGAAGATGGTTTTGAGTTGTCTGTCCTCTTATTGACACACTCTTGACACCATAAAATGTTCAAAACTTGTTAATTGGAGCGTAGAAGAACATTACTTGCAAACTTTCAAATTGTTTATGAAATACTTCAAATATGTTCAAATCTATAAAATCTTGTGCCGTTTTTTGGCATGAGCCCGTGTTTTTCCGACTGTTGTAATGATTGTATTTCTACACAGTTTAGCTCTCCTGCAACGTGCCACCGCCATATCCTTTCACTGTATTGTAGTATTGTAAACTATTGCCTATTTCACTGCGTTTATTGACTATTTCAGAGATAGTGACGGCGATTAGTTAGGACCCCATGCCCGCCTTAGCATTAATTGATATAAACGAATAACGTTACTGATCTAAAGCAGCGGATTACAATTAGAGTCAGCTTCCTTTTATAAATAGCCTCATAGTTGACCGTCTCCAAGTTATCCCTTGGCAGAACTTTATATAGCATTTCCAGATACGTTTAATGTTTACACGATTAAACAGTAGGCACTGCAAGAATAAGTGAGAATACAGTACCATGCTATTTCTATTTAGAAAGTTTTACACCAAGACCATTAAGCTGTACTCAACCCAAGCGTTTTAATCACTTAATTACATTCTAGTCGATGCTCTTTTGAATTGCGTTCATCGCAGACTACAATTAGTCACATTGCAAACTTTGTTATGCCCGCTGCAAACGCTTTAGCAATTGCGAAAGCATTCATCTATAAATGAAAAGGCTGCCGACGCTAAAAATGATCATGCCGCCTTATTGTTCCTATCAGCATAATGTGTAGTGTGGAGTTAAGGAGTTGGGATCTTTGGATTGAAATCTTATTACACATCTGATCACGTCATGTATTTGTACTAATTACTAATATTGCTCCCATCGCTGAAGCCCTCTCTTAGTCTATAATATAGAGTACAAAAAATCATTAGCGTCTCCCATATGCAGATTAGCAAACCAATTTCTTGTTTGTTTGTGAGCCTATTTGTCCTAGTTTCATTAACGAAAAGTTGCACAAACGTGTGAATAAACAAAATAAGCTGAGTGAAAATATGCCTTTATATTGCAAATTATACTTTGAACCAATCACCGAAGCTTTAGATTGATGAATATTAATAGATTTTGAGCCCTCAAGCAAAAACATCAGCTGTCTATACCAATCGTTAGCGGACCAGATTTATTCGTGCTGAAGTCGTAATGAAATATTAGTAAATTACAACTGAAAAATTTGAGCTTATTCAATATAACGTTTTCTAATGGTGAAACAAGCCTTCTCAATAATCAAAGGTAATACTATTGCATGATAATATCGAGGATTGAAAGCCGCTTGACGATGGTTGTCAAACAAATATCTTGATTTAACGTTCATCTTTCGTATCAAAACTTTTGAAAAAGCTCCCAAAATCCTGAAAGATTCTTTGAAATCAATCTTTGCGCACATTCGCTGAAAGACAAGCCGGTTATATCGGAAAAACGAAGACGAAACATTGCTACTCACCTCTGAAATGTTTTCTCATGAACGACGTGGACCACATGGAAAAAAGAGCCTGCACTCCATACGTTGTGAATACGTTTGGTCAGCGGATTGTTCGTACTTTGTTCGTAGAAATTATATACATCATATTTTGCAATAGACCCTAGGTGTTTTCATGTACTCGAAAAGCAGAGTTAAATGAAATGTTAACATTTACTTCTTGTAAAATGGAAAAAATTCCTTTTAAAAGTCGTAAATCGAACACAAAAAAATCGACTAATGCTCGGATTCATTTCGTGTGTCCAGCCGTTTTCCCATCGTAATCACTTCGGATTTCACGAAGTTACACAGTTGATGCCATTATGGTTGCTTGGCTACTAAGCCAGCAACCACAAAAATTAATGACATAAAGTTCCATTATAGTCAAAACTAGACGCACACGTGCGTTCACTCGTGCCCCGGGAGCCCCTTTTAAGAGAGGCTCCAATGACCGGCCCCGTTCGTACTCTTCCCCGAGCCGTTTCACGCATTTTTCACCATTCCGGGAAATAGGTAATATATAGACCTTTTTTGAATCGGTTAACTTAAACTAAAGAATATCTGATTAGTCAATTTGTCTGTCAGCAGCTATTAGTGTTTGCCTTTGTCTTTCTATTATCATGCATGCGTATTATATATCTCCGACATGCAAACATATTACCTGCAAATGTACCAGTTTATTCAACTTTTTATTTCACTATGTATCTCAATTGTTTGCTGTAAACGTATAAATTGTCTGGTGATAATTTCGATATCAAAATTCAGTACAAAATCCTTTCAAGATCTCTTGAATGCTTGAATGAGGAATATAATTGACTTGCTTCTATGTATGCTCGTTTAGCAACATGTAGGATGAGAAATTCGTAGTTTTCCAGCCCATAGGAAATAGTCTTTATCGCGAGGGCCTCCCTTCAAGTACTCCATTTAGAGTTCGCTATTTGGTCAAAGTATTGGAGATCAAGCTCAAAATAACAGCCCATTCTGAAGCTCTTATAAGTATATAGGTATATCTCGAGTTAAAAGCTCCAAATTACATTGTGCTACTGCAGGAAAAGCCTGTCTCTGAAAGCTATTTTCTTTGTAGTCGGCCATCTTGCACTTCCTAAAGTTCCTCGCTGGCGTTCACTACGGAGGTGATGAATGAAGGGCATTGTTTCTTACGTTCTTAACCAATCAGGGGTGTAACACGTGACCGATTGCGCAAGAATGCTGCATTCTCGAGACGAACACAGGAAAAAAAGAAAAAAAAAACATTTGCAGTTTATAACTCGTTCCCGGCCTAAAGGCCTGGGCACGAGTAATAAAGAAACGTTCTGTTTTGTGTTATAATGTACAATTACATCGAATCCTACGTCTGTAATTAAGTTTTGGTGATATTTGCAGTACATATAAATTATAGTCTAATTAGTTTCTTATCTATGAAATTGGACAGAATTCTTTATAGACACCTGGCCGCGTGTAAGCTGTAGGCAATAGTTCATACGTTCAAGCATTTTTTATCGTTATCTTATTTCATGCTCTAAGTTTCCTGTTTATTTTAAGAGGAGATTTTTTTTCGATATCGAGTAATAATGGCTAAAAATGCCAAAAACTAACCCCTCTTGCAAGTTTTAATTCAAATTCTCGTCTTGGATTAACGCCCAAATTCTATTTTATTAGTTAGGAATTGATCTACTAAGATACAATGTCTGCTTATACTGAAAAGTCCTTTGAATTGTACAAGGTTGTTATTCTGTATTTTGGCTTTGTACAACACTTATTCTTCAGCTGAGTAGTTTTTTGTTGCCCAATGCTTGAACGTGAAAAAATCTCCTCTTAAATGTTTGTTCAATTATTGGTTGTTAGTGTTGCTGTTTTCAACGCATTTTTACTTGTGGATTCCTTTTGTCGTTTTTGAACAATTTTTTCCATGCTATTTTTTTCTTCGCCTGAAGAATGACAACTAAGAAGAATGAAATTCGGAAGATCAAATTCATTTCTTTAAAACGTTATTTTTGAAGTGTTTTAAATTCTCTCGTATACTAAAATACATAAAGGTCGTTTTCCCTTCTGCTGTGTTGAGACTATAAAAAGTGCACTTTATGATGTAGAAGCATGTCGAGTATTTTGATGATGTGTTTAAATGGTGAGAATTAATGTTATCGCGAATATATTGTACATACATTATTTCTGTGCTAGAACATGGATAGAAGGCACAAAGCAACGAAGTTATAATGACACAAATAGGAGTGTCGAATGGTCAAGGCGAGGTTTTGCGAGACCCGAGACAGTATATCTTTGCCAATGTCCGAGAAGCCTTTTCACCAATTTCCTTTGTTTTCAAAATCGAGACTCAAAAACGCCTTTTTGCGAAAAATCGAGAATTAGAGATAAGCGACGTTCAGCCAAAATTTTGTGACCCTTTTGTTTTTTTGCGGGGACCATTCGACACCCTTAGATCGAACTGAAGAAGTCTAGTTCTGGCATAACGGGCAAGGCGTTTCCTAGTACTATTGATAGATACTTTGCTCAGATCCAGCAAATAATATTTACATGACATACATAATAATAACGGCAAAGTCAGTACTCACATCTAGCAACTACATCGTTTTGCGATCTTCATAAAGAACATGCCATTCAGTGCACTGTAAAGACGTTACGGACATTAGACTTTTATGTGTATTTGAGTAGGTTGTCTATGTATTTTCAGTCTGGGCCATTTTCCAATCTGCATCGATGGATTGTCGTGTCCGGCTAACCTTAATGATAAGTGGAAAATAGCCAGACGCCAGAAGAAAAAGTCTGGCGTTAAAAGCCGGATGGTAATAGTAAAAAAAAGCCAGTTCTGTCAATTTTTATTCTTGACAATTATGCAATTCACACGTGTTCAAAAAGCTAAGCTTCTTGAAACAAGGTTTTCTGCGGTTGATTTAATTGAGTGATATCATTGCTTGGTGCTGGTAACAAAGGAAAATCACAACAAAACAAACAGACATACATTCAAAACTATGAAGATCTTGAATACGAAGTAACAAATTATTTATAAATGATTCGAAAATGATTTTTAGTATATCATGAGCTTATGATGGGGATTGTCTAATCCTTAATCTCAATGATAATTGGGCGATTATTGCTGATGAGTAAGAGAAGCAAAGTATATTCCTTGAACAGCTCATACTTTGTCTATCTGAGCCGGGGAAGCATATAGAGAATTTGTCTGCGCATGCGTGTATTTTTGGTTTAAAAATATTTTGCATGTTGGATGTGGGAATTTTATTCTGACATGGAACATTTCATTGGCAATCTCATTCTTCGAAATTATGTTCAAGTACCGAAATGCTGATACGTAAGCAGTCTACCTACCGCTAGAGTGTTGTGGATAATTATTTTAATCGAAGGCAATGCAGATGGAGAAATATCACGGGTCAAACTCAAGCCAAAAGTGGAAAAAGGACCAGAACCTCGTACTTTCGAGTACAGTTTTGGGCGCTAAGTTCAAAAATAAGGTAAAGCTGTTAGTAGAAGTCATTACTGACTTGTTAAAGTGTGGATTGAATATGATAAGGACGTTTAAGGCTTCCGCGATCGTCAAATAATTCGCCATGTTTACCTCAATAAAGCACTTTTTGGCTCGAAAATGTCGCATATTCAAACTCGAAATACAAGAACTTGTAGAGCGTGCACCAAAAAAATTATTGAAATATTACCTTTTTCTATGTTCACTCTTTGCAATACTGAGCTTTATTAGTAGAAACACGAGGTCCCTGGCACTGATTTGAAGCAGTGTTTACTACATGGTTTGAGGCCTTATTCCAGAGTGATAAATTCCAGAAATTTTACCAATTATATTTTATCATCTGCTGCATCTATCAAGGAAATAATTGCCCACTTCAATATTAGAGAAGGTATAGAGGTCATTTCGTATCAAGCCATTTTTTGTATATAATTCTTGAAGAATTAATCGCTCGCTGGAATTCGCATGTTGACTTGAGTAAATACGTGCATTAAACCACGCTTCCAAAACTGCTTGCAATCTTACCCGCGGACCACGTTTTATGTCCAAGAAAACTTTGAGTTACAAAAATTAAACATGGAAAAAGTTCATGCTTTAATAATATTTTTGGTGCACGCTCTACAAGTTCTTGTATTTCGAGTTTGAATATGCGACATTTTCGAGCCAAAAAGTGCTTTATTGAGGTAAACATGGCGAATTATTTGACGATCGCGGAAGCCTTAAACGTCCTTATCATATTCAATCCACACTTTAACAAGACAGTAATAACTTCTACTAACAGCTTTACCTTATTTTTGAACTTAGCGCCCAAAACTGTACTCGAAAGTACGAGGTTCTGGTCCTTTTTCCACTTTTGGCTTGAGTTTGACCCGTGATATTTCTCCATCTGCATTGCCTTCGATTAAAATAATTATCCACAACACTCTAGCGGTAGGTAGACTGCTTACATATCAGCATTTGGGGACTTGAACATAATTTCGAAGAATGAGATTGCCAATGAAATGTTCCATGTCAGAATAATATTCCCACATTCAACATGCAAAATATTTTTAAACCAAAAATACACGCATGCGCAGACAAATTCTCTATATGCTAGCCGGGGAAAAATACTCACAACATCCACTTTTAGCTAACTAAACGTGGATTCTAAAGGTCCGATCAAATATTCACATAACGATGTACCTCTAAAAACCTGACACTCAAAAGTAAAAAATCGTTTTCATTCAGCAGGATCCTTCAAAATTGAAGCTGTTAAAACTTTAAGGTCGATGGAAACCCGACAACGCTAAGAATATGTATATAAAGACGTACCCTATTCAAGATGGATTAATCGCCTCCAGGAGTTTAGGTCTTTAAGAGTTTGTTTTCTTTTTCTTGTAGAATTTTTTGTTTTGCTTTTTAGTTTAGCTTAGCTTATTTAGACCTTACCTTTCGTTTTCTGTAAACGCTATAAGCGTTTAATTTAACTTATTCATAATTCTTGTAACATAAGTGTTGATTTTTTTAATAATTTGCGGTTGAACTACTTGGGATATAACCTTCTTATTGATTCTGTGTGTTTGTTCTTTAGTCTTAGATGGGAGTAATAAAATAACGTTTTTCATTCGGACGAACTGACGAGGGAGAACGAAAGAGACATTTTCTAGCGGCTATGTTGCGGTGCATGTTTTGTCGACGGCCATTTCGGATTACCTCTTTCATGACTCCATTTGTATATCTGTCCTCTCATAGTAATAATAACAATCATGCAGCGTCCACCAATTAGCCGGTTGTGAAGGCCAGCGTTTGATGTTCTCGCTAGTGCAAAAAGTGGCATAATTTTATGCCTGCTATACTACTTTATATAAAAAATTATGTCAGGGTTCAATTCTCCGTTTTTTAATTTTTGTTTGTTTGTTTGTTTGCTTTTGGTCTGTTTTTTTATTTTTGTATATATTCTTTTTACAGTGCTGCGCCTCGAACCGTTGCCACTACCACAAAGTTTTTGATTACTTTTTGACATCTTTTGGACAACTTTGAATACCGCTAACCAATTAGATACTGGCGCTTCACTTTGATGTCTCGATAGGCGGAGTTTGTACATCATATCGAAACATCAAAGTGAAGCGACGATATTTAATTGGTTAGCGGTATTCAAGGTTGTCAAACAGATGTCAAAAATTAATCAAAAACTTTGTGGACGTGGCAACGGTTTGAAGCGCAGCACTGTAATAGTGTGCTTTGGATTTCTAATTATTGTTTTAAGCAAACTTGATTCGTGGGAGTGATTATCCTTTTAGAAGACAAATTCTGAGATGGTCGTAAAAAGCTCAAAGTGATCATTAAAAACGCCCACTTAACGTGGTACTTAGGGGCCTGTCTGAGCTTTGGCTTCCTGTGGGATCTTTTAATTTGCTTAAGTGAGCGACCTATTTTTGCCTTGAAGACAAAAATAAATATAGTCTATTTAATGTTTTCTTTTTCAGGATGACTTAAGATACCTTCCATTATCTTTTAGTGAAAAGTTTTTTGAGTGTTACACAAAATCAGACTTAAGATATGTCAACAATTCAACTCCCCTGGATTGCATCGAGAGCAAAAATATATAAAAATGCTAGCTATCAATCAACGGAAGTGGTTCGTAACATTGGAATTTTCATTATCTCGGTAGTTAAGGCCTGGGTCAGCTCCCAAATCCTAGAAATTTAATATTTGATTCTACCATTTGTAGACTAGTGGTGATATTTCACTTGTAATATGTGTCCTGTGTCTATATAAACTGTAATTGTAACTGTACCAAAATGAGATACCAATTGAACAAATAATATATGATCAGTTTTGACTTAAATATATGACCATGACAAATATATATTAGTAATTGAAAAAATAATTAGCCCTTTCAAAATCATCTAACTATAATTGGATTTGATTGGATTCTAACATGCTTTATAGTTTTATATTATAAATCATAATGGCGTCTGGAATAAATAATGTCTCTCAGTCACTGTTTGAAACGTACGCCGGCGTCCACTTACTGTCCACTGCACGCGCGTCTTCAAATCATCTAATCAACAGATTTCAGTCTAGGTTTCTGTGTTCAATGATTGTCAAAGTGCCAATACTAGTGCAATGCTCTCTGATAAATGACGATGTCTAATATACAGTCGTTCTCAAAAACGTTGTCTATGAATACATATTCTAATATCGAAAGAACTATGGTGTGACAAGAAAGAAAAAGCTCTATAACGAGCTTATCTAATATATTATTACTATATTATATATATAGTAAGTATACAGTCATTCTCAAAACCGCGTTGTTCATCAACATATCTTCTAATATCGAAAGAACTGTCATGTGACAAGAAAGAAATTTTAAAGTGAAGTAATTCCAATTATTTTATTAATAATAATGCTATAGAAGCATTATAGAAAGGAAATACAAAAAGAAAGCGCAGTATTTGCAAAAATAAAGCTGTTTTTTTGTGTGTGTTGGTCGCATGTTTTTCCTTTAAGTATTTGAAAATATATTTCGAAAGAACTTTTGAAGAGTGACTGCATGATCTCTCGACTTCTCGACTATGAATATTTATAATATACTAATAATACTATATAATATATATAATAATATACTAACCATTTGTGTTTTAGCAAAATTAAAAAACTTTCATACAAGATGATTCCTTACCCAGCCAGCCACCATAAATATACTTGTTGCAAATCTCACTTAGACTATATGGCGATAGTCACGGACCTCGGTACAGTGGTACGTGGAGTTAATGAGTAACCTAAAGAAGTATTGTAAAAATTATCTCTTATTAAAAATATTGTCTCTTATTAAAAATATTGTAACCATACGCACGGCATGATTTTCCTAAGATAAACTTCCATGTGAATTGACTAACCTTTTTGACCAGTTGTAAAAGTCTAACGTCGAAGTGTTCCTGTGCGAGGAAGTGTAGTTTTTTCCAAACTCACCGAAAGATGAAAAGTAGATCTGACGTAAAGAATCCTAATGGTCAATACTCCTCCTCCCTTTTTTCAATACGCTTAGCAAATCGATCGTTTTTAAGTATCTATACACGTCACTGGAGTGTTGGAGTCGATCTGGCCAACAAAGTTCCTTACTGTATTGGTACTTGTTCCTTTGAACATGAAAACAACATAAAATATGACTTGATATAAATTATTAATAACCAACTGTCACATGATGTACAAATCCTTGAAAACCGATGTCATCAATTCATTATTTTTTAACAACACCAAGAAAGGAGAAGAAAAGTTGGACAAGTTTAGCCAGTATAGCAGGTGAATTAAAATTAAACTCCATGCAATGAGCTTTTCTCTCCCCTTGCGAACAGGAATTAACAACAACAAAAATATTTGAAAAGAGCACATCAAAGTAAGCCAACATTGAAATTCGTGTTGCCCTCCATCGAACGTAACGTTTCTATACAAAAAGCACAAACTTCGGCCGCCTATAACTTTGGTGCTATTCATCGAAACTATCTCAAAATTTCATTTTTTGCTCTTTTAAAATATTATATTTTTGTTGCTGTTGAACAAAGCTTTCGGGCAAGTTTCTGTAATTGAATTAGATTTCAGAATTGATGTGCAGTTGTGCTCTAACCCAAGATAACTACTTCATAGTATGAATTATTGACATGCCACATGCATACTTTTTACGATATGCTAAAAATTGGTTTCACGCCAAGAAAAACAAAACAAAAAAACAAAAACCGAGCATGTAAAATTTTGATGAGCAAGTAAGCAAAAGACATACGAGGGTACGCATGCCAAATCCAGAACGTAATCTAAACTTCCATGATAAGGACTATATGTACAGTAGATTTCCTATATAAAAGCTCAATCTATACTGAATAAGATTTGAGAGTGCTATCCATTGCTGAATGGCTAAAATAATGTTGGTGCTAGCTATCCAATAATTCTATGCCATTAGATAAAATGTCCTACTCCAACAGACGTATCAACTAATCGTATAACCGGGCCTCTTGCTTATAGGATTTACGAGTGATTCCATTAAAATGTGAAATATACGCTCACAACTATATTACTTTATCGTATATGTAGAAATGCTTATCTCTCATTAAAGAGCATGAGCTTTTTCAATTTACAGTACTAGTTCATCATAAGATATACATAGTCAACTTTATCAGTCGCCAGATGGTAGTGGCATGGGCTTTGATGCTGCTATAAGCACTGCTCAAAATAAGCCCTTGTTATCGTCTGGACTTTTAAATACTGGAGGTTGTTATTTTGAAAAAAAAAAATGAAAATATATTCCTGTTAGAGGGCATATTAAAAACGGGAAAATTGTTTTTCAAAATAGTAAAATGTTTTATAGGCCGCAAATGCGTGAATCCTCCAGCTTATGTCTCGCATTGCATAAACCCATTGTTATCTGATATTTTCAACCAGCTGGCAAAGCTTGTGGTGTAGAAAAATAAAAAGATTAAAACCGAGCATGTGAGCCTTACTTGTTTGGAAAGCGTCCAAGTTCCTTTTGTGTCGATGTGGTAAGAATTATGAAGCTTAATAACGCCGTTGTTCTATACCGTTTCTCAGACGACAGAGTATTACAACAAAAATTTTCATCACTGGCGTAGAAATTGAAGCAATTTGAGAACAAATGGAGCACAAATGACAAAACGCAATAAAATGAGAACAATGCTATGTTATAAGTCTACAAGACCATACCATAAAAAAACAGTCGCAATTTCATTATTATGATTAATATTATTTATGAAACCTCCTGAAAATTCATTCAATTTTCTTAAGAACAACTTTTTAAATCGTACAATCCAATCACTCATATTTGAATGGACAAGCGAAAGTCAACTTATACGGATGGATTTTTATTAGAAAAGGGTTTGTGAAGTGCAATTTAAGTTCTATGACTTCCAATTGTACCTGAAAATATTATGATTTCCTTTTAATAATACATCTGAAAAACGGAAGGAAGAAAAATCGAGTTTTTACTCCACAAAAGGGCAAACTTAACATTATTAAAACTCCTCCATGACGTGTGTGGCCAGGCCATGACGTCTATTCTAAAGCACAACTCTTCAGTTTCTTTTGCCATTTCCCCCTCACATTTGCCTCTTTTTGATCAAAGTATGCATAGTATAGTTTTGATAATTTGGCAGTGTAAGAGCCAAAAATGTAGTTAAAAGTTTGATTTTGACAGTTTTGAAAACTGAGGCCAAGTTCATACGTCGAACTTTTGCCGCGTCGAATCTAATTGACTTTGAGGTCGACTGAAATCCATTAAATTCGGCGTCTGATTCGAACGCCGATTTTAATTATTGTCGCTCGCAATTAACTTTACTTGAGCACGCGATATTACAAGCTAGCGGTTCAACAATATTGTAAGCAACAAAGATGGCGGACTTTCGGGAGCTTCAGAGCTTCCTGACGCTTCAGGGCCAAGATTCGATTTCCTATTACCGACATTAGCTCTTTTGCTTGAAACCAGCCTAAATTTGTACAAAGCAATTTTCAGTACTAGTTTCAAAACAAAACAGTGCTCACACTGCGCGCATTGCATTCGACGCGACAAAAGTTCGACGTTTGAATGCACGCCGAACTTTTACCACTTCGTGCGACTGGGTCAGTCGATTTTAATTTCTGTCGAACTTAATCAAATTCATCAAATTCAATTGGTTTAGACGTCTTACTTCTTATTTGCGAAATGCAACTTTTAGATTCGACGCGGCAAAAGTTCGACGTATGAACTGCGCCTGAGATTTCAATGTATTTCTTTTTTCCTACACTAATTTCTTAAAACAGAACTGGTTTAACAAAGCCCATCAGCAGTCGAGAACTTTTTCTGATCTATGTTATTCATCTTACTTTCTTATATAAAAAGATCTGCGATAAAACTTTTATGCTATCAATTAACACATCTACATACCACTTAACTTAGTTGCTATACGTTGCGTGTATTCCGCTCAGAGGGTTATGTTCTACACTTATCTAGCCCAAAGGTTTTATCCATTTTTTGCAAAAATCTTTCGACTGTCACTGTCTAATTATAGAATATTGAAGGGGTGGCCTTCAAGTTGGTGCAACATCGATCGACAGAGGCTGCTGTCACTGCAATTGACATCTCACTGATAATCGTTGCAGTTTAATTTCGACCTCAAGCGAAGATTGGATGTAAAAATCTTGAACGTCATGTTTTCTTTCTATTTTTCAAGACCTTTGTTGTGCAACCAACGATTTCGAGTGTAAATACAAAGTGGCGTCAGCATTTCTACGATTTCTTTTCGTAGAACTTACAACTACTCATATAAGTGCGGGCGGTGGCAGGTGACAAACATGTTTTTTGTAAATTAAAGTGAATTTGCACAATTTTATTAAACAAAATGTGAAATAAGCTTTTAAGGCTACGTTCAAATAAATCCAGATAAAATTAAAACTGAACGCGCTATAAAATCATTTGACCGTGAGCAGGTATCTTTGTCTTTTCATTAACTTACTACGAGATCGAGATCCATATCTTTAATCATGTTTAGCACTAGCTAGCACTTTTTACAGTTCAGGGATGTCGTCCATAGTAAAATGGCCTTTTATTTTAAGTTTAAAATGCGAAAAACAGAGAAAAAAACGGAAAGGTCCCCTGGATCCTGAATTCCGTTTCAACTTAAAAGCTCCATTCGTGATCTTCAGTTATAACTATAAACACCGCCTAAACAATTACTGAAAAAGGTGTTTCAGGTGATATACGACATACGACTTACGCGTGCAAGTATGAGGCGTTTTTTAAACGTCGGGATTGATTTAGACCGTTAGCAAAACGGAATAAAAGCAGGTGGTTTTGGACATCACGCAAAACCGTAGACTGTGATATAAGGCTTTTTGCTGTGAAAGGAAAACAAGATTACAGGAACGTTTCTGTTAATTCTTTACGTTGCTTTTCAATCATACTGCTGCTTATTAGAATATTTCCTTAAAGGCAACTGTAGTTTTACGTTTGTGTTTTGTTTCATACTTAACAATTCATAATTTCTAGGTTGGTTTGCGCCAATACGGATTCGATCTTTAATAAACATTAGTTTTAACCCCGTATTAACACTAACCAACTTTCGAGCAACCCTGACCCAGAAATCCACCACAGCCGGACTGATGGGCGCAATTATTAAGATTCGTTTATCGTGGATAGCGTTTTGTTGTGTTTTTTTTTTTGTCTGTTGTTACATTACACTCTTTCCTCCCATTTTACTAAAATGTCGTTAAAATAATTAAGATATGAAAAAATTGTAAGTATATGTTAAAACGTAAATAAGTTTTTCACTAGTATAAATGTATAAGTATATAGGAGGAGGATGGAATTATTTTTGAAAAAAACCCTCTATTCTATGTTATAAAAAAAATCTGTTTTTGTAATAAGAATTGAGTTTTAAAAAAAGAAAGATTATCAAGTTTTCCTGTATTTTACGTCACGCATTAGCCTTTTAAGGTCCTTGCACACTAGTATATCATTTATGACAAATCAGTTTACTATTACAAATGGATTTTTCCCATCCGCGCGACCAAATTTCATACCACAAATGCAATTTTCATATTAAATTGGTCATATTTTCTCATCCACACGAGCACTGAAAAAAATTTTTGTTAAACAAAATTTGTCACAGAAAATTCTCTTGAAATAATGGTCACGTGCATGAAACTTTATACCTGATATAGTCTTCGTTATTAGCATTCACTATATAAAGAATATTAATGAAGGTGAAACTTTATATAAAGATTCTTCATTCTTTATACAAAGAATATAAATGATGATGACTTTATCAAATACAAAGTCTCAATCAATTTTTTATGTGATATTTAAAAAACCAGCAAGAGTGACCTTTTTACCCATATGGCGGCCATCTTGAATTCTTTTGTTCCAAAAGACATTATGGGATGCCCAGGGAGCAAATTAATATGTATTTGTACCCTGGGCATCCCATAATGTCTTTTTGAACACTCTTTTAACTCAAAGGTCATACAACCTAAAAACCTATGGCAAAAGGGCCTTCTTCTATGCAGCCCCTGAACTTTGGAATACTCTTCCACCATTGCCGATAAGATCCAGTCAATCTATCCAACAGTTTAAAACAAGCTTTTTTAAAATTGATTTTCTCAGATTCTTAACTAATTACTCGTGCCCAGGCCTTTAGGCCGGGACGAGTCAAAAAATGCCGTTTCGTGTTCAACGTCGGGTTTTTGCAAATGAGAGGGACTGGGACTAGGGACTGGGAACGATAATGCCATGAGGTCTCTCGGTAACTACTTCATGTGATCATTCGTTTTACTTTGTTCGATAAAGTGTGCTGTAGAATGGTATGTAGAACCATAATGTGAATTTCTACAAGAAGTAATTACCCGTCTCAGTTGATGTTCCTTCGATGAAAGTCAAGATGTGGAAGGTATTTGTCTTCTGTTTTTCCCTATTTACGCTCCAAATGCTTACAAATGCACACACTGTTCGCGGTAGATCTACACTAAAAGACGTCGAGCGTTTTCGGCATGGATTGTTCCGCGAACACATGAAAGCCATGAATATCTTGAAAGCCTTGAATAGCTTGAAAGCAGCCATGAAAGCCTTGATTAACAGTTTGTATAAGTTTACCGTGGAATTATTATATTATGCTATTTAATATGAAGACTTTACTTTATATTATTTGTGTTTTGATTGTTGTTAAATTTATTTTCAAACAAGTTTATATGTGCTGTTACTCTGCAACCTACAGAAGTTTATACATTGATGATTGTGATATATTTGAGAAAGCAACCCGAATTATCTGTCAATAATTGCGAGAAGAATTCGAAAGCAATCGAATTATGTATAAATGCTGATGACAACAATACATGTACAGAGCTTATATCAATAAAGAGCTGTAGATCTCGATATGCAAAGTTTATTTATTACAATAGTAGTATTAGATACAAATGCCATAGCGTTCGTGACCGTGAACCAAGCAGAATTCCAGTGAGACGACTTACACGTGCTTTACGTAAAAGCAGAAAAATAAGGAAGCTTATCAGAAGAAAATACATAGCAAAACATGTACCCAGATCATCAAAAATCCATCACATTCATGCATTCAGTCTTGGAAGTAAATTATACAGTGATGAAGACAAAAAGTGTATATGTAAACCAAGAAAAAACCCCGGGGGGCCGGGTGTACTCCCTATATTGATCGTCGTATTTTTTAGGGGTTGAAATCGCCGATTTGGTATTTTTTTTAGGGGTCATCAGAGAAAATTCAAGGTTTTTCAGAAAAGATGGTATTTTTTAGGGATACAAAATAAACGAGACGATTTTTTTTACTTACTGCCTTTTTATTAGAACACTTTTTGTTTGATTTTTTGGTATTTTTAGGGGTATTTTTGAGCTGTTAGGTATTTTTTAGGGTCGAAAATTTTGGCATTTGGGTATTTTTTAGGGTACGTTTTGGAGGTTTCCGACAATCATCCTTAGTGTTTTGACCCCAAAGAAGCCCCCCGGGGAAAAAAACATACACGCTTAATATGACAGAGAAATCATCTAATACAGCATTCAATAAAGCAAACAGTGTTAAGGCACTAAGACAAAAGACTCGAGCTTTTAATAGTTGTTTTAGTTTTAATCTATCCGTTTATAAAAATGTATCTCCGTGTTTCTTATCGACTTATAGCACGTAATAAAAGTAGGTACCGGTATTTGCAATGATTCGTGGTAATTTTCCTTTTGCACCTCCCTTTATAGGTGGCACGAGTGAACGCCTATATGGCGTCTAGTTTTAATACAGTTTTTGTGGTTACTCTCGAAGAGAGAACCACTATGTTATCGTGTTGGTAAGTCCGTCCGTAACTACTCTCCAGTTTCCATCGGCTTCCAGCAAGGAACGCCTGTACGTTTATTGAACGAAAGAAAAAAGTATGTAAGTAAAGTACGATTAGCTTGCTTTTTATTGGATTTATGATAGTTTATCTATCACAGATTTTATTGTACACACTTGATAGGAATAATGAAAGCTTTTTTAAGTGGTTTTCAACTTTTAGGCCGATCTTTATGGCGGTATTACGACATGAATCGACGATCTATTGATAGCAACAGAGTTGAAGATGTCTCTTCGCCAATGCAAGACACACGAAAACAAAACAACAAACAAACGAATTACAAACAGAATCAGCCCCATTGTGGGTCTATTGAGCCTCATATTAAGAGGAATTATGAACCAAGTCAACCCCATTGTGGGTATATTGAATCAAATCAAAACCAAATCAAAACAACTCAAAACCAAATCAAGCCAAATCAAAACGAAACAAAATGCAAAACAAATCAACCCCATTGTGGGTATATTCAACCTTACAACTTACAGATGAACTTTTCACATTGCCAGAAAAAATTAAGATTGTATTTAATCATACAACAAAAGTTGTAAAAAGTGTTACTTTGATGTAATGGAGTTATACTTAACCAGCTAGTTTATTCAGCTCAACATAATGAATTAAATATTCATGTTCTTTCAAAGATACGGCCCAAGTGTAATGTTTGTCTGTATGTTATAGTAATATAGACTTTTTTTTCTTCTTTGAGTACAGTTTAACTCCCCTAAAATGCAGAAAATTTCATTTTTCAAGCTAGAAAATCTACTTATTACTATAACATACATCTACTATATATCTTTACTAATAATAGACTTGGCCTACCTGTACTGTATTCATTATATATTATATACATGTTCATATTATATATGTTTGAATTATACAAAAACTATGCAAAAAAAATTTAAAAAAATCAGAATTAAAAAACATAAAACAACCGAAAAATAAAAAAACAAAACATAACCAAAAAAAAAAACATTTATCATTTATCTTCTTTATTAAAGTGTAAATATACGTTCAATTCCTGTTTGTTGTTTCATTATTGTTTTAACCTTTTTTCCCTATAACTTGGCTAACATGCATAATAAAGAAAAATGTGGTCCAAGGACAGCAATTGTGCTTGACATGTACGTTAATGAATGCCAAGCTACACTCTGCAAAGGTCACAGTTTTCTGCGCATTTTACATTAAATACAAGACCAAAATATTTGACTGTCATATCCCAGAATGCCTTTTGCTCTCATTGTCTATGTAATTCCTTTTGAACATCAGCCCATATGTGTCCATTGTCACAGGAAACAACTTATATGAACCGAAAGCAGCTAAAAAGTTCGAAAGAGAGTAACCACATGCGCTCTTTGAGCGGCTTTAATTACAATTGACATCAATATAATATATTTGTTTGAAATCTATATCATTGCATAATCAAAAAATCAAAAAAATCAAAAATTAATTAGAATTATTTGTTTATTGCTATGTTTGGAATATTATTGCATAAATATTTATCATTAAATTAAATCAACTATATATCGTTACAAGACATCACAGGAGAGACACTACATGGAGGGGCAAATCAAGCGCCCGATGCTCGTCTTGACATACATGCTCGTGGCTTTTGGGAAAAACAGCGATCCACGTTCTTCGATGTTCGAATCTGCCACCCAAATGCAGAAACATATCAAACTCTGACCCAGGAACAGATCTATACTCGACACGAAGAAGAAAAGAAACGAAAATATGCACAAAGAATCATGGAAGTCGAGCAAGGTACCTTCACTCCGCTTGTATTCACAACAACAGGAGGAATGGGAAAAGAGTGTCAACGCTACCATGCAAGGCTTGCTGAACTGATCGCAAAGAAGAAAGGAGAGGAGTATGCAACGACAATAACTTGGATAAGAACTAAAGTCTCTTTTGCAATTCTACGACTGCAGCATTGCTATGTCTTAGAGGTACTAGAAGAAGAAGGAAAATTAATGTAATAGAGAACATTTGTGACATTGATCTTGAGATTGAACTATCAAATGTGCAGTGAAGATAGATGAATATATTTAATATGACTGTTTTTTCTTATATTATATTATTACTGTCGATATTTAGAGTTTTTTATAAAAACATTATAATAGTTTTTAGGACCTTTTTTTAAAAAATTTGAGAATTTTAAATATTTTGTTAAGGAGTATAAATCTTGATAAACGTATTCATTTGAAGTTTCAACTATTTGGATAAATAGAATTTTAATATTTGTCAATTATTTAGAATTATTTATGCATAATAAAGAAGTTATTTTTCATTATTATTTTATTAAAAAAAAAACTATATATCGTATTGTATTTTATTGTTTGTCTAAAAATACTCAACTTTACAATTTATATTATATTTGTAATATTTTATATAATTTTATTCAATTTTATCGATGATTTAATATCTTTTTCACACACCTGTAAAGCGCTGTTGAACCTTGGGAATTAGCGCTATATGAAATGACAATTATTATTATTATTATTAGAATTCAAGATATGATGGCCGCCATATCGGTAAAAAGGTCTTTTCCCACGATAAAACACGAATCGAGAGTTTATTAAAATAACTTATAAATCACTTTTGCATCAGTAAACATGAGTGTTTTAGCAAATGTTAACATTAATGTTTAACCATCAGTAGTTGTCGGATCATTGACCTAATCTGTGCCGCCTTATTCACACGCTCAGAGAACCTTTCTCATGTGGGATGAACATTCATGTATTGAGTTTTTTCTGCGCATGCCTTGGATCGAAAGTAAAGCCGGGGGTAAACTTGCTTTTAGCATTTAAAGCAATTTTGGTCTTCAATTCGGGTTATAATAGCTTTAAATCATGGGTTTTAGAAAGATTTATAGCTTCATAAAGGACATATAGTCCCAAAATCGATCACTGACTGAGCACCTAATGTTGGATGTGTGTTGGTGCACCATGCGCAGCATCAGAATGTCAAGCAGTTCTATAATACAATTGCGTATCTATTTCAACGTTTCGTTTGATATTTTTATTCGATATTACATTAAATTGATGGAGTTTTTGTAGCTGTTTGATAAACTCACAAATCATGCTTTATCAAGTCTAAAACCACTTAGTCTAAAACCACCTGATGCCTTACATAATAATTATAGCTGGTATTTCATAATATCAATAATATTATAATGATAATTATAGCATTAGCTTTCTATTAGCCTTCATAGGAAGGGCCTATAGTGGCAATGTTAATACACTTATCTATCATTAGCATTACACTGCTTTTCAATTACACGCGCGAAATGACCCAAAAGTCTTCCCAGCGAATTGGGTTTCGGTGAATGTCAATCAAAGCGTTTCCATGGCAATCTCAAGTGATTTTACTGCGATTCCCAGTCACACGTGAACAACGAGACAAAATCACGAACGAAACTTGAGTTTTCGTGGACAGCAATCAAGTGTTTCTAAGACAATTTCCTTTTGATTTGCCGCATCAGTTTCTTGCAATATCGATAATAAACGGAAAACGATCAATCCATCCAAAGACATAAGAAGAATGTATATATATATACGGCCTGACTTAAATGTCTAGTTTCTAGCTTATGAGATTCATTGTTTGCGCTGTTTGGTCAACCATTCTCAACGGTCGACTGATTTCGTTCACTGATAGGTCACGAAGGCACAAACACCTTTTATATATTTCTGATTTTCAAGCCATTGAAGTCATTGTTAAAAAATTATTTCTTTTCATTTGGGTAATATTTCCAGAGGCTCTGAACATTTTCAGATCAAGTAAATCAAGTTAGATGAACCAGTATCAGTAAACAAAATTCCAGTTCGCACGTGCTTAATTGCATTGCCATGGAAACGCTTTGATTGACATCCACCGAAACCGAATTCGCTGGGAAGACTTTTTGGTCATTTCGCGCGTGTAATTGAGAAGCAGTGTAAATGAGTTTTAGTAAACCAGGTAAATGTTTGAGTTGCTGCACAAGTTCTAACAGACAACGTCCACAGAGTATGATGTTAGACGAACCAACGTTAAGTATCAGGCAAATAACACATTTTAATATTGTAAACCGCCGTTTTCTTCACATCCAGTCTCTTTAGCTACACTACCGTTTCCTTCACACCCAGTCTATTTAGATACTCGACTGATTCCTTCACTTCCGGGCTATGAGACGCATTTACTTTGTGCGGTTGGATAGCATGATCAATTAGGTGATTATCTTGTCTTGCAAGCGCTCCTCCTCGAATTGCTTTTTCACGCAAAAGAAGCTTTCTTAATCCTACTCGAAAGCTTTTTATAAAAACAAAATAAATGCAAGGATTGACGACAGTGGAGGTGTAGGCAATGTACCAAAGAACAAACCGCGTGATGACATCCTCACTTGCACCTAATGGTCTCATGGAATTAGTAAACTCTGTGACAAAAAGGAAGCAGAACAATGGTCCCCAGCACAATGCATTGCTTAGAATTATCACAATGCTTAAGCGGAATATTTGTTCGTCCCTTTTCTGTCGGCACTTTTTCTGTTTGTCGTCAAAAAGCTCGTGTAATTCCTGTGAACGTGCATATAGTTTACATAACATTATTGAATACAATATCGTAAAAACTGCGAACGGAACGAAGTATGTCCCGAAAATAAAGGCTGCAATGTACACCATATTCGATGTCTTCGATCCAGTTGTACTCCAATCCAAGCTACACCGTTGGACTCCAGAATCGTTGCGAACTACATCTATAAAATAGAAATACGGCGCCATCAGAGCCGTGGCCATCAGCCAAGTAAGAGCAATCACGACTTTGTATTTCTTGCTCATGTTGTTTGCAAATTTGAATCTCAGTGGGCAAGCTATGGCTACAAATCGATACGCGGCCATCACAACCAGGCTGTACATCGATACCACGGGCGATATATCAGTCAAGAAACTCAATAGTTTACACAAAACTCTACCAAACATCTCATCTACTAACCACTTGTTAAAAAGAACCGCTTCTGATATTTGTATAGGGATTGCCAGCAAAGGTATCAGCAGATCTGAGATGCTCATGTTCACGATTAAGTAATTAAAATGGGTTCGAAGATTTTCGTTGTAAAATACTACAGCAATGACGAGGATGTTACCAAGTAGAGACAGAACAAGCTGTATGCTGTACAAGACAAGCTGGGTCGTCACAGACAGACTGTGGGAGGTACAATTGGTTGTACATGTATTGGTAGGACTTGATAGATTGTCCATCTCCACTAGAAATTACCCTGTAAGAAAAGTAGACTTCAGCTTCATAACTGAATACCACGCCCCTAGACCGAAAAGGAGTTTGGGCCGGAAGATGTAAAACTTTGTGTTGGGTTTGGTTGTGTCTGATTGAAAGTATAAACTTCTACCTAGAACGTTTCAGTCAATGCTGTGACCTTCTTCAGCTAGTGTGTAAGAAGAAGGTCACAGCATGACCGAATCAGAGACAACTAAACCCAACACAATTTATCATGCCTGATGATTACACCATCTTCAGTTTTGATTTAGATTTTTAAAAACAAAATCTAAAAAGCAGTTCTTAAGCGCACATTGAAAAGAAAAATCGGACACATTCGTGAATTCAGAATTGGAACCGTTACGGCTAAGAGCACGTGATACGACTCCATCAACTTACATGAAAAGTTTAGTATAAAATTGTAACTTCAATTGTAACAACTTTTAATTTAATTATTTACCAATATACTCAGCTTAAAATGCATCGATTTTTGTTGATATTTACGTTTATACATCTGAATGAAAAATTGTTGACCTCCCCAAAATCGTATAGATACAGAAAGTAGACCCAAAACAGAAAATATGTTTATCAAATTCCTGCAAAATTCCTGATCACTTATTTTGTACTGTGATAAAGAATGATAAAAACTTGCAAAAGTCTTCCTTGTGCTAATGTACTTGGTAGTGGAAGTAAAATCTTAAGTTTTATTCGACACGCGTAGCCTCGACGAGGTACAAATTGCCCTTTCTTTGTCGTCTTCGTCTTCGTCTTCTTGTTCGTCCGTACCAAAATGCAGTGACGTCTCTACAGCGCATGCTCAGCGCTACGCAGTGAACGTCGCGTATTACAACTTGCCGATTCTATTCTCGTGAGGATGACATAAGCCTTCTGACTAGAGCCGTTTGCTTACGTTTATGATGTTTTCGAAAGCAAGCGAAGTCAACGATTCTTCTCCTTGGTCGAAATCAAGAGAAAATGAGGTAAGAAAAGGAATCTCCGTGACCCATCATATTTCCCGTTTGATGCTATTTTTAGAACCTCGGTATCATGAAAGCGCGGATGTGAACATGTGGTCGGAGGATCGGAAAACATGGTGGCTAATAATCAGTCAAAAAAATACGAAAAACCTCCGTGAATTCCTCCTCTTGAAAAGGAAAAAATAGGAAAAGCGCCGGCAACGCGAAAAAGAAAAAAAGGAAAAGAGGCAATGCGAAAGCTCGCGCGCTCTCGACCAGTCAGATTCACTCTAAAAATAGCATTAAACGGGGCCTATGATTGTCCAAAGATCTACTATGCGCGATTCCTTCTCTTATCTCATCTTCTCTTGTCGAAATCAAAGAGCAAGAGAAGAACGGGCGGCCATTCGCGTTTCGTGCTCCTGTGGTTTTGATAACGTAACTTCTTCGGTAATCTTAAATCACAATTCTATCTGATAAATGCTACCACTCTAGTATGTGGTTACTGTATACAGTTAACACGGCAGACATGTTTTCACTTTCTAGCGCTACAATGTGCTTAAGTGTGTTAAGGCCTGAGTTGAATGCCAGTTACGACTAAAATCGATTTATTTTTATTTTTCCGTTGTTTTTTTGTTTTGTTTTGTTTTGTTTTTGTTTTTGTTTGTTTCTTTGTTCAATCCTCGCCAAAATTGGCATTGACACATAACTTAATGACCTTAAAATTAAAAAAAAGGAAGAAAGGAAGAAAGGTTGGCAAAACAAAACAAAACAACAGATCATTGCATAAAAGTAGAACATACTCACCTTACAAAATGGCGGCTAGTAGAGAAGGAGCGGAGAGCATCGCTTGAATCGATATTCAATCGATCTCGTGTTGAATTCATTCGGAAATGTTTGAAGGACGCCATATTGATCCAAAAACTTGCTTTTTAACTTAGTAGGCTGTTTCGATATTTGGCAAATATCAGGAATCGCATTTTAATCGTAACAAACCCGCCGAAAAGTCGTGTAGACTTCGTGTAGACTTCGTCGACACGAAGTTACGGACTTTACACACTTGATGACCGATAGTGGTTTACTGGCTTTACAAGTCAGTTACTACAAAAATTCATCAAATAGATAATTTAATGTCATCTTCATCGGTATAGAAATCTTAAAAACAAAGAAATGATATTCTAGCAAAATAAAGATAACTGATAAACTAGTTGAGTCAAACTATACTAGCTTAGTTAAAATTACTCAGAGAAAGCGAAAGGTCAATTAAGGAATGAATATGATAATGACATATTTCCCATGTGCCATTTCGTGCTTAGCTTCTATGTTCTAAGCTTTTGAACTGGTCAACAATTTCTCATTAAGTGGTATACAGGTGGCGCTATGTACTACATTCATTTACAACGAGCCAACAAATTAAGGAATATAGCAGACAGCCCTTTCTGAACATGCTGAAGTAAATAACATCAGAAAGCAATAAAAAAAGTGCTTAAAAAAATTGATTAATTGATCAATTAAATGGCTTATATTGATAAGCTTTAGAACTTATACATCCTATAATAATACAGTCTTCGTTTAGGCCTATTCTGGGCCCTAAAATCGCCTAAAATCGCCTTACGTTTTGAGCATCTTTGGGGATAATTTTGCTTAAATCGCCTAAAATAATCCCCTACGATCGCCCAAAATTACGGCGATTTTAGGGCCCGGAGTAGGCCTTCGTTTTGTATTGGTCGTTTACGAATGGAATTAACCACGAAGCGATATGTTGTCATTTTAGTACTATATAGTTTATATTTCGTATTAACTGATCTGTAAATATGAAAAACACTTAATTACAAATAGCACATTTTTTTCACGAAATATTCATGAACGTCATAAATATTGAAATATTTGAGAATAAATTTTAAGAATTATTCTCGAAATGGAAAAAAAGTTAAATCATCATAACAGCACTAAACATGTATAAGGGAACTAAAACTGACCTTTAGTGCAGTTAAAATAAGAACTTGCAGATGTTAGTTCTTCAAAGTGAAAGGCAGTGAATTGGCATTAACAACAGTCTCAGGCGAGCTTCAATGCGTTTGCAAATTGTTCCTGTTATAAGAAGAAGAAAACGTCACTGATAGTATCTACAGTTGTCAATCAAGTATAAGTATTTATTGGTCATAAAATAAAGAGAGAGCTGCAGGTGCATTGCCACCAGTACAAACATTAAACGTTTGTCAGTATATATATGTTTTATAACGTATCAAGAAATGCTATTGACATTTCATGAAACAAAAAGCTTTTGTTTAAAATGCCGCCGATGACCATAAATGGAGCGACCATTAATTTCTATTGTGATCATAATCCCCTGGCGGGAGATTTGAAAATTTTCCGACTAAAGCCGAACTGCATTCGGAAAACTGGATCAGATGATTTGATCATCTGTCACCGGTGGGGACGGGAAAATATGTGAACATAAAAGGCAAACTATTGGGAGAGAATAAGGTAGAAATGCCACTGTTTTGGTTATCATAAAGAACGAGCTCTTTTTTATCAGTTGTGAAATTATTCGACTGATTTCGCAGATCGCAGTTTATACTCTAGAAGCATAAAGTATTCTTTATCGAATGCAAATAAACTCTCTTCTAACTGTCACGTCACTGAATTCTCAATCAGCGCAATTCGCGAGCAACCCCTCAAATCTTGATCAAGGCTGGTTTGAGCTTAGTTAGGCGGACTACTTTGTATAATGAAATAATAATTTGAATCGAATAAACTCTTAGAAACGTGTTAAAGTCTTATGTGTTTGATGATAAAGTAAACAATTATGAAAGACAAATCTGCGACATTACTATCCAAGTTTCATTTCAGACACAAACTTTATTGTATATGTAAATATTAATCTAGTGATTCCAACCTTCGCCCGTAACCGAAACGTAAATTGGATTCTTTCTTAACTAGGAAACTTTTCATTACAAATCTAAGCCGGTCAAAAGATAGTTGAATGTCTAGGCATATGCAATTCAAACAATGTCAAGTCATAAAAACTGAGATTGGGATGGAGTTTTATATGATCATGTCTAAAGTGTTGTAAACACAACACTGCCTCATTTACATATGCTTCTTCGCAAGTGCCACCCGGCTTCAACAACAAGCTACTTGAAAAGTTTGCTAATTCTAACGCCAAAAATAATTCAAACTCGATGTTTCCGCTTCGAAAAAGCTTTAAACTTAGAAATAAGTTTACAAAAATCAGTATTGTTAAGAGAAACTCGCTTTGTTTACTCGTAACCATGGACGCCTTCTCGGTTTTGATGATACGGACATGAATCCTCATTCGTCTTTAATTTAATGTTACTTTTAATAGTGAAAATTAAAGGTTAATGTAGACATATATTCAAAATACTTTAGAAGGAATCAATTAATTGAGAGAATAACAAGTTTACAGTTTCTTTTGGTAAGAATTTTGCTTTTGACAGTTGATGTAAGGTTTGAAGAGACAACAACAAGTTTGATGACAAAAGTGTTTGATACCGATATGTTTTGGCTATTTAGAAACATATTAATTCTACTTTAGTTCTAACGAAAGTTTTTGAAGTATCTGACATATTTAGAAATATCTGACATACCTAGGCCTAGAAATACGAGAGCTGTCCGAGAAATAAAGCGAAGTCGAAGTATTTCCGAAGTATATCCGAACACATCGGTTTTGGCGGTTTTTCTCGCCTATTGTTTAGAAGTTGATCACCTATTGTTTTCCAAAGTGTCCCTCGAACAATAGAGCATTTCTTGATACGAGTTTCTTTTAAGAAATGCCATAATGTCAGTTATGACAAGTAGCTGTCTGTATGTGTGACTGATTAGCAAAGTTGGTCAATTGGTAACATCCCACTTGCGTAGGGACGGGGAGCACGGGGGGAACGTCCCCCCTAAATATTTGGTAATTGTCAAAATATAAAAGAAAAAAAGATATCAGAAATTAAATAAATATTTAACATTAAATGAAGTGAAAGATGTTTGTTTGTTGTAACGGTCGACGTTTTTTAAACAGGTATAAGGTGTATGTTGTCTTTTAAGAGTTTGTTTTCAATGCGTGCTTCTCTCTTTCTCTCTCCAAAAACAAAAACAAAAACAAAAAACAAACAAAAAACGTGTGCCAGTGCAAGCTCTGCCGCCAAAGTGGACGCAGTCACATCAAAACACCTACAATTTTACAGTCAAAGGAACTTTGATTGAGCTCCACTTAATCTGCTAACTAAATGCCTAGAGTCAACCTCTCCTGGTCCGACAATTTGCAAGATGATAATTAGGTAATATTGGCAATCATACGCATCTTCTGTGGTAAGCATCATATCAAGGCTCATGCTGGGGAATCCGCGCTATATGAAGGCCAAAATTTTCTTGACAAATATTTTTTTGCCCTTCGGGATGAGAAAATTTGACCAATTTTCATAAGACAAATGGATTTGCTCGTAGACGGGGGCAAATCTATTTGGGTCCATTTGCCCTTAAATTTGCTCCTATGGAACGGCCTTAACTATGAATTTTGCTCCGAACAAAAAATATATCGCTCTAATTTTGTTACTTAAATTGTAACTAGTTGGAAATGATAATTCTTCATTGCTGTCCTTATAGCCCAACAGCGTGTCAAAGCGAAAGAAATTGGGGGCCGGAAAAAAAAATTGGAGAATTTGTAGATTTGGCAGGAAATAATATAGAAAACTTGCAAGTACAATTTGTTCAGAGCTTGCCGACTCCCCCGCATGCCGAGCTTCGATCTGATGCTTACCACAGTAGATACGCGGTGAATACGTATGCATGTCAATACGTAATAAAAATAAGAGAAAGCAGCGCGACGTTTTGGAGTCAATAAATTGTTCGACAAAGCTACTTTCTCTTATTTTTATTATAATTTTTTATTACTTGCTGTAGTTCAAATCTTTCCTTTAAAAAAACACCAAAATAAACTACTTAAAATGAATAACGTGCTAAAAATAACCACTTAAATGAATAACATGCAGATGTATGGACAGGTTTGTTGACGCGCGTCCAAAAAAAAACCTTTCTTTGTTATTGTGGTAGTAACAGCAGATTCCACCTTGATTTATAGTGAATTAGAGAAAAAAAATGCACTGTTTTTCCGGTTAACCAAAAAGTTATGTGCAGTATTCCTATTGTAAGAAAGTACGATGTACGGCGACCTTTATACATAATGACTAGTCACTAGTAAGTCAGTCTTATAACATAAGAACAATATCATACAGTTAACATTACAAACAGTTTAGAAACAATGATCTAAGGCCCGGCCTTTGTATGGAGTGTCCCTTTAGTTAAGATAACTGTTTACCATTCCCTGGGAACACTATTTATAAGAACAATACCATACAGTGAACATTACAAACAGTTTAGAAACAATGATCTAAGGCCCGGCCTTTGTATGGAGTGTCCCTTTAGTTAAGATAACTGTTTTCCATTCCCTGGGAACACTATTTATAAGAACAATACCATACAGTGAACATTACAAACAGTTTAGAAACAATGATCTAAGGCCCTTTGTATGGAGGCCAGTTGTCCCTTTAGCTCAGATAACTGTTTTCCATTCCCTGGGGACACTATTTATATAGAGCACTTATCGTATATATGAATTTGAAACGAATCGCGCCGTTCTATGATATCTATAAAAACATTTGACATTCCTGCCGTAATGGTGCCGCGACTGCCGTTTGTACAGTCATATACCAAAGCTACTCTAACCAGGCCACTCGACGAAGGTTAGCATATGATATATAATCCACCTACCGCTTCTTAAGGGTGTGAAAAGTGCTTAACATAAGGTGGTAACATTCACAGCTTCACCTTTCCTTGCTAATAATTAATGAGTAGAAAATATGATAAAACTTGTCAATTAATTATTCTGTTTGATCAGATAACGGATGGATAAACATACTGACTGATTGATTGATAGGCCCCTAGGCAAGCGTCCTTGGTCGTCACAACGTTATAATAATTGTGTTGTTTTGTGTATATTTGTGTAAAGTCATCTTTCAGTGAAGCTTTGGCAAATTGCTAAAAAAACTCACTCTCACCTCTAAACTAAGCAAACCTGTCTAAATATTGAACTCCCTTATGATCGATAGTTGTCATAAACTGTAATGTTAAGATATACATTATAAACAATGCGACTCTATGTCCGTCAATTTGTTTCCTTCTCAGTCAGTATGTCTATGGATTTGCTCACAAAATTGTCTTTAAATAATCACGCCTAAAATTAACTTTCCCAGCTGCTGAATTTGAGTAGACTATAATTTTTTGTTTTCTCTACATATACATATTATTGTATGTTGTCGAGTTGTTGGCGATCCAGCTCTTCTTTTACAGTATACATATTATTATATGTATGTTCTCTTAATAAATTGTACAAATGATATAACAAAATAATCGTCAAAATAGTTGAAAATATTTGTAAGTCAAGAGGATGGCGATCTAAAATTTAACTTTCGTTTAGTTTTTGATCATGATAACGACCAAATTTTCGGCATCTTCGATCATCTTTGAGACTATTTCAGTAAATACATTATTTAAAGTCATTCAATTCCCACTGAAAACTGTGGTTCATGATTATGTATTCAAACATTTTTTTTGAATTAACCTATTACCAACACAAGAAAAGACAGCTTTGCAAATTGCAAAAATATATATTACGATTTCTTTTTATGTTTTCCTTGTATTGTGCTTCTGCATCATTGACTACTATAAAATAATTGCAATTATTTCGTTGTGGAGCCATATGTCTTTCTTGTCATATGACAGTTCTTTCAGTTTTAGAATATGTTCATAATCAATTAGAAAATACACAAACATCCAATTGAATTCATGATCAATCACCAACACTGAAATTCTTCCAAGCCACTTTTTACAAACATCCGAATATGTTGTATGCAAAAAGACTGCAGATCGAAGAGTCTGCCGGCCTTCTTTTTCAAAGACATTCAACTTTAATCTGGAAAAAAGAAATCGGTTTAATATCCTACGTAATTGACGAACGAAAACTAAAACCAAACGTAAGAAAGAAAGAAAGTGCAACTCCATTGAATTCCATTCCATTCAACTGTTTATTGTATAAAAGGTTCTCAAAGGAGTGCCAACTGCTTTTGACGATATGCATACGCCTTTTTAGAATTAAAACTGTATAAAGGTTTTTTCTTGATGAATCCTTCAAAGGGAACTAACCAATAAAGTAAAGTTGCACAACTTGTTAGCATTACCCCCGAGGGGACAAATTGGAAGTTTTGTCAAAGAAATTGATAACTTTCAGACTATGCTAATATGCAAATATTTTGTAAATTTGTTCTATAGAGTTGGTTTACTGCTTTAAAATCGATATTATAAATCTCTTACGTACTCCCTCCCTTACAAATAACAACATTTTAAAGGGTTTTGCTTGTTCCGAATAGCAATTTAACTGCGGGAACATACAATTCTCGTTAAAATGAGAAAACTTTGTCATTTTCAGTACTAATCTGACATATTCAAATTCTGACATATTATTAGCACTCAAAATGTATATTTTGGAACATAAATTGAACTGTGGTTTATTGACTCTTTTATGCAAATGTTAGTCTTACTATTGTTATTTACAAGACTTCAACACAATCAGAATTTGCAAGTTCGATACTAACAAGTTTGGAGTTTTGTCAAGCAGGCGCGGTTACAAAAAAATTATCAAGCTTCTTTAAATCCACAATTTTGTAGCGGATATGTCACTGTCGTTATTAGCAAGACCAGGAGGCCGAAGACATACACAAACGTACGATTCTCGACAATGGAAATTATTCTCACTAAGGATTAGAGAAACTTTTCACTTGACAGGGGCTCGAAATTCGAGCAATAGCCGTTTCCCAAGATACTGCAGCCGAGTGATTTCTGTACCAGCCAAAGCCTCGCTTTCAGTGCATACTCTCATGTACTGACAAAGACAGGTCTAGTAGCTAATTAAACAATATATGATTTACATAATAACAAAGTTTTTAAACAACTAGTGTAATGAGAACGAGGCTTTGGCTAGTACAAGATGTCACTCAACTGTATCTTGGGAAACGGCCATTAGTCAACAAGAGTAGAAATTGTGCGAAGAATGCATGAACAGGCTAGGACTCACATGACAAACAGTTTCGCTTCGGTTTGTCAGTACTGAACTGTCGGATGGTCTCTTCTGATGGGATATGTGAAGTTAGAAGACATCCCTAGTTAAGCGTAGTAGTAGAGACTGAAGTCATTGCTACCAGTAAGTGTCCCCTCTCCACTTCTTTTTCCAGACCCTGGTACTGATAAAGAATTTTTGCATCTTTCAAGGGATATGTTATATCATATGTCCTTGCAAATTGTAAAGTACACATTTACGTAGTCAAAAAACTACTTGACTTTCTATTCTATCCGGCAAACTCGATGACATTGTGGCTACCGCGTCTCTGAAGCAGTAGACACAAAAATTTAATACAAATATGAATAAAGCGCGCCTTGACTCAAAATCAATTCATTTTAGACAAGCCTACAAAGAATAAAAATACGACTACTTTATTTTTTGAACTAACATCGGATTCGCTGGTTTTCTTGCACTTTTACCCGGCAGGAGTTAGCGCAGGCCGAGTCAAAAAATACAAATTTTCCTTCGTCCATCAAAAACTACTAAAAAAGTCTCTACAGTGCATGGAGGGTCGAAAGCACGACAAGTAAAAGTTCAAACGAGGTCTTGTGTGTGTTTTTGGCTTCATCTGATGGCATAAAAATGTCAGTTGTTTAGTTTTTTTTGCAGCCCTAATATGCAGCATTTCGGGAGGGGAATTAGTTTGCCTCATTATCTCAGCAGCAGTAAGGGTTTGTTCCGATCAGACCTTGAAATATGCAGGCCCTGCCTGCGTAGATCGAGGGGTGTCGGCAGCAGGGATTCACTGCACCAATTATGGCGTTTTGGGGCCCGGAGATTAAAAATGGCAAAACCCCTTACTGCTGCTGGAGAGTAAAGAGATAAGTGTTATATAATGTGTGACTGCAATGCCCCTCAAGTAGATTACGAGTTGTATAAAGTTTGCTCTAATTGTTTGCGACGTGAAATTAAGCCACGAAAGCCGAGGTTTTTAAGATGTTGTGGCAGGCGAATGACCATAGAAGAAGATACATCGGCCGTGTGTGAAATCTGCGGCCGTATATTTTTTAATGCTGTGCCTTGTGTGACTCGCGGCCAATATTATGCTAACGGCGGTCGTAAAAGGACGCCGTATAAGAAAATTATTTACTTTAGAAAGTGGATGCGAATTATCTTAGGTTTAGAGCCAGTCTATGTTGATAAGAAAACTTTACGGCGGATAAAAGCTCATCTTTGTTACCGGAGAAAAAAAGAACCCACGCCACGGGGTTTGAAAAAGACTCTAAAACAATTAAAGTTACAAGAATATAATAAGGGTATTTCTCATATTTTGTCGGAAATAACCGGAGAAAAAATTCCCGAAGTTTCTATGCAAATTATGCGTAGGGCCGAATGGATGTTTATTCAGCTGCGAGGGAAAATCCGTTATTACCCTGACGTAATCTATAAGATATTTTATGAAATCGATCACAATCATCCCTTATTGAGATGGATTCCTGGGCGATGACTCATAGCCGTACAGCCAATCGAAAACCTGCCCATAATGATATGTATTTTACACAAGTTTTTACACAGCTGTGTAATATTTTGTGAAAACGACTCAGCCTGTGTAGCATTTTGTGAAATATTTTGTGAAACTACTTAACTATGCATATTTTCTAGACACTGACGTTCAATATGCAGATGACATCCCGTCTGGGTCTTTTCAAAATGAATATTTATTGATTTAGTTTTTGTTTTATTTCTTGCATGGCTTCGCTGTAGATTTTCTTGCGTAGTTCGGGATCGTCTTTTTTAAAAACTTCAACTCTAGTTTTTTGTCGTATTTCATTTTTTAATTGCTCGTATTTATTGGACTCGGCCATAATTAAAGCGAATTCATTCTCATCGATTCTGTTATTGTGAAGAGCTTTCGAAATGAGGTCTGAGATTGTATTTATTTTAGATTTGCATAACATTGTTGTTTTCTCATGTTTTGAAACCTTTTGGGTCAATTTTTTAGTCGCTACCGTGGCGACGGCTGAAATAATTCCACAGAGTCCCCCAATCGCGCTTAAAGGGATTCCGACTATAATTCCGGGGCCCGTTAAAGACGTGGCAATCCCCGAACTTGTTAAAAGGGCCGATAAAGTACCGGAAGATAAAGCAATGGCGTGGGTCACAGAGCGTGTTTTATTGTATTTTTTACGGACGCCGTCGTAATGTTTGACCTCGGCGCCTAATTCAGAAAGGATCATATTGATTTTTTGAAGTCGAAAACTTTCTCCATCAGAAATGACAGGGTATAACGGCGGAGCAGAGGGTTCTTCTTGTATCACGTCGGTCATTATATATAATGGTACAATACGAATGGCACAGATTTAGGACGGCCTACCCGCACGCCGATTTTAAAAAGTTCTCTGCCGGGCCTCAGAGCATCGAATTCGAACACGATGGAATTGCCGTCGATGTGTTTAGAGAAGATATTACGCCTGATGGGCCTTTTCCGACGGCAGTGCATCACTATGGCGACGCAAAATTAAATGCGGCGCTTTTAAAGGCCTTGGGACCTAGAGATCTTAAAGACCGCCATGAAACGCAGGCTAAAGCTCCTGGAGGTTTTCCTAAAGCTCTGGAGCTGACGAAGGCCACGTATGCCATAGGGATGGAGAAGCCAGCGAAGTTTGATGTGGATGCGATGGTGATTTATGTGGCGCCCGAAGAAAAGTTTACGATGAGGCCGCGGCGGATATTTACGGAGGTGATGTTAAAACATACGACGGCGGCGGAGGCTCATAGGTGGTTGAGGGGGCCGGATATGAGTTATTGGCCGCAGCAACTTTCGTTTGCCCTGTGGTGTGCGACGGCGGGCTGTGGCGTTGGCGTAGAAATGCATTACGAAGCGAGGGTAGACTCGTTGCTGAAGTTTCATGTTCTTTTTACCACTCGGCGCATTCTATCGCAGATGTCTGTACCGCTGCCGGGGGATGGTTATTTTCACCCTCTAGAGAATAAATACGATAAAAGCGCTTATAATAGAATTTGCAGAGAGTTTCAGATTTCTCCTGATAGCGATTTTCGTTTGAAGGGCGAGAATGGAGGCCTGGGGAGAATCTATAAAAAAATATTTGGTCGTATGCACGATGTTACGGAGGCTTATGACGCAAAGATGGACGGCAAAAATGTCTATCAGTGGCCCGGCGGCTTCTTTCATTTCAATGATGAAAGTGGCTCGTGGGGCGATCATGAGTTAGATCACATCTCGCCGCTGGAAAAGAAGCCTTATCTTTATTTTGCGCTAAGGAAGTCGAAGGGGCTTACCAAGGCGGGGCTGGCAAGGCTGAATCAGTCGATCGAGGCCTTTGTTTATACGGTGCTGGGGGCGCAGGTGAATACAAGGAGTAGTATTGTAGGCGATGCCGGCTCTGCTACAGAAACGAGAGCGGTGTTTTTGAAATTGTTTGAAGATGCCATAAAAGAGGCGGACATTTCTAAAAGCATACAGCGGTATCAGATGGCGGTTCAAAGTGCGAAGGTGCGGCTGGATTTTGCCATAGCGCCCGGCTGCTGGTTGATGCCCAGCCATTTGATATTGAATGCGGGCAGTGTGGCGGGGTATAATAACAGGCTGCAAAGGGCGACGGCAGACATGAAGATGGGTGTTAATGAGGTGAATGTAGACACTAAGCAGCCCGTGCCTCATTTTGATAAGCCGCCGAAGAAAAAGCCACCGCCTAAAAAAGAAGTACCCACAAAGAAAAAGCCTATTAAGCCGCTGCCGACTATAAAAGAAGAATACGACCATGATCTTTTAAAGGGCGGCATTACTGCTGCGGCTGTTGGTTTGGGTTATTTTATGCTACGTTAAAAATCGCAGATTTTTAGATTTTATATCTTTAGCTTTTTTAGTAGTACGGCGCCTATGGCGACGACAAGAATCCAAATGTTGTTGCCGACAAACTTCAGCAATTCGCCGCCGGTCTTCAACACCAAAGATAAGACGCTGCCTAATAGACCTGGCACGGCGGCGGCCATTTTTTTACCTAGCGCGGTCAGGCCTTGACCTATTTTTTTAACACCGGCGCCGACACCTTTTAAAGAGGTTAATATGACTCCTATGACACTACTTATAGCCACGGCAAAGGCCGCAGGAATGCCATATTTTATAAGCATGCGTTTTATTTTTTCTTTGGTGGTGAGGCCTAATTCTCGCTCGCGGTTTTCTACTTGGTGCTCTAATTCTTCTAAGCGCTCTTGGAGTTCTTGGGCCCGTCTTTCGGCGGCCTCGCGTTCTTCTTCGGTGCGGTTTTCATCGTCGGCTATTCGACGGAGTTCTTCTATTTGGAGTTCTAAGTCTTCGATGGCCTGGCGGTCTTGCTGTAATTGCTCTTCAAGGGTGCGGACTCTATGTTCTAAGTCGGCCTTTTCTTTTTGCGAGGCCTCGAGTTCGGAACGAAGGGTGACGGCGTCGGTTTTGGTCATCCCTAGTTCTTGGGTGATTTCGTCTAGCGCCGCACGGGCATTGTCTCTTTCTTTCAGGGCTTTGTTGGCCTCGGCGGCAATGGCATTTCTTTCTTCTAAAAGGGAATTGTAGCGGTGTTCGGAATCTTCGAGGAGGTTTTCTGTCTCTATGTTGTGGCGTTCTTCTTGGGATGCCAGGGCTTCTTCGTATTCTTCTTTGACGCGATCAAGTTTAGATTGTAGATTAGACAGGGCCTGGTTTTTGACCGCAAGGGCTTGTTCGGCCTCGCCTAGTTGATCTTCTAGGTCGATGGCTCTCTTTTGTAATGCGATCTTTGCATTATGCTCTTCCAATCGCTCTAAGAGGCCTTTCGATGCCATTTTAAATCCCTTGAGCGCCTTTACCGTTTCTCTAACCTCGCCTTCTTGAGTAAAAAGCTTTTGTGGCTTAGTCCATTGGCCTTGGCTCTTTTCGTTGGGAAAAGAGATGTAAACTTGGCCCTTCTGCTCAGATAGTTTTACCTCATCAAAGTTGAAGTGTTCGTAAAGCTCTCTGAGGCGCTTTTGGGCCCATTCGACCGGAGTTTGAAGAATTTCTTTTAGTGTTTCTTCATCGTGAAATTTGTTAAATTCTTCCATTTGAAGGTACTCAGGTACGGGCTCCTCGGGATGCAAACGCTCGTAGTCCCTTCCGAGGCGTCTGATATAACTGCCAGCGCCGTCGCCAAAACGACGAAATGCATCTCTAAAGATGGCCCACTTATCTCTTTTTCCTTGTTCTATCAGGGGCGCTAATTCGTCGTCGTTAAGGTCTTCTTGACCTTCTTCGGTGGTGGGGTCAAAATCCGGATCTATTTCTCCTTCCATATATATAATGATCAGCTCAAAGTTAGACCCTCATATTCTGCCTAAACAGACCGGCGGCTTAAAGGCTGAAAGGACTTTTCATCGCGTTACTTTTACGCCCTCTAGTGCAAAGCCCGGCGAGACATTATACGTCAGCGTCCCCACGCTCTCAGAAAATCTTCTCTTAGTGCCTGGCACCCTGGCGCTGCGGTTTGATTTGGCCATACAACCAACAACGGCCGACAAACGCCATTGCGTTAACAACATAGGCCGCAACATCGTCAATAGGATGAAAGTTAAATTTGCCGGCGAATGTCTTTTGGATCTCAACAGGTATGACCTTTACCACACTTACAAAGATCTATTCTTATGGCCTAAAGAGAGAGATGTGCTGGTGGAGCAGGGGATTGGCACCGATACCGTTAGAAAGATGAGAAGTGCTTCATCCAATAAGGGAAGTGATGCAGAAGCTACGGCGCTATCAACGGCCTATGGCACCAAATATGTCATCCCTTTGGATTTTGAAGTTCTGAAGACCCATGGTGTCTTTTACCCCAGAATCTTATCATCTGATATGCAGTTTGAAGTGACGCTGGCGGACACCACTAACTTACTGCAGGGCACTGACTCGGCTTTGACTGGGGCGATTCACGACTACAGTATGACCAATCTACAGCTGCAGTATGAAACCATTCACAGCGATACCTTAGCCCGCAGTGCCGCCGGTGAATACTCTGCCGGCAAGGCTTTTCTCTATGACCACGTGCATCATCACAAGACCATCCCCGTTCTAGACAAGACCCAAGATTTAATTACCGAAACAGTGAATATACCCCGCAGGTCTCTGTCTGGGCTGCTGCTGCTCTTCGTAAAGCCGTTTTCGGCCGGCCAGAGAGATTCTGAGGCCTTTGTGAATCCAAAGATTACCAACGTCAAAGTAAATATCAACGGCGTTCCAAATAAGGTTTACTCGCAGGGCCTGAAGCCGAGCGACATTTATAATGAAGTGGTAAGGCGGTTTGGCGACCACATAAGCCCCCAGCAATTCTTTCATGGCAATAAATATGCCCTGTGGGTGGATCTAAGAACCTCAGAGGACAATGATATTCACGGCCAGGGCTTAAAACTGGTCAGCACACAAGACGGCGTCACTTTGGAGATAAAACGCACAACAAATTCTGGCGCGGGCAATGATGACAAGATCAACTGCCACATCTTTGTCGTCGGCGATGCGCAAATGAACATAGAAGGTAATCAACTTCAGTCCATTGCCTATTAAGGTTAAAATATCACATTGATATACCATGATACGCGTTTTTGAAAACCCACAGCTAAATCTAAAACTCAATACCCTAAAAAAAGGAGATGAATTGTATTTTAAGGCAAAAGATGTTGCTAGGGCCTTAGGCTATGCGCGCGAAAGAGATGCCATAAGAGACCACGTATCTGAGGAGTACAAGAAACGCCTGGTCGATATAAGGGGGCGGCGAAATGAAGCCCCTTTGAATGAGCAGCCGCACACTGTCTATGTTTCTGAGCCTGGTTTGTATGAGCTAATTTTTAGCAGTAAGCTGCCCAGCGCCATAGAATTCAGAAAGTGGGTGTTTAAAGAAGTATTACCGGAGATCCGCAAAACTGGCCGTTATGAGCCGAAAAAAGACATCAAAGCCTTGACATGCTTTAAGATCGAAAATGAGTTTGACTTACATAAAAAAGTAATAGATTACACTCGCCGCTTTCATAATCTTCTCATCGTCGCCGGGCTCGGAGAAAACCAAGATACCCAGCAAAAGCGAATACAAAGTTGGCAAAAGGGCTATCAGAAGGGGCAGCCAGATCTTATAGTGCAAAACGCCCATAAAAATTATAACGGCTTTTGTATAGAATTAAAGACGCCTAAGGGCACTGGAGAGGTCTCTGAAGCCCAAAAAGAAGCATTACGAAGATACGAACAGCAGGGTTATCTTACTTTGGTCAGCCACGACTATGATGAAATAGTTGATGCCTTAAAGGAATACTGCAGCGGCCTTAGGGTTCCTTGCCCGCGCTGCCCACGGCGCTTTAAAAGCGAAGAAACCTTGGCGGTGCATATGAGAGTTATACATCGTATTTGCTTTTAAAGGTAAAAACATCTCTATGATATAATGATCAGCGCCGCAGAATTTAACAAAGCCATCAAAGAAGCCGAAACCATGACAAAGTGGCGCGATTTAGAAGTCGGCCGCATTTATAAGATTGTGAACTATGATGTCTTTGAGATACACGCGGCCGAGAGTATGAAGCTGACCCTGGAGGATGGCGATAATAATTTTTACACTATGTGGGCGCCGCAGCGGGTAAAAGAGACTTTAGAGGGCAAAGAATATACTCATATACGGAGTAATGGGCTCAAAAAAAGCCGTTGTGGCAATAATAGCTATTGGAGCTTTAATGCGGTCAAAATAGAAAAGAAAGATATGTTCTCTTAAATATAATGAGTTCCTGCGACAGCGACAGTAGTATTTTAAGCGCCGATGAATCCCGAAGCGACTGGAGCTACAGCGACATCAGTAGTGCCGATGACTCTTTACATAGCAGCGATTGGACCCTCAGTGACACGGACAGCGACGATTCATGGACCTTAGAATACGGAAAAAAAATGCCACGGCCGATTAAAAGAAAAAATCAATGCCGGGTTAATAATAGTATGTCTTTTTTTATTCTAAAAGTTTATCTTTATTTGAGGTTAAAATATTTTCTATTGTATAATGCAAAGCTGTCCAAACTGCCCAAGAACTTTCTATTATATTGATCTTCTTTATTGCCATGTCGAAAACATGGTGTGCCTTAAAAATAGTCCCGCATGCGGCGATTGTAATAAGACTTTCAGCTCTCTTGATAATCTGAACTATCATCTCAAAAGAAGAGTCTGTCACAAAGAAAAGCCAAATAAGAGATGCGGAATGTGTAATCGGACCTTTTATTCGGTCAAAAATCTTAAAAATCACATAGAAAAGAACGTATGTATCAGAGAACGGCCAAATACTATATGTGACACTTGTAATCATACGTTTTCTACGCCCCAACGGCTTAAATATCATATCGAAAAAGAAGTATGTCTTAAAGAACGAGTCAATACCACATGCGGCGCCTGTAATAAGACCTTCGCTACGCCGCAATGTCTTAAATATCATACCGAAAAAAAGGTATGTCTTAAAGTGCGGCCAAATAAGACATGCGGCTCTTGTATACAAAGAAAAAGATGCGGGTGCTGAAATCCATTTGAGTAAAATATCCTCCCGACGCCGTTGACACGGAAGGCCTTATAAAAAATCACATAGAGAGATTTATTTTTTTTTATTCGCTGCGGTATAATTATTTGAGGGTATAGTTTTTATTAGTATATAATGAATTGTGTACATTGCTCTAAAAGCTTTACCTCTGAACGCCGTTTACGGCAACATGAACTCGCCAAAACCTGTCAGACCCAGTGTCCTTTGTGCGGAAAGAACTTTTGCCGTTTACAGCGGCTACAGTCGCATTTGAAAAGTAAAATATGCTTGAAAAGGCCTATAGTGACACCGTCAAAAGAAAGAGCGTCCGAAAAATATGACTTTGGCGATTTAGAGTGCTACGACTGCGGCGATTTGATGGCGCGCTGCGATTGCCCGCATATAGAACGTCTGAATAAGGAAAAAAAGCGCATAGATGAACGCTTTGGCGACCGCGGGGCTTATTTTGACGACATTGAAGGCGTGCCATGGGAAAATCGCCCACATTGGACTTCTATGCACCACGGCAGCTGTAGAGATACTAGAGATTCGGAAAATCACATTTGGCGGTGTTTATATCCGCTCAAAGATAGATTTCCCCGAAAAGACCATAGCGCATCCGAAGAAGAAATGCTGTACTTAGATAATCCATGTCCGGCCTGTAAAAGGGATTTTGCCTCTAAACAGAGTCTACGTTATCACATGTCGCATAATGTCTGCGGCGGCGTAAGCGAATATAATGCCAATATGGAAAAGTATTATGACGCGCTGGCTAAAAAATGCGAAGACGACTTTGCGGCCGCCCATAAAGAGCGGATAAAAGAATTAGGCCAATGGCTCAAAGGGCGCTATTAAATGCAAAAAAAGGGGTAGGGCTCAAATTAAGAATGGTATGGTATTTTGGTATCGTTTTATATTTTTTTATCCTTATGCAAAAAAAGGGGCAGGGCTCAAATTAAGAATGGTATGGTATTTTGGTATCGTTTTGTATCTCTAAGAGGATAATAGTATATTACTTCTATAGCGCCTTAGAAGAGTAATTTATATCTCTAAGAGGATAATAGTATATTACTTCTATAGCGCTAAGAGTAATTTATATCTCTAAGAGGATAATAGTATTACATAAAACGATACCAAAATACCAGACCATTCTTTAATTTAGCCCTACCCCTTTTTTCGCATAAGGATAAAAAAATATAAAACGATACCAAAATACCATACCATTCTTAATTTGAGCCCTACCCTTTTTTTCGTATTCTAATCGGCGCCCTGATAGATACCATCATCTTTAGTGCGGCGGGCCTTTAGATCGGCCGTACAGCGGTGGCCCACAAACTCTGCTTCTCTGTAGATTTCATTGCAGTGCAAACAGCGCATTTTTTTCACTTCTTCGGGAATGACACAATCACTCGACGGCGACGACGTTAAGCAGTCCATATATTAAAGCCTTGATGTGCGTCCTTTGGGCTTTTTGCCGGGGTGTTTGGGTGCGGGTTTTTTAATATCTTCTTCGACCCGTGGTAAGGCGGCCCTGCCGATGGGCGGTGGCGCCATAGTATTATTTTTTTGTTTTATTGCTCCACAAAGTGGGATGGCGCTCATAACGCTGATGGGTTTGTGGCTGTAGATCTTGTCCGCCGCAGGTTTTCCGCCATGAAACGTACCATTGAGTCGAGTGCCGCCATCGCTTGACATAAGGCGAAGCTTTACCAGCCCTTTGCAATGGGCCACTAAGTGAAAAGTCACAGGTGTCAAATCTTCCCCGCTCACAGTACATGGCTCATAAGAAAAATGAACTGGCACCCTTTTGTTTGTGGTGGTTCTGAAGGGTATTATGGGCTGATTCCCACTGTCGACAAGACTAAAGCCCACATTGGCGCCATTGCCGGTGTTAATACTAACCGAGCAAAGAATGATATAATAGCCTTCAACATCTACAAAAAAACCATCAATATCCATCCACTCATCTTTTTCAAAATATTCTTTTTCAGCTAAGTAATAACTCACCTCTTGAGTTGTGGAATAGGGATTTTCCATTATATTTTAAAAATCACAGATTTTTTATAGTGAAAGAACCGTCAGAGTGCTAATGGTCATGTGATTATAAGGCCTATCTCTCTTGTCGGCAATTCCATTGACGCGAAGTTTGCCCGAGTCATCGGCCCGCACTTGAAGCTGGACTTTTTTCTTCACTTCGGCCACCATATGAAACGTGACGACGCTTAAATTCTCTGTAGAGTTGATCGGCGGTTCAAATGAAAAATGGGCCGGCTCTCGTTTATTCGTCTTAGCGCGCATAGGTAGAAAGGGTTTCCCGTCGTGATCCACAAATTGAAATCCCGCATTCACATGGCTCTCGGTACTAATACAAATACTACAAAGAATCAATTTTCGGCCGGGATAATTCACATCCACGCTCAATCCGGCCACATTTTGCCAAGACCCCAGATTATAATCTGCTTCGGTATCTAAAGCCGCATAAACACAATCTGCTCCCGGGCTGTAAGGATTCATATATACTACATCGGAAGCCTCATAAAGTCGACGACGGCTTCTTTACCCCACATAGCTAAGGTCACTAAGGCCGAGAACCGTTCGGCCGTTTTATTGGCCGCCAACTCTTCTTTGAGCCGCTCTACCTCGGCCCTCAGCGCCATTACTTCTTCTTCCAGACTCTTTTTTTCGCGCATAAATTCGACGGCCTTTTGTATACTTTCTACGCTCATATCTATATTAAAAAGCCATAGATTTTTAAGATATAATGAACCCAGAACATATTCCTTGTAATGCTCTTATCGTAGGACCCACAGGTTGCGGTAAGACTCAGTTTGTCGTAGAACAACTTTTAGGATCCTTTTAGATACAAGTTTGACTACATTGTACTCCTTTGTCCCACTTATGTAAATAACAAAAACTTGGAGCGGTATAGGAACAAAGACGATGGATTTCTTTGTAGATATCCTAGACCCTAATGAACTATCAACGCATTTAAAATTTTGGCATCGGCAGTGGGGGCACATCGCCGAGACGCAAACGTTACTTATTCTGGATGATATTGCCTGCGGCGACGACGTGAAAAAACGCACTTCAGAGCTAGTAAAACTGGCCTTTTCCGGGCGCCATGATAATATTTCCGTATGGTTACTCTCGCAGCAGCTGACCAGCGTCAGTAAGCCCTTTAGAGAAAATATCGGCTCTTTAGTAGTCTTTTACACGCCCAGCAAAAGCGACCTAGAAACCATCCTTAGCGACTATGGCGGCGAAATAACCAAAGAGCAGCTACAAGAACATATGCGGCATTTAAAAGTCAATCAGTATTCTAAAATGATTTTTTCCCTAAGATATCCTTACAGCGTGAAAAATCTATGATTTTTCTAATATATATGAACATCGAAGAGCTATTAGATGAGCCGCCCACACAGCTGGGTGATGATCAACTGAAAGAACAGCTTAATGTTTTAGTCAGCAGCGGCAAATGTAAGGAAATGATCGGCAAAGAACTGACGCATGAACAAGTCAATCAGCTGTCTGAAGCCGATGTGAAGAAGTTCTATAAGCGCTATGAAGTGGCACTTGCCAATAAAACCACAGACGCCGTCGCCGACAGCGCTATAAAGCTGGCCACTAAACTACTTGGACTTGCGCTGCCCATAGACGACGTAGAGCAACTTCAGAAGGACATAAGAGAAGACTATGTCATTGCCCAAGAACTTAAGATAACTTGTGGGTGGTTATCTTTGAAGTGTGGTAAGTTAATGGCAGTGGCGAGTGCTGTACTTCACGTTGCCCAACACATTGACTTGAAAGAACTTACCACTTCTTGGAGCGACTTTAAGAAGTCAAAGATAAGTCAGGAACAAGTTCTTGAAGAAGTTGAAGACAAGTCATCTGTAAAGTACTTAATCAAGTCGTCTGTAGCAGTACTTAATCAAGTCGTCTGTAGGTACTATCAAGTCGTCGTAGGTTACTTATCAAGTTGTCAAGTCCTTAATATATGAGTGACACCGAGCAGAAAGAAGATACTACTACCCCCGCCGCGGCCGAACAAAAGATCACCAAGCCAAAGGCGCCCGGCAGAGTAGCGGCGGGAAAAAAGCTGGCCGAGCTGAATAAAAAGAATAAAGCCAAAAAAGACCCTTCTTCGGAATCTAGTGACGGCTGGGATATCAATCCGGGCTACGTCATCGGCGGCCTTGGCCTTTTAGTGGCCATGGGCAGCTTATACCTACAGTGGAAATCACAGAAGCCCGCTGTGCATCTTGAGCCCGTAATACACCATGAGGCGCCTAAAGAAAAAAAGCGCTCTAAGATCCCGCCCATGGAGTAAAAAAATTCTCTTTGCAGTTAATATAGAATGCCCTCTACATTGATGAAGACCGCTGAAGAAGCCGCCGTACTTACTTCTCTCGTCGCCGCCGTTGGCTGGGTCGGCAAAAAGGCCCTAAAAGAAACCTTCACTGGCGACCCCAGCAGCAGCGTGATGAATTACGTTAAAATGACCGCCGCCGTCGCCGGCAGCATCGCTTTGAGAGATTACCTGATCAAAGAAAAATACCTGCCCAATAGTATCTAAAAATCAGAGATTTTTAATATATAATGGTTAGTGTCATCGCCGGAAGCATCGCCGCAGCCTTAGCCTTTACAGGCGCCAACTACGGCGGCCGCTATTTAGACAAACTGATTCACGGCGACAGTAAAAATGAATTAGCCGCCGAAAGAAAACGTCATGATTTGGCCATGGAAGCCTATGAAAATGCCCTCGCCGCCTATAATAAAAAAAGACAAGCCTACCGCGACTGGTTAGATGAAAATTACCGCGATAAAATGCAGGCCGATAAGAATTTCCAAAACACCGATTACGCCTTTAAGCTCTACGCACAGACGCATCCTCACTTTGCTCTGAAAAAGCCACCGCAGTTTAAAGATTATTACACACCTTCTAATAGGCAAAAAAATAATGAATTAATGTTTCTAGGCATTTCAGGCCTGGCCATCGGAGGCGCCGTGGCCTATTATATATGATCGTCTTTTTGAACAGTGACCAGAATCCTTTTATAACTTATTTCAACCCGCCGATCAAAGCTCACAAGGTTCGGCTCATAAGTTGCTCTTTGTACAATTCTTGGTATAATTTAATTGGCGGCGAGGTGACAAAACAAGGAACCGCTCATAAAATTCCTGATTCGCATTATAACCGCAGAACTCTGGCCAAAGAACTTGCGCAAACACGATGTCTCTTTAACGACGGGATTGCCCCATGAATGGAAACTGACCATACCCAAACAAGGTCAGTATAGTTTAAACCTCCCCATAAATGTCCTCTTAGGAACAGACACAGTAAATAATAGATTAGTCTATCATTGGAAAATTCCTTACAACTATGAAATCCATTGCGACTTAGTACAGAGCTACGACGATGGGAAACTGTCTCATGTGATGACGAAATTCCCGCCCAAGGGCAATCCGTTTGACCTGGTAGAATATCGCCCCATTTCTTTAGAGTATGATATTTGCGACTTGGTGACAGAGGTGAATATCACCGTCAAAGTCGATGGAAAGGTTGTCGATTTTAACAGACGCCAAATTAGTCTTGTCTTGGAATTTATATAATGAACCCCTATCTGATTCCGGCAACTCAATTAATAGTTAAACAAAACCCCACAGATGGAGGCAAATATAATAGCCCGCTTTGGACGGACATCAAAAATCTAAAAATAAACGCCGCGGGTTTTAAAAGCGGCATTCTTTTTTGTAACCTAAACATCGATTTAAAAGGACAAGCCAGCATTCGAATAACAGGCGAAAGCACTGTCGGAACAATCCCTATTTACCCAATAAAACAAACAGGTATGTTCTCCGCCCAACTCCCCATCCTGGATCCGCAAACTATTCGAGTCCAAATCGCAGTGGCCAGTGGAGAGGTTTCTGTTTTTACGTCGAACTTGATGGCCTTGTTTTTATGATTATATAATGCCCCGCGTCGAAGACAAACTTAAGAGGATTTATTATGGACCCGAAGGCTATTGGCGAGGAGCAGCGGCCATCAAGAAACTTTCCACGGCGGCCAGAGTTTCAGAGGCCGCGGCTAAGAACTGGTTAAAAAAACAAACCCTTTGGCAGGTTTATCTTCCCGCGCCCAAGTATATTCCCAGACCCAGTTTCACTGTGAATGTGCCCAACGAAGTTCATCAGGCAGATTTACTTTTTTTGCCGCACGACAAGGTGAGAAGAAAAACCTACAGATATGCTTTAACGGTCGTCGACATCGCCAGCCGATACAAAGACGCCGAACCCCTAACCAGCAAAGACTCTGGAGAAGTCGCCGAGGCTCTAAGTAGGATTTATAAGCGCGTTTTAAAATGGCCAAAGCTGCTGCAGGTTGATGCGGGCACAGAGTTCATGGGCGTCGTCACTAAAACGCTAAAAGACCACGATACTAAGATCAGGAGAGCTGAAGCAGAGTACCACCGGGGTCAAAGCCTCGTTGAAAGATTTAATCGCACCCTAGCGGAACGCTTGTTTGGATATCAGTATTGGAAAGAATTAGCAGATCCATCCAAAAGCAACAGGGAGTGGGTGCAGAGACTTCCAGAGGTCATTAAGGCTTTAAATAATGAGGAAACAAGGGCAACGGGAATGAAACCTAAGGATGCCATAAAGAAGAAACACGTCGAACACAAATCCTACGTTAGGAGTTCAAGAGCAGTAGGAATGAAAGAAAAAAAATTGCCCAGGGAATAGTACAGTCAGATATTTGTATCAGCCTGGGGAATTGGAAGGAGGATCCAAAAGAGCTACGGATCCCTAATTGGTCTTTGAAAACGTATCAGATCTCAAAGTCCGTCACAAAAGAAGGACAGCCCGTGTTGTATTACTTAACAGATGGTCCAAGCCGTGGATTTGTTAAAGAAGAGCTGCTCATAGTCCCCAAGGATTCAGAGTAGTGCTGCACCACGCGCCTGATTACACTCTAAGCACGTCAAACGTATATTACCTACAGAGTGACCTTTCTTATTATTTAAACGGTCCACAGAAAATTGCTGATCGTCGTTTGGTTCAAAATCCCAGAGTAGCGGTATGTTACACTTAGCACACCTTGCGTTGGGTTTATAAACATCATCGACCTGTTAAGGTCAAATACCTTATTTTTTTCCTCATCAATTCTCTTATACCGCTTGTCAGTTTCTTAAGTATATTTAGCCTTTAGCTACTTCAGGCGGTGTATTATCGTACCGTAATTGCGGACCCCACGCTCTTTTTAGTTGTTTGTAGTATTCAACTCTGCTAACTGCAGTGTAAATAAGATTACTCCAACAAAGACGCTGGTCTATAATCCATAAGTTTTCTTTAACTGTTAATCCCTGAGCACTGTGTACTGTCATACAATAACCTAACCGCCAGTCCGGCGAAGAAATAACCTTTTCTACTACAGATAGCGGCACCCAAGCCCTATCGTGTGTTACAGCATTTTCTAAAACCAAGTCAGTGTAGGGTACCGTAACTGTTTTTCTTTGAAAACGCGTGTCCCGCGGTTTATAAAACCACAGGTACTTCGTGGTTAGGGTATTTTGTGCGATGTAAATTAATGAGTAAATCCTTTTGTTATTCTGGATTGTGTAGCACGTTCGACCACTAAACACTAACTCTTTTGGATGCCATCTCGGGATAAGAATTTTTGATATTTTAAGGCTTTCAGTTCTTTACGCATTAACTTTACACTGCTCTACGTCGCTTAACCCACGTAAGGAACTTTTTAAAATCCCTACTGAATCTTTACTGGCGGTAGTTCCGCGTTTCACATTTCTTCTACATAACAGTTGGGCAGCGTTTTTAACCATTCATGGGGCATTTCTCCTCCAATAGGCGGCGGCTGACAGGGATCGCCAACAAAGATAACTTGCGTTTTCCCATCTAAGAAGGCTACAAATTCTTTTAGTATCCCTAGGGGTACTGTACAGACTTCGTCCCATAATATTACAGGCGGAATGTCGTGTATAGCTTCGGGAACCCACTTTTGATTGTTGTATCTAAAGAAGCTGTGGTACGTTTGTGCGTCGTAACCCATTTTACAGAGTTCACGTTCTAAACGGTGAGTGGGTGTAAGAACTTTTGGTTTACCAAATAATTGTAGTACGCGGGTTGTTTTACCACTGCCACCGGTACCGTAAATATAAGAAAACTTGTGATAGCTAATTGGGTCTTTTACGGTTGGGTAAACTTGCACAGTAGATTCCAACTCTCCTTGGATGTGATTATCGCTGTACTTGACTCTTTCACGCCAAGCTTTAATTTTCTCATTTTTTACCCTCCACTGACCGCTCTCTGCGAAATCTTCTTCGGCATAATGGTCTTTTATTATTTCAAGCATTTCTGGTTTAATGTACAAACTGTCTGTAGCTACACGCGGTACATCTTCTTTGTCAAATCTAAGCAGCATAGCTAATAAAGATATGTGTGCGTAAGCTAACATACTAGCCCGAAGATGGTAATATTGCGCTTTGTAGTCGTGGTAATAGCAGAGTATATGACCCAGCGGAGAATCTTCTACGTTTACAAGAACACCTTCTTCGTGGGCACGTTTAATTAAAAAGTTGAGTTCTTCATCGTCCGTTACCAACCGACGCTGCATATATTTTTCACCCATTTTAGCACCTTGTGTAAATTTACCTATAACAATTCTTGCTGTGGGGTTATCACTAGGCAACCATTGTGGTTTGCACAGAATTGACAGAGTATAGCTTCGTGGGCTGTGTAGGTTAATAAGTTACGCTCCTCAAAGAATTTTAACAAAGGCAACCGGAATCCAAGGGCTGTTAGATAAATGTTTACCATACCAAGCGTAGATTATAGGATGTAAGTTAGGTTTAAATTTCCACGTGGTTAATTTTACAAATCCTGTGGCAGGTGCATCGTAATAACCCGGTAAACTTACACGAAAAGAAACTGACTAGTCCGGATGCCCATAACGGTTATAATAGGGGGCACAATCACCAAGCCCTTTAAAACTAGCTGGATAACAATGCTTCATGTCTAAAGAAATGAATTCATCTGTGTTGTACTCCATATTCCAAAGACCGCCGTGTCCGTGTTCAACACAAGCTGCAGCAATATCTTCTGTAAACTCTTTTGGTGTCGGTTTCCAACCATTACGCCTTTTTAGCAGCTAAGAAGTCTAAACTACGACTACTAAAAACTTCATTTTCAAAATCTTCTCCGAATTCCTCACAAGCTGCTTTAATTTTGTTGTGTTCTTCTTTCGGACGATAAAGCGTACCGTTCTGTGTTATAAACTGGCTACCTTCGGGGTCTAAAAACCAAATAGAATTTTCATGTACAAAGTCACTGGGTTCTTCGGTTTCAAAACCATCAAAATAGCTTATTGTGTAAAGAGGCGAATCTTCATAGACTTTAATTTCTTTTTTTCTTGGAAATTTAACCTCACGCCAAGCATGTCCGTTGTGCTGGTAAGATAACAATAGGTCTTCCATTTTTACCGTATTTATGAGTACCATGGGTAAATAATCCCGTCGGTAATATCTTTGACCTGTAATAGCTCGTTTTAATTAATAATTCTAACCTTTTAATATTTTCGATGGTACCACCAGACTCGTTTTACAGACAGTTCCCATTGTTTAATCACTTCTTCTCTTTGCTTAGTAAGTTTTCCACCTCTAGCTGCATCGCTAAAGAATTCTCTAACTAACTTTGCAACACAATTACCAGGATGTCTCATAGGTTGTAAATTATTAGCATTAGGAGTTTTAATTTTATACGCAGAATAAATAACCACAGTTACAGGATAAGCAGCATCGTAATATAAACTATCAATACCTACCAATGCACCGGGTTTGGTATTTTTATTCAAGATAAATAGATCTTTACGATTACTTGCCCGAATAGGATTTCTCCCCTCTTCAACTATCCACTGGCGGCCATCGTATTTTATAAATGCTAACTGCAGACGAAAATCCCCTTCGGGCAGTCTATTAATAATATCTTCCGCGCGTTCTTCAGTCATCGAAGCATCTGTATTTTTTTCTATAAACGTTGTAAAAACTATATCTGCATTTGTGTTATCGATTACATTCTTTCTGAGACGCGCTATTTCTTCATTTGCAATAGGAGGTAACTCGCTTTGTAATAGCCAGTCAATAGCGTCCATATATCTATATATATTTTATATTCAATAAACAATACCAACCGACGATGTCTCCAGCAGCAGTAAGGGGTTTTGCCATTTTTAATCTCTTTGGCCCCAAAACGCCATAATTGGTGCAGTGAATCCCTGCTGCCGACACCCCTCGATCTACGCAGGCAGGGCCTGCATATTTCAAGGTCTGATCGGAACAAACCCTTACTGCTGCTATCTCCGCCATGAATATCTTGTAGTTAATGACCATTCCCGCAGTCAGACGAACCTATGAGATTCCAGGATTTCGAATACTAAAGTAGGGTCTCTGTGATTTCGGAGCTTACCTTTGGGTTTCGACTCGTGCTTCTCGTATTGATGAGAAGTGCACTACTGCATTAACGGGCTAAAGATAGAATCGAGTATCAAGCCGATCGAGTTTGACTGTTATGAACGTCCTCTGGACAGACGGTATTTCAAAATATATATTCATCCGGAACCATCGGTACCATTCATACTACGCACCCGTGATATTAGCCACTTTCATCAAGTACGTTTGGTTTGTTTTTAATTCTCTGAGAGCTTAAGTGGTATTTCTATAGCTGACCTCAAGATGATTGGCGGTTCTTTAATGAGATATGCCAATTATACAAGTATGAGTTATGAAATATGCCTTATCATACAAGCACGTACAAGGTGTGAGGTAATAATATTTCATGAACACATTGTAAGAGTACTTTTATTATTGGCTAAAACCAAGATGTACTTCCAGATGGCGTGTTGAAGAAGGTGTTGCAAATAATAGGAAGGCCGAAAATGGTACCACGAGCGGTTAAATAATACCACGCATGGCCGCTTACCTGACTCCGATTACATTTGTAATGAGCTTATTTTCAAGAAGATGCCTCAATATAAAATTACATTATAAGTGGTACATATAATATTGGTTATTTCAAGATGTACTTCCAGTTGGTCTTTTATATTAATATACTGGCATTTTTCAAAACCGCCAAAGCCCTTGAGATTGGCGGCTACTATATACAACGTAATCTTTTAATCACCTGTCTGAATAAACTAGCTTTATGACATCTATCGTGAAAGTCTTAGCTTATAAACGTACCAGGAGTTCTCTTCTAATTTATAATAGCAATAGGGTTATTAAAATCACCTTTTTGAAAATTAAAAAAGCAGTATTACAGCATTTATAAGATAAAAAGGATTGACGTTTGGAACATTTATAATTATTACCATCTCTCTCTTTTTCGGCAACAAAAGAAATTACCGTAACTGCCTTAGTCGCCTCTCTTAGGGGAAAAATCAGCGATTTGGAATCTTTTAGGGTGTTAAAATTGAAGTTTAGAGTTTTAGCATTTCCTGGTCTCTCTTAGAGTATCAAAAGAGCCCATCGCTTATTATCACCTTGTTCTTAAATGGAAGAAATTTGCCCAACAAAAGCGGTTCAATTTTATGTTCATCATCATAATGTTCATTAGCTGGTTATCGCTGGTATCTCTTAGGGGTTAAAAATCGTCCAGCTATGCCCTTCTTAAAAGACTTCCGGTATCTTTTAGGGGTATTTTTAAAAATTTCGGACGAGCATACCCGATCCTTTTACAAAGGAGTCCCCCCCTCTCCAGGGTTAAAAAATCCCTCTGCCGGGACGGTATCTGGGTATTGTATATAGTAATAAATATTTTTTATTTATCTTTCCTGTTATTTTTCATAACATTGTCAAAAGGTCATGCTTTTGAGTTTATGATATAAATGAACTTGTTTCTTGAATCACCGAGCTTTCGGGCCCATGGCCATCGGAGTTAAATGAAGCACTCAGTTTGAAATACTTCATTTAACCTTGTTGATGGTAGCCTGATGATTATCAGAGGGTTGGAGATCGGTCAGGCTATGATGGGCCATAGACCCACGAGCTAGTCACGTCAATTCCAGGCTCGTAACATGGTATATGGGATCAGGGATCAAGCTCCAAATTATGGCCAGGATCAGGGATCAGAGGCCAGGGCTCAGGGATCATATGGGTGGGATCGAGGATCAGGGACATTGGGTCAGGATCAGGGATCAGCTCAATTTTTTGCAACAAGGATCGGAGACCAAAATTTCCGTTAAAACCCGGGATCAGTGAGACAAAAATATACCATGTTACGAGCCTGCAATTCAATAGTTTGAGTTCGGTGCTGAATTAGGAGTGACAGTGAGATTAGTGTTGTCGATCTCTTCGGCGCCAACAATTTAACATTTGAACTCATGAAAGTACCGTCATATGATGAACTTGATAATGGGCCATTGGCGCGAAAGCTCGGTGATTAAAATGTTAATGGTTGAAGAAACAAGTTCAATGATATACGATAATAAAATAACCACGCTGTTAGCTTATCATATTATAGGTTAATTAAAGATATACTGAGAAGATGTATGTGACTGAATTGTGATATATTAACAATACTGAAATGATATAGTTTTTTTTTTCTCTGACCACACAGACCACACAATGCTTCAATTCCATATTTGATAATCTGACTCGATTAATGCTAAGTTAGTTCAGATATCCTGTACCGTCAATATACATATACACTTATTTCAAAAATCGTTCAGTTGTCGCAAGTCAAGCTTCGAGCGTCAAGCCAAGACCGAAATGAATGCTGGTTTTATGATGGTAATATATTTAAATCACACTTGTTTCTATAGAACTAATTACAAAATATGGTCATTTTACGTGCTTGTTACTCTATTGCACTTTATTCTGTTGATAACAAGTTGATTTGAATACCATAAAACCAGCATTCATTTCGGTCTTGGCTTGACGCTTGTTGCTTGACTTGCGACAACGATTTTTGAAATAAGTGTATACATATATATTGTTTTTTTTTTCTTTTTAATATACATATTATACGAATAAGAAGCCTTATTTATATATCCTTATATTATTAGTATTACTATGTATTATATTTACTTGTATTATTATGTATTAAGAGGAATTTTTTTCCATGACGAGCAATAATTGGCGAAAAGCGCCAAAAGCTAAACCTTCGTGCGAGTTTTCATCAAAATTTTCGTTCTGGATTAACACTCAAATCTTTTTCTACCGGTTAAAAACTGATGTACCAAGATATAATACCTGTTTAAAACGGATTTTTGCATTGTACAAAGACTTTTCTTGAAGTTGTGTTGGGATTAACGGCTTTTTCAAGCTAAATATAAAGAAAACATACCTGAACAAATGAGCAAATGAAGCCCTAAACCTCGTTAAGTTTCGATTCAAATTCGTTTTGAATTAACACTCTGATTCAACTTTCATCGGCCAAAACTACTTACAAACAACTTAACCTTTCTGACAGAAATGATTTTAATTTTGTACAACTGCTATTCTTCATCTCAGGAGTTTTTATCACTCATTGCTCGAACTTGAAAAAAAATCCCCTCTTAATTATAACCGTGTGGTACAAAAAAAAATCTTGAATCTTGATAAATAAAGGAAATTATTTCGATCGCAAAGATAGATTTTAACGAACTTGAAAAAAAATCCCCTCTTAATTATAACCATGTGGTACAAAAAAAATGAATCTTGAATCTTGATAAATAAAGGAAATTATTTCGATCGCAGAGATAGATTTCAATGTTTTATCTTGAAAGTGTTTCCATATGATCACTTGCGGTTACTAAACAATGTAGTATTCATGTGGAAATAAAGCTTTTACGTTCAAAACAACACTTTTTATAACACCCACAACATGGAACTGTTCCTACCGCAAAACAATTAAGGCTGCCACGAAATGCCGCAGACAGTTTATTTGTTGTATCTTTGTTATTTTATCTACTCGGAATATAATTTTTTGTTTTCCCTTTTTCTTTTTCTTCATATATATGTTCACCGATCTCAAAAGATTTAATAATTGTTCTGATCGGTAAGATTGATTAATCGCTCGACTTCATTTCTAGTATGAAAACAACTTGCTGACACTTCATGTGGAAGTGCTTACTCTTGAAAACTTAGATAAACATGAGCTTAAAATATGTAGTTGATTTGATAAATTAAAATTACTGAGATTCAAACCCTGAGCCTTTCTAATCCACTTTACTTACCGCTACGAAACGAAGCAATCCGAGGCATCTGGAGTTAAAATGACAATTTTATACACCCTGAAACTCAGTACCATCTGGTACCCAAACAACTTCCTTTGCTTGTAGAATATCGGGCGCCGGATATCGATATGAAAGGTATGCAAATGTTACAAGACACAAATTGAATAATCTAGTTTCCTAGTGAATTTCCGCGAAATATCTTTATTGAATAGCAAGGTGTAAATGATTGTGTAGTACTCGCCGGAAACCGTGTTAGGAAAGTCCTAGCCTTAGCCTACCAGTTGAATCCCGACCCTGCACTACCGTGATCTTTGCAAAATTGTCATGTCATGTCCCTTACCTTGTGATGTGACCCAAATAGACTACGCGAAACCTGTAAACTATACCCACACCTTCTCGATCTAGGATAACAGTTGATGTTTTATGATCAATCGCTTCCTTGATCCTTGCAGATTGGTCTTCAGTTAATTTACAAACTGTTTTCTAGATCTTTGAACCCAAGAACAAACACAGTACGGTTTATCAAGTAAACACTCCCTACATTTCCCCGCCTTAGATGATATCGAGTAAGATTGACAAATTAATCAATAGACTAGCTATTTCTAATAGAAAGTGAAGTGCTGCGAGCAGAAAACAGCTGGTGTATCCACGTTAGCAGAACTGTTCCCCTAAAACTCACGAAAGTACACCGCTTTCTCATCCTCGGGGACCCAGGGCGAAAGGAGATGGGGAAGGAGGGGGAGTGTGTTGTGTGACAAACACTGCTAGTTGACCTTCAATATTGAACTAGACGCACTCGTGCGTTCACTCCCATGTGAAAGGGAGCCCAAAATCGGCTTAAAAAGGACATTTAGATTAGCTGCCGCTAGAGTAAGAGCGATTGATGTGAGGGGGCCTGGACCCTAGTTGAGACACGAGGATGAGTTGTTGAAAAGTTCTGTAAAAAATAGTACTCTAAGAGGACATGTGGTTGCCAGTTATTTGAAATAAAGAACCGATAAGACTAGTCTCCTTCGCAGCCGCTTTTTAGTCTCGTCACGCCAGGTGAGGATTCGCCTGGCGTGACGAGACTAAAAACGGCTGCGAATCGAAGGAGGCTTCGATAAGACCTTTTACCATTTCAATACAGCTGTGATTTTTACCTCTACAGAGCGACGGTCTCCGGAAAATATGTATACAATTGTTGGCTAGTGTTACTGTTGTATTAAATTTGTCGAATAGTTTAAGCAAGTTCATTCAAATTTATGGCTAACTTTGAATTCATGACCTTTGGCCGTCAGTCTGTCACGGCAACTCATGACTCTTGCAACAATCGAAAATATCGTTAAAACCTACCCAAAAATTCTTGAACTGCTCCAAAACTTTATCTTTACGATAGCGATTGTCCAAGAATCCTAAATGAATTGATTTTGGCCATCCAAAGAGATCCAAGCACTCAAGACTTTACAAGCCACAATTCTTGACTTGCAAATAGTTCGGCCGTCCAAATACAAACAAGTCTTGGCCCCTTCACTTTTGGGTTGGCTCCCGAACGAAACCATCACTGTCTTGTGCATTGCCATTTCAAAGAAATAAGGGATATTGTAGAGACAACTTGATCTTATTTACACACACCATTTTGTCACGCGTACGCCAGTCATATCATCAAAACTGGATATGAACCGGACTGGTTGTGTTCGTGGTTTGTTCGTAGACAAGTATAGCAGCCATATTAATCAATAAAACTTTGCAGTTTTTTAGTCAAAGAGTAAGGTTAAATGAAGTTTTATCGTGTACATATTGTAAAATACGGACATCTAATTCAAAAATTCGTGTTTTAAAGGTGAACATTGAATACAAAAGTTCGACTAAATCTCGGAATGATTTCGTATACTCAGTCCTCACTTCGTAATCGCTTCGGACTTCGGAATTTACGGACTATCACAGTCGATGGCATAGTGGTTGCCTGGCTACTAAGCCGGCAACCACAAAAATAAAAAGAGTCAACCCGAAATTCATCGTGATTAGACTTACAAAATTGGCGACCACGCCAGGACGATGGCGGCAGAAGACCTCCAAATGGAAATTCAGTCAATAATTTACGGTTCGAACGCCGAAGAGTTGAAAATCATCGCAGAACACTTCAAAGTGGAGCACGAAGACAAAGGGAAAATGGCGATCGCTCGGAATGTTTGTGAGAGTTTACAGACCAGATTAAGTCAGCTCGAGGAAGCAGAAGTCATCCCTTACCTCCAAGAAATAAAGTTAAAGCAGCCTAGTACCCAGGCGTTCCTCTGCGAGCGCGAAGCGCGAGCGAGACCTGGGGCGAGCGCGTAAGCGCGAGAGAACGCCTAGCGAATAATGCCAAAAGTGTCCCTGATTTGACCAAAAGTGTCCCTGACCTTTAGCGGACTTAACAACTTGAATTTTTAAAGTTTTTCCAACAATTTCGGTGGAATGAGTATCGACATTCACCAATATAAACCAAAAATTGGATTTTTACGAGTTTATATGTTTTTAAGAAGGCATAGAGGAAGATTTTAGACTGTAAAGGGGATTTCAGAGTCAAGATACTACGCACAAGTACATTTTATTCAAATCTATTACATTTTCAAACAATCACAGTCTTAGCAGTGATTATAAAACTAACTGAGTGAAGTTTGTTTACAATAAAATTTGAATGGAACCCTGTTGCGGCTAAAGGGAACTTGATAAATATCAGATACATTACATTTATTACAGAGAATCTGACGGAGATTTGTTTTATTTCAAGTGCATAAATATATGTGGATTTAACTCAACTAGTGATAGTAGTCTGTGTAAATAAAGCAATTTCAATTCACCAGAAATTTTAGCGGTATAGATAGCCGTTAATTACTAAGAGATTTTACCTTCGAAGTGGAGAATCGAATAGACCGAACACAACTTATCGTATTGCTTCGATCGATGCGAACACACAACCGTTAGAGTTTTGAACTCAGTTCAATTCAGTTAATTTCACATATAGGGTGTCTTGTGAGATCCGGGAGCATTTAACTGTGAAGTTAACAGCGTCTTCTAAAGCATCACGTTTGTCTCGAGTTTGTCTCTAAGTTAGCGTCCGCCATCTTGAACTTTGGCATTATTCGCTAGGCGTTCCCGTTGGAGTCACTCTGTGACGTCACGTTTTGAAACGAGAGACGGGATAGCCTGGGGACTAGGCTGAAGTTAAAGATCAATAGCGACGATAAAAGCGGAAAAGTGTTAAAGAGCGAAAGTGTAAAGCCATCAAATACCGAAACGAAGTCAGTCTCAAGCGAGAGTCCAGTCGATAAATTGTTGACAACGAGTGCTTTTCGACGACAGTTCAAGATTAATGGACAGATAGGTGAACCTGAACAGAAAGACAAACTCAGTTTTACTTCTCTAGTGAGACAAATTCAAGCAGGACTGTCGCAGGGTTATAAAGAGAATGAAATTGTCGATGGAATAATTCGCGCCATAACACCAGGAATGGTTCTTCGCCGATACCTGGAAACATACAAAGATTTGTCACTTGATCGTCTCAAGAAAGTACTAAAAAGTCACTACGGTGTTAAGAATACGACCGAACTGTATCAGAGTCTTGCCTCAGTCTCACAAGATGCAAAAGAAACTCCACAAGCCTTTTTAATGAGAGCTTTAGACCTAAGACAACAAATATTATTTGCTTGCTACGAAGGAGGAGATAACAGCACTTTGAAATATGATACACAACATGTCCAGAGTTTGTTTTTAAGATCAGTAGAAACGGGATTGCAAGATGAGAGTATCAGAACCAAGATTCGTCCCTTTTTGGAAGATCCTGAGGTGGAAGATGAATTGCTAATTCAACAGCTAAACAAGGCAGTGTCAGCAGAGAATGAAAGGCTAAAGAAATTGAAGACCAGCAAAACCAAAACAGCAACTACAGCAGTGGTATCAACACCTATCTCTACTGCAAAACAAGAACATCATTCAGGAGCAGAAAAGGCAAGAGAAGATAAAATTATGGCTACATTGCAAGCAGTTAGATCCGAAGTGGCCACCTTGAGAGAGAAAGTTGAAAGGCAGTCAATAAGTAGCAATACGCCTAGTGGTAGTGGAAGTAAAAGACCCAAGAGAGCATGCAAGAAATGCACAGATGAGGATACTGTCGACAGTTGTGATCACTGTTTTCATTGTGGTAGTTCTGAGCACTGGTCTAAAGGTTGTCGCAACAGGGAAAGTGGAAGGATTCAAGCTTCGGGAAACCGTTCGAGGTTACAACTGCGGGACAAGGAGTAACCTCATCACAAGAAGCCACATTAACAGGCAAGTCCCTTATTTGTGTTGTATGTAAAGTATCACCATCTAGTGGGGAACCACTAATGCAATGTTCCGGGTGTAAAAGTGTGAATTATTGTAGTAAAAAGTGTCAACGGGCTCACTGGCCTGGACATAAGACAGTTTGTGATGCCATTCAGTCACTGGAAACAAAGGAAAGAATGCAGTTGGATGACAGTACAAACTCAAACATCTTTGTGTCACACCTTACACCCAAGCAGTATGATGTTGTTGCCAAATTGGTTGGGGAGAAATGCAAAATACACTGTGTTATTAATGGGGTGGAGACTGACGCCCTGTGGGACACTGGTTCACAAGTATCTATTCTACCCAGGGGTTGGCTGAAGAAGGATTGTCCAAGTGTCAGTGTACGGGACATTGAGGAACTGTTAGGTACACATGTCGAACTGAACCTTACTGCTGCTAATGGTACATCTATTCCTTATGAGGGTTGGGTTCCAATTGAATTCAAGTTAGGCACAGCTCAATGTTCAACTCAACAAATTGAAGTTCCATTTCTTGTTGCTCGAGAGGGAGTTGAATGTCCAATTATTGGTTATAATGTTATTGAGTCCATTGTGAAAGAATCTGGTAGTGAAACAACCCCTGAGGACACAGGAAGCCCAATACTTGATGTTATGAAGGGAACATTTGTTGAGACAAAAGTTGAAAGTGTTAGTGCATTGGTAAACCTGATACAAACTTCAGACACATCTGATGAACTCTGTGTAATTAGAACCCCTAAAAGGAACCTTGTTATACCAGCGGGACATACAATCAAAGTGTCATGTCGTGCAAATACGGGACCAATCAATGAGCGTACTCCTGTACTTTTTGAACCGGATGTGTTAGGACAGTGGCCAGATGGTTTAGAAGTAAGTGAAGGGTTGGTGTATGTCAAACAAGGTAACAGTTCCCAAGTTAAAGTGACTGTACACAACCATTCAAAACATGATATACCCCTTGGCAGTCGTACAACTTTAGGCTGTCTACAAGCAGTTAAGTCTGTTACCGCTGTTGGAGTGAAACAGAGCGACATAGGTGTAGAGGGGACTCATAACCCCCTCCCAACAGAGCCCAAAGAAAGTGAGCCAACTGTGTCTGTTCCGGAACCGTCTGATGAAGATAAATATTGCCCAGAGGTAGACCTCAGTAATCTTAAACCAGAACAGAGACAGTTAGCCCAAGAGATGTTGAAAGAGGAGTGTGAATCATTTGCTCGCAATGAGGAGGACATTGGTTGTATCCCTGAACTTGAACTTGACATTATACTTAATGATAATCAACCAGTTCAAAAGAGGTATGTGTCTATCCCAAAGTTTCTGTATGCTGAAGTTAAACAGTACATAGAAGATATGTTGAACCAGAAATTCATTGCAAAATCAAAGTCACCGTACTCGTCCCCTGTAGTGTGCGTAAGGAAAAAAGATGGGACATTGCGATTATGTGTAGACTATAGAGAGTTGAACAAAAAAACTGTGGCTGATCGCCACCCAATCCCAAGAGTTCAAGAGACCTTAGATAACTTGGGTGGGTGTGAATGGTTTAGTGTATTAGACCAGGGGAAAGCGTATCACCAGGGGTTCGTATCTGAAGCTAGTAGGCCACTCACTGCATTTATCACCCCTTGGGGACTTTATGAGTGGGTACGTATACCATTTGGCCTGCAAACAGCCCCAAGTGCATTCCAGAGATTTATGGAAAATTGTTTGGGAGATCTTAGAGACAACATTGCCATCCCATATCTAGATGACGTAATAGTATTCAGCGCAACATTTGAAGAACATGTTGAACATTTGAGAACAGTATTAAGGAGACTGCGTGAGCATGGAGTGAAGTTAAAGCCTCGCAAATGCAATCTGTTCAAACCAGAAGTGTCTTTTCTGGGGAGGATCATCTCAAAGGACGGTTATCGGATGGACCCAAAAGGTGTCAAGGCAGTAATCGCGCTCAAGGAATCGAGACCAGAAACAGTTGGAGAAGTAAGACAACTCGCAGGATTGTTAAGCTACTACAGAAGATACATCCCAAATTTTGCCAAGATAGCGAAACCCATCTATGATCTTATAACAACAGTACCGACTGATGCGTCAAAGAAAAAGGGACAACTTCCATCAAAAACTCCTGTGTGTTGGGGGGACCACAGTCAGAAGGCACTTGAAACACTAATTGCATATATAACAAATCCACCAGTAATGGCCTTTCCTGATCACTCACAGCCCTACGTTGTCCACACAGATGCGAGTACCGAAGGATTGGGTGCCGTCTTATATCAGAAACAAGGAGGAACGCTAAGAGTCATAGCTTACGCATCGCGAGCACTGTCCGCCGCAGAAAAGAAGTACCACGCAGGAAAACTAGAGTTCCTGGCCCTCAAGTGGGCTATTACAGATCAATTTAGAGATTATTTGTATTATTCTCCCAAGTTCACGGTGTATACGGATAATAATCCGCTTACGTATGTATTAACATCTGCAAGACTAAATGCGACCAGTCTTCGATGGATAGGAGAGTTAGCTGACTTCAATTTTGAAATAAAGTACAGACCAGGCAAGTCAAACGTAGATGCCGATGCTCTCTCGAGAACACCAGAGAATATCAACAAGCTGATTCAGGACTGTAGCCAGTGCATTGACCAGAAAGTGTTAAATTCTGTAATTTCAGCTGTACAAGAAGGAAGCCAACACCAAACAGCATGGCTGTCATCAGCGTCAATGGCAGTTCACTTGGAAGAAAAACCTGAAGTGTCAACTACTATGACTGTGGAAGAACTCGTGACTGCTCAGCAACAAGATTCTTGTATAGGTCGTGTTATCCAGTTCAAGAACGATGGTCAGAAACCAAGTAGCGAGGAGAAGCAGAAAGAGTCAGCAAGTGTACGGCAGCTGTTACATGAATGGGACAGACTGTGTATTGCAGAGGACGGATTGCTATACCGTAGAGCTGGGACGAACCAACAACTAGTATTACCTAAGAAGCTGAGACACACAGTTTATGTTGAATTGCACGAGAACATGGGACACTTAGGACCTGATAGAGTTATAGAACTGGCTCGAGAAAGATTTTATTGGCCTTTCATGAGAGCAGACATCACCCATTATGTCACTCGGGTATGCAGTTGCCTTAAGCAGAGGAAGCCAGCACAAAACACAAGAGCACCACTACAGCCAATAAGTACAACAGCACCTTTCCAGTTAGTGTCTATGGACTATCTACACCTTGACCAATCCAGTGGTGGGTACCAGTACATTCTAGTAATAATGGACCACTACACAAGATTTGCACAAGCATATGCTACTCGTGATAAGTCTGGTAAAACGGCGGCAGATAAATTGTTCAACGATTTTATTCTCAGATTTGGATTTCCAGAGACTATTCACCACGACCAGGGTGCAGAATTTGAAAATCAACTGTTCTATAACCTAGAGAAGCTGTGCGGGATCCGTCACTCGAGAACTACGCCATATCATCCCGAGGGTAACGGACAGGTGGAGCGTTTTAATCGGACACTTCTCTCAATGCTTAGGACACTCCAAGAGTCTCAGAAGTCACGCTGGAGAGATCATTTAAATAAAATGGTACACGCATATAACTGTACTCGTAATGATTCCACAGGTTTTTCACCATTTTACCTTTTATTTGGAAGGAATCCTAGACTTCCAATAGACTTGAAGTTTGGATTGAAACCATCTAAAGGCTACTCCACTTATCCAGAGTATGTAAAAAAATGGAGAGCGGCAATGTCTGAAGCATATAAGGTAGCAACAGCCAACGCAGGAAAAAGCGCGGAGTCCAGGAAGAGACAATATGATAAGAAAGTCAAGCATGCCGTTGTTCACCAAGGTGACCGTGTGCTTGTAAGAAACTTGAGTGAGCGTGGTGGCACTGGAAAGTTAAGGTCCTTCTGGGAAAATAAAGTTCATGTTGTAGTTGGAAAGAAAGGTGAAATGCCGGTATACGAAGTAAAACCAGAGGATGGAAATGGACGTATCAGGGTTTTGCACAGAAATTTATTGCTACCCTGTTCACATCTTCCAACTGAGGAAGTACAAGTACAACGAAAAAAAACCAACAAGCGAAACAAGAAACGCCAAGGACAAGTCTCTTGCAAGAAGACTACCAAGTTACCAACGGAAACAGAGAATGATGAACCAGATGTTGAAGAGATTGGTTTCACTCCTCAAGCACTGGAAACACTGTATGAAGGTGGGCATGATGTAAACCCGGAACATGATGTTGACATGGAAACTGTTGTCGGAGATGATGCAGAAGCAGCCCTTCAGACTTCTACCTCAGAAGAAGATGAACCAATAGGTCAAGAGGCAGAATCAGATGATGACGACAACGTCCCCAGGAGAACACAACGTGTATCAAGACCTCCAAACAGATTAACGTACGATTACATGGGACAGCCTTCCATTCAACCATGTGTTACTGCGGGAGTTCAAGGCGTGTCAGTTGTACCTCAACAATGGTGGAGACCCCCAGTGTTTCAATGGTATGCTGTACCAGGTATCTATGGACAACCGTGGTCGTGCTATCAACCAGGAACTGTTTATTAAGGAACACTGTTTATTCGCCAAGTAAACACCCCCTTTTTGTTTTGAACTGTTAATATTTAAGTTACACGAGACTCTGATTCGCAGTAATCTCGCGAGGGATTTCTGAAAGACCGGAAGCAGAACACAGCAACCAGAAGGCAACTGGCCTTAGTATAGATATTGCAAAAACTTTAGATAATGTATAATGAGTACAAGTTATCATGTATTAGAAGTATCAGAGTAAGGGCATCTTGGAGTGCGCAACCAAGAGTGCCATTAGTTGTTAAAGATTGTGTATGTAAGACGTTTAAGGACCCATAAGTACATGTTGGGGACAACATACTTTCTAGAGGGGAAGTATGTGAGGGGGCCTGGACCCTAGTTGAGACACGAGGATGAGTTGTTGAAAAGTTCTGTAAAAAATAAAAAGAGTCAACCCGAAATTCATCGTGATTAGACTTACATTGACATGTTGTCGTTAATAAACTTTTTAACAAGACGCACCTCGAACCGTACACTGGTTGCCTGTAGTTCAACAAGCTGCAGTAGTAAAGACCTTTAATTTGTCTGTCAACAGCTATGGATTAGCGTTCGCAAAAATTTTGTACCGCTGATCGAATGTATCGCGTGTTCGTCTAGTGACATCCACAGATTACACTGTGTTACGAATAGGAGGCTACTCGCTTCGCTCGCAGCAATGATTGTTTCATCATGATCAATCATCATGTTTTTCAAAGATCTCCAATTGCATTCGCCCTACGGGCTCGTGCAATTTTGAAAATCTCCAAAAAACGGGGGGAAAAAACAACAAAACAGGCGAGAAAAGGATTCATTCCAGTATGAAATGGAAACCATCGGATTATCTATAAATACTAAAATTGTACGTGAAAATTCGAAATTCAGAAGGGTACCATCTACAGCTGAGAGCTTGTCTGATGAGAAATTAATTCCATCTGAGAGTCAGTAGGTTATGACCCAATGTTAATAACAGAAAAACGTTTTTCCGGCAGCGATCATTTCGTACGTAAAGTACTCTCTAGCGATTGCTTTTCTTTTGATATCATCGGTTGTAATGATTTCTATCTCCGTATATCTCCTTTATTAGTCGAATTACCATATAAATTGACTTAAAAAGCCGGTAGAATCCTTGTTTAGTCAACAGACAGCTATGCTATCATATCTAGTACGCTAACTTTGAAATATATAACAAACGAATATACCACTTATAATTAGTACTCTAAATATAAGTAAATAAATAAATAATGATAAAATTATAAACTGAGAAAATAGAATATATAAAATAATCTAAAAATTTTGAAATGTGGATGTACATAATACAATTTAATACACCATATTGGGCATATCACTTTGGATAAAAAAAGGTTCTGAATAAACTCTGATTTACATATATAAAAATATAAGTAATAATTCGGCCACGTTATTAAAAAGACACTTCGACCACTTCAGAAAAATCTAAGCTCCAGGTGGGAACCGAACCCACGACCTTCCGACTAGACGGATGCTCTACCACTGGTACTGGAAACTCGTATGATTATCTGAGGGCTGAGTGTGAGATATTAAAGGGTTATTAACCGAGCGCGAGGTCTGTATGGGAAAATATCAGACCAAGGTCTTGACAGTACGGACCGAGCGCAGCGAGGTCTGTACAAATAATAATGAACACTTATATAGCGCCTATCCAAAATCTGCTCTAGGCGCTTAACAAAAACATATAACATGCATGGTAGACTGTGAGCATAGGATGGCGCCTTGGGCTGCCACTACACAGTCCATACCATGAAAATCAATTTTAAAATACACTGTCTACAAATTACTGCACTACAAATTACTGTTTAAAATTACAATCAAAACACAATAAAATAAAAGCTCACTGCTGCATGATGGCCGCGTTGGCTCAGTCGAGCTCATCCGCCCTTTGACAGGTCTTGTTTTTATTCCTGCTGGGTGTCATGCCACCCTCCTCACCAGAAAGAACCTGGTGGGGGAGCCGGTTTAGACGCCGACGACCCGTCCATGTGGCAGGTAGTACTGGGTTACATGTTACCAGTAGCAGGCTCCAGCCTGACCTGACCATGAAAAGACCGAGGTCTGATATTTTCCCATACAGACCGAGCAAACGAGGTTAATAACTTATTTATTATATGGCTTTGAGAAGTCCCGCTAAAACAATTGCCAAACGCAAACTTTTCTTTTCATCCAGGACATCGGTCCTGATATGGCAAAATACAGACCATGCGTTAGCCAATCAGAATTCAGGAAATTATCTAGCCATGCATATAATAAATAGTATAATTTGCCACTTCTACATATATTAATAGGTTAAGCAGTTACAAGGCTTTAGATGACATAACAAACAGTTTTGGCAAAGCTTTTGAGTGATGTTATTCTTTAGACTTGCGCGTGAATTCACATCTAGAAATCTATTACTAGTAGCATTATGTGCCCCCGCAGGCATATATAGTCATCTCCGCGTATAGGGTTAGTCTCGGTTGTTAAAAATTTTGAGAAATTGTTCGACATTTCAGATGATACTTCATGTAAGATGACGAATTTAGAATTCATAGATTTTGTCGTATGTACTGAAACCATCAAAGATTGTAGTAAATAAGCAGCTATACTTAAAGATATTCCCTGTTAATAAACTGCAGTAAATCTGAACCAAACATAGACGAGTATGTGAGGGTGAAATGTATAGAAGTGCTATTTTATGTAGTCTCACATGAAGTTCACTAAAGTCGCAAGGCAGTACTGGGTAATTTAAATTAACAGTGAATTATGGGTACTTATAAATTATACACAGGAAACCCACGTTTCTGTCAAATGGAAATACAAGAAATACCATTTCGTTCTTGCAACTAAAAATAGGTGTGCCACTGACTGAAGGGTTTAAACAGGGTTACCCAATCAAGACTAGAATTATCCGTTAATTGTTCATAGCCAGTCAAAGAGGTGCCTTCTGTGCGCATGCTAGGTATACCAGTATACCGTGAGAATGAACCGTTCTGATTGGTTTACAGTTGCTAGCGTTGCCAGCAATGTTTTCGCACTTTATATAACCGTGGGAATGCTCGATTACGATTGGCTACAAGTCCTTAAAAACACGCTGAACCTGTTTTCCATCAGACAAGCGGAATCTTTCCAGAACTGATCTTTTCACTTTTGGTGGATCAGTGAAGAATCAGCAGTGCAGTGTGTGCAAGACAAGGTGTTGGTTTCACAACAATTTATTGAAAAGCCTGCGCTAATACCGGGGGCAATTTAGTGGCTTAGTGGTGCTATAGTTATCCTGCTGAAGTTATAACAATTATTTTTTGAGTGATAATTGCAAATTTTAATAACAAAATTCACAGCTAAAAGGGCATGACCTCATTTCAAATCCTAGCTTAAGAAAGGTATTCAAATTATTCATTTCCAACTGGTCCATTGTTCAAAGGGAGTCAATTTTAATTGCTAATATATAAAGCGCTATTCAGTAGTATATATTTTCTGTATATACTATTTACTATATTTCTTCATGCTGTTCATAAGCACTTCGTTGGACTGTCGGATTTTGTACCAACAGCTTTTGGATAAACTTCTGTTTGTCTGTTATAAGTCATATTGTATGCGTAGAACTTTGCTTTACAATCCCTGCTGTGCCGCCATTCTCAAAAATATCTATTTATCGTTGTGGTTTTCTAATCAATTTTCCCAAATTGTTCAAATTCATCTCAGTGTATCGTAAAGATCAAGACAGTTGAATTACCACCTACTACTTCTTCGCTTACTTTATTAGACAAGATCTTCATTGACTCAAATATTCATTTTATATATAATTAGTCAGCTACCTATCTAAGCCAGCCTCACAGTTATTATTGTAGGTAGCTTGAACCTAACAATTTTATTGTTTATCTATCTATATGTTATATATATATATTGTAAAAAAATGGTACTAAATATAACACGATTGATTGATTGACTCATTCATTCATCACAGACAAGATCTACGATAGCAGAAATTAATGATTAATAAACCTTGCCAGTGAATATGGCCCGCTTTAAAACATGCAAGCCTCAATCACTGGAGAAGGGAGTGGATGACTCTTGATACTTTCTTTCTTGTTGATGAATTGTCATGCTTCTTCTCATGTGGAATTGTATAAATTAAAAAAGCACTCTGGGCGATATAGCTTAATTCTCATTACCGAATAGCATTATAACTATGATAATTGCTAAATATTTCATAATTGACTTTAAGATACCCGTGATAAACTCGTCACACTAGCTAATCGTTTATGAACACGTATATGAGAGAAAAACGAAGGAAAAAATAGGATGTTTAAAGAGAGACAAATGTTTTTACGAGCATTATATACAAGCAAAACTAAAATAAACTGTAATCAAGCTGTGGTTATGATTAGACTACTTACGTCTGATGAGCACGATTGATATAAGATGATCCAAGATTAACCACTGACTATATGATATCGCTGTTTTACGAACATAGGACGCAGAATGGATTATTAGCTAGCGTTTTACTTTAGCATCAATATGAACCACACAAGAACTAAACCATATCAATTAACAGCAACGAAAGTATTATAGCTGCAGGGCAACAGATGTCAAACTGAACACTTATTGTTTCAATTTCCATTGACATGTAATATCAAAACCGCAATAATGAAATGAAGTAAAGCTAAAATATATATATGGATAAACGTATTTTCCATAGCTCTTTGTCTAAGTGATTTTGTGTAGTTTAAGTACATTTTTCTACCCACAACAAAACCTCACTTAAGCGTTAACTCGGGACACATGCTGTACGGTGTCGGTTTCGTCAAGCGCACCGCATTCCCCTCCCCTCCCCCACCCGGGCATTTTTGGCTAAGGGATTTTTCATTTAACACATTTACAATTTCTTATACTTTTGCATCTGCCAAAAAAAAACACCCTTGCTAAACCCCTGGCAATTGTCATCAAAGAAAACATCAAATAATAAACTGCACATTAATTCTTCCTTTTAACCTGAATAGTCCACAACCTCGCAGTGTTCGCATACCTGTAGGCCATGGAACGCTAATCTGTTTGGCAACACCGTTATAAATAGGCTCTGTACCGCATGGCCAGCCAATTAAGGCAAGCGATACGCCAGTGCACCACATTGTGTTTGATCATGCTTCAGCAAGATCAACAGACTAGATATTTTGCTGTATAGCCCCCTTTTAGACATATCAACAGCATAATGACTAAATAGCTATGCCAACCAATTAAGGTAAGCATCCAAAGTCTGCTGTGAGCCTCGACTTAGGGCTATTATATTATTATTATCATCATCATCATCATTATTGATTATTCATTAATTATTACTTACTATAAATTTTGTTGAGTATCCCGAGTAGACCAAGAAAAAGATATGTACTACTCTGGGCATATATTTCGTCATCATGGTGACCTTTCAAAAGCTGCAACTTTTTTCTATTGTGCATTTTCAGTGCTGCACAGGAAACTGAATTTCAATAGTATTTACTGCTAGCTTTGGTACCCCGAGTAATAAGATGCAATTTAACCCGACACCCTTATTGCACTGGAGCTAAAAATACCCGTTATGAAATATCATTTCTCTCGAACTCCTTCCCCTATTCCGTGTTGTTTTGTGATGGTCAACACACATCTTTTCGAAAATGTTCCCGAAGTCTTATGAAGTTCTCCGCAAATTGACAAATTGAAGATCAAAAGAAGTTGAGTTTTAAAAGTCCATTGCATCAGCGATAAGCTGAGGGCGTCTTGGACGAAAGTAGAAAAATAGAAAAATTACGACATTTTGAAATTAGTCCAAAAATTACATTTATTTACATCTGCTTATAGCGTAATTATCAATAAACTAACAATCAACAGTTCATATAAGAAAATTTATGAATTCTAGAATATTCTCTAACATTTGGTGACTCAGCACAGCATAAACAGGAGAGGACTGCGAGATTCCACGCGCACACGTTTAGCAGCCAATTTGCATTGTAGCTGTATTTGTTCGGTCTCCTCCGGTTATTTCAGCCAACTTCGGCTTAATGCACGTCAATCATACCAGAGAGGAGACTTGACGGAGACGCAGCCGAATAAATTATCTCAAATGTCGTTTTACAGTTTAGGATGTCCTCAATTTTAGTAAAAATGAGAGTTTAAATTGTTCTAGAACAGACAAGAGTTTGATTGAAAATCTCAGTATGTTTATATTACGATAGCCGGTGTAGTGCTCTCGCCACAATGAAGTTTTTTTTGCTCTATAGATTTCCTGTGTGAGTGTCAGATTGCCTCAATTTTAGTAAGAATGAGAAGTTAAATTGTTGTTCTACAATGCACAAGTGTTTTTTTCTATGAATTTCTAGCTCATTTAGCTCAAAACAAAAATGTTGATTGAATGACTCGAATGTGGTCAACTCAGTTACTGCCAAAACGCACCTTACATCAAGTGAAATATCCATCATATCCATATGCGTCTCCATCTGCCTCTCACCTCCCTAATTATACGAATGCATGATCTATTCCTTATATTTAAAACAGGTCACTCGTGTCTCAGTCTCTTGATCATGATCAATGGTTTTCTTAAGAGTGAATCTGGATCAGCACTTATCGGCCTCAGACCTAGTAAATCGATTACAGAAGCATTATTCGAGACATGACCTCCACTCGTAACTGGTTATTCCCAAATTGTCGTCTGAATTACAAGACATGACAAAACCGTAGATACATGGCTCATTATAAATCAACGAGTCTATGAGTCTGTTGTACTCTTGTACGAACCAAAGGCCATCGTTGTTTGAATCCCATCGAGCGAAGTCCCACTTTAAAAAAATGAAAATTTTAAAGATTTAAATGCTAACTAATACTGTGGCTTCCCCACCCATGATAAATATTGTCTTGTTGGTGCATTTTCTTCTCTCAGTCCACGTTGACAGGCGAATTTTTTTGCTTGCATTTTCGCTCATTAGCATAAGTAGAAAATAGATACAATAAATAGAACTTTATGCTACGCACAAAAAATAAATAAATAAATAAATAAATAAATAAATAAATAAATAAATAAATAAATAAATAAATAAATAAATAAATAAATAAAATAATAATAATAATAAAACACCCAATAAATATAAAGATAATGTCATGTTTAAAAAGACCTGAAAAATTTGAGAGAGAGAGAGGTGGGGCGTACTGCGCACGGAAAGTCGACGGAACTGATGTTCACCAAAGAAGCGAAGTCCGATTTTGCGTTATTCGGATGATTCAACATTTTTGTGTTGCTGTGTTCAACAATGTGCTTAATCCAAACTGACTAGAAGATAATACATTTTAGTAAAACATTTTTCTTTAGATTTTCGCCATTCTTCACAAAAAACGACGACGAACGAGCAAACACCGCTTTATTTACTTTCAAAGTTTTAATGGATTATTAAAAGCCAATCAAAAATTTTGTCCTTTGGTTTAAAATTTATTCAAAGTCATTTTTTTTTAATGAAAAGTGCATCTTGACAGTCTTACAACACAATTGTGCAAACACTTTCGATAGCATTTGAAAGACATTTTAATTATATCTCAATTTTTAAACAAAATCAAAACTTAAGGCTTTTTGTCATTACTTATACATCCTACGTCCGTATCTTTTAATAAAAGGAACAACTTCCATTTATCTCATCTAATGATATAATTGTGGCACCATAAATAACTTTAATCTTTCCTGATAACAAGATGTTAATATATTTTGTGTATTAATGAGAAACAATATAATCTTAAATAGAAAGATAAGAAATTCAGAAATACCTTTAAAAGGGATTCTCCCTCCTACACACACATAAAGCAAGAACAGAAAGAAAGAAAGAAAGAAAGAAAGAAAGAAAGAAAGAAAGAAAGAAAGAAAGAAAGAAAGAAAGAAAGAAAGAAAGAAAGAAAGAAAGAAAGAAAGAAAGAAAGAAAGAAAGAAAGAAAGAAAGAAAGAAAGAAAGAAAGAAAGAAAGAAAGAAAGAAAGAAAGAAAGAAAGAAAGAAAGAAAGAAAATGAAAGCCAGTTAAGAAATGCGCAAAAAAAAATATACCATTCATGTTTACTCACGGTGCACGCAATTTGGTCGCACCTGTTTTAGTTATCAAATAAATAATTTTAACGTGCGCTCTGATTGGCCAAAAAGCCATGTTTGATGAGAGTAACAATAGACGCTCACGTCACTTTTTCGAATTTTTCGTAAATTTGTGCGCTTATTTTATAAAACAAGTAAAAACTGTTTTTCCGTGTTTGATAGCCTGATCAAAACACTTTGCCTACGGCTCGTGCTTCCACTACGCTCTCTCGTGTTCTCCCAACATCACTTCAAACACGGAAAACAGTTTTTTTTATTGCTTAAACAACAATAACAAAAAAACAAACCTTAATTCAGAATCTTGCGGTATAGAATAATCTATCTCCATCCCAAACTGCAACAGGTGACGTTTTACGATGTTACTCGAATGATCAAGAAGACAGAAGAAATCAAAATTGTTCGTTTAGAAAGGAAAATGATGATCTTGTGATGTGATAACAAATTGCCAAGTGACATCAGTTTATATATGGCGACCAGCTGACAAGCTGGATGTTTGTTTGCTAAGTAACCTTATACTGTCATCCTCGATGGCTCAGCCCATTCCCTGTGGGTTTTATTCTGATTATTCTGATAATGGCTTTCTCCCAGTCTCAAATTTCAGTAATATGTTTAATATACTTGCTCTTTTCTTTGTTTTTGTTTTTGTTTTGTTTTGTTTTGTTTTGTTTTGTTTTGTTTTGTTTTTTGTTTTGTTTTTGTTTTGCTGTGGTTTATGAAAAGTACAGAAGTATATAGTATATAGTATATAGTAAAGTATATAGTAAAGTCAAAAATGCTTTTATTTATTGTTACTTCCATCATTTTATATGCAACTTTTGTTATTATTATTTCACCTGAGTTTATATTTCTTTCACTTCCACTTTAACCGCTATTTCACATTTTTATTGCTATATCTATTTTTAGGTTGCAGGAACTTCTTTATATTGACCCCCTGGGTTGTAATCCTGGAACCTTCCACCTTTTTTATCTTTTTATGTCTAATTGTAATTTGATAAATTTTCGTGTCAATAACATGATTAGTTTTCTGAATTTCTGAGACGAAATACCAAACAAATGATTTTTTCATTTCTGTTCACCGTAATTTTAACGAGTTTCACCATAACAAATAATGTTTTAGTCCGTTGGATCCTGACAATTACCAAAGTAATACAGAGAGCATAAAAAGCGGGCATAGGTGAACGTTGGAACGCACGTCTCAAGTGCGATTACTAGAACACATATCAAAAATTATCATCTGCAAGATGATTGCAGGTTTTGGGTGGACAATTTCTATTCTACTAAAGTTCTACAAAACTTCATCATCTAAGAATAAGACCACACATTAACACAACAAAACAAAATGACAGATTTACCATACAGTTTAGCCTCCAAACTCTCTAAGTGTCCGCTTTTCTCAGGTATTTAAGTGCCGCGACAAACAGACGATTTTTCCATCGACTTTCCGAACGTGTAGCACGTTTACACCCTAAGCCTTATTTTCTAGGAAACTACGGCTATCCGGAAAGGAAAAAACTGCAGTTTTCATATGATCGCTGGATGAATGATAAGGCCTGTTCCCTTTAAAATATCCTATGACCTGAGATGTTAGAAGATATGAGGGCAATTTCCTGGCCGTAATTTGGGAAACAGGATATGGCATCTTGGCTGTGCCATCCATATTGTAGCTTTTGTGGGATTCAATGGTATGGTAGAGTAGATGGTATTGTATTGCATTGTGTAGTTATTGTAAGGTTTCATTTGTACGTGTATATAGCTAATTGCACAAACATTGACCCTTTCAAAGCATAGAAGCTGAGACCGAAAGAAACACTGGGAAATTTGTTTATTAGATGATTTTAAAGAAGCGTTTCAAACATGTTTAAAGATGTTTCAAACAGTGACCGAGATAAATTCTTGGTATTTCCAACATGATTATGTAGCGAATTCACAGATAAAACATATGAATATCCACATATTACTAGTGTACCCAGGAGCCATTTCGGTCTCAGTTTCTAGGTTCGATGATTTTGAAAGGGTCAATGTTTGTGGAAATAGCTGTATGTATGAATGTTAGTAGGGCAGTACAGGTTCTGTTGTTATGGGGTCAATAAGTAGGGTTTCATTTGCATGTGTATCATGTGTGTCAAGGTTAGTGGGTTGTGTAGTTGTGAAATATATAGTGTAAAATGTACGGTTAGTTGTTTAGGGTATATGTGTGTGAATTAAGCTTGAACGTGTCTAAGAGGCACTTGCAACCAAAAACAAAGTTAAATTGAACTGTATTTACCTGTGAAAGCTCCAGCTTTCTTTTTCTGGAAAAAGAATCCGCTCTGTCGTCTGCATTGACTTCCTTGACCGTCTTTCCAGCCGAATGTCTCTTTGAGATGAGTAGCCATTCCAGATAACGTTGTTTAAATTGTACAATTTCATCCTTTGGACAACTGGACAAATGCATATTCGTCTGTAGTCTTGACACTAAGGAGCACAAAAACTTAGAAGATAAATGATATGACAATTTTACATGACATTTTCAGAAAATCTTATAGGGAATTAGCGAGCCAGGGATACTTAAGTGAGATACACGAACATAGGCGTATTATTGTGGGATTAATGAGGTCATTACACGTGCGGCAAGCAGCCTGCGCGGCACAACTAAGGGGGTGTTTACATGACACTAGGATCATCCTAGCACTAGGATCATCCTAGCAGGCGAATCATCCTACCTGCTATACATTTACTGCATTCTGTTTACATGGAAATTTGTGTCTTCACTTCGGGTACTAGGATCATCCTACTAAACAGAATGCAATAAATGTATAGCAGGTAGGATGATTCGCCTGCTAGGATGATCCTAGTAGTGTCATGTAAACACCCCCTTAATTGTATGGAACTCCAATAGACGTAGAGGTTCAAACGTTTTTCTTAAATTTCATTCATCTCCTTAACTAGAAGAAAAACATATCGGGAATCATGCTCACTGTATTTGTTGGAAATATTCAGCCGTAAACTTTGAAAACGTGCCCGCCATTTTGAATTCAGAATGGGGACTGGCCCTAATGGGGACTGGCAACTGATTAGATCCCTAGGCCTATTTGCACAAAGTAGACTACTCAAATTGCCCTATCGCATAATGACGTCACAGTATGTTTACATTGGGGATAGATGCTCAGAAACAGTAGAAATTGGGACCTATTAATATTTCGAAGTAGAACTTCAATGTATCGAGTTTTGATATATATCATGTATCAGTGATTGCTCATCTGCATTTTATTTGATATGCAATCACTCTGATCCCCTCTGGCGACCATAATCCTTAGCGTCAAAACAATAGAATGTTTTGGTGTGACGTCATTATGCGATAGGACAATTCCACCTGTTTATATACATACCATTCACATTGCAAATGCCCTTGTAAGTAACTCCAATTGTGATCCCATTATGACACGCAAATTTGTGGAGCATACAAAGGTTTTGGAATTCCACGAGGTAGTACGTGCATACTGGATCAAATTCATCAAGACATGCTGTTGGACATACACACGATGTGGAGTTTCTTTCCTCTATGCACATTTTTCCTTTCGGACATCGAGTATCGGCGCATGTACCTTTCAAACAAATAGAGTTCATGAGCAAAATGCAACAAACGTTGTTGAGGAGAGAGGTGTGAAGCAACAAACAGATTCGTAAAATAAAGATGATAAGCTTTAAGTAGATATCACTTTCACTGTTCTATGCCGGGCGGTGCTACGAAGCTCACTTTTTTCAGGCCTCGGCTCATTAGACTAGAAAGCAAAATAAAACACCAACTGAACCGTGCATCCTATTTAACCATTCACAACTAACGCGCTTAACTTTTTTTCTAGCTACCTTTCCCCAAAAAATCATTGTTAATCACACCTTGATGCAAACTGCTTGCTGTAGTCTTTACCACCGACTGTAGGTAGATAATGTTAAGAGGATGTTAATAAATAATGAAAAAACAAATAAGCAAACAAACAAACAACTTTTTTAGAAGTACCATTTAATGTGAACTGGCTAAGTACTGGCTTGAGAAGACCTAGACATTATATCCGTGGGAAAACATACCCGAAAATGTACCTGCAGAAATAAGGTTGTGGTATAGTTGTTCAACGGATGGTAAAAGGTTTGATTGGCAAAGGGATAGATGAACAGAGGGGAGTCCAATCAGATGGAGACTAGTAGGGCAGTTGAGGAATTAATCAAAGGGTTGTCGGATTGACAAATTAACAAAAGACGGTGGTCAGTCAGCGCTATCTGGTCAGGAAATAATCAGGGATGGTTGATGGCTGCGTTAATTCTAGAGACGTTATTTTGATGCGCGGTAAAGCATTAGTATAAAACGCGAAAAGCCGGTAATTCAAACAGGTGACGATTATAACTAACTGCAAAATAAACATAGCAGATAACATGTTACTATCCTCTGAAATGTTATGTTGGTCAACACGTAAAAAGACTCACTGCAAATCCGTCAAAACATGTCAAAAGGTTCAAGTGTGAGTCAAGCGCGCAGCATCCGCGGTGAAACAATTTGTTTCCAGCATGAGGGCAGAGGTCCTCCTGATGAGAGCTAACGGCAGCGAAGGTAGTAATACAGGAAAAACCCTTATATCGAGCATGTTTTCAAAGACTATTTATGAATAAAACCTGGAAACCCTACTTCTCCTGCCTTTCTACGTATGCTAATAACCATGGATCTATAGATCATTTCTGCCGTGCTCAGACACAAGGGATATATCTGATATTTGACATGGAAAATTAATACTTGGTTGTCGTATGGTTTTTCAAACCTTGCAGTGTATATAAGATTTACATTCTACTGGGGTTCAGATTATAAGAAAAGGTAACAATTAACCGTCCATTCACTTCTTTGAGTTCTTCTTTAAAGTCTTTAAGTAAATCGTTGATATATCAAAACCACCAAGAGTTGATCCTAAGTCCTAATATCATCATTCTAGCTCCAAACAGAAATGTCGTTTGCGAGAGCATTATTTTCTTAGTGTGTATTAAATGAAATCAATTAACAGTCATTGTCATCTGTACAAGAGTTGAACTTACTGAAGTGTTATTTTTTCAAGGTTGCTAACAATGTATCACGTACAACCAAAAGCTTTCCGTCTACTTGTATCAGAGCATTTCACTTACCAGTATCCAGATCAGAGTTACCAAATTCTTTCCTATCTGCTTCATCATACAGACTATACTGACCACCTCTGTATCTTGTCAAAATACAACTATTTTTATCCGGGTTCATCGGTATATCCCTCGAGCTGAAAACGATACCGATATCACAGGCTGTATTGAAAGAAAACGTGGCGTCCCGCCAAGAAAACAAACGAGTGCACTTACCTAATGACTTTTAACATGTTTAAGTTAAATCCTAATTGCAAGAGTGCTATCTTCTGGAAAGCATTGAAGTCCAATTCACTAGTGTGCATCTGCGTTTATCAATGTTTTACTATCCAAATTTTTAAAAGAAAAAGCTGTTTCACTACCAGATAAACATTTTTGATATCTTTTGCGTCTGAGGTCATCTCATCACAACAATACGAGTTTTAATATCAGATAAGGTAACATTTTGACGAGTATTTTAAGACATCTGTTTTGATCCCGATACGGAAATTGCATGGGTCGCGGTAAAAGGTTGAAACTGAAACGGCTGAAAGAGCTGAAACAGCCGATCATGAAACGGCTGAAAACCTTAAAAAATCACACATTTGATTGGTAAAAGATAGACAAAATCAACGAAATAATTGGGTATTGTCAATCAGCGTACGTCCCTTGAGGTCAGGCTATCTAGTTGTGCATGGCCCACAGGCTTACCAGACTGTTTATCTAGTATGGATTTGGGCTATCTGTGGTACGTTAACGTACCGAATTTCTTGGAATTCAAATATTTCTTCCATTTGAAACATTTTCTCGTAAACATTTCCGACAATTATTTCGAAAAGAAAAGATGGACAGTTAATAAAAGAAGCTACTTATAGACCCATGTGTACGTGTTAATTCTTGGTGTTCGACTTTATGGTTTGCGGTTTAGGTAAGGTTCAATGTACCAAAAACATACTACATAATCTACTTTGTCGTTTATTATGTCACACACTGGAAAAATTGACTGTGTTACACAGTATGTAAATCTCATGTGAATATACATTTACATAGTATGGAAATTAGTTTACATGATTTTTACATACTATGTTAATAATCGAATCATGTAAAAATCATGTAAATGGAAATTTACAGCCTTTAAGTAACCATGTAATTTTCAGTTGGAAGTTGCCCTTATATTTTCAGATTAAGTAAAAACTATGTAATTTCAGACTATGTAAAAAACTGTAAAACAAATCCATTAGGTACATTTGCTGACCTAAAATGGTCTATTCAAACCACAGAGAATATTGTATTGAACAAGGTTTACATCTTTCTCTATTCAAATATCCTCCTTTTTCCTTACTTTAAGATAAATCTAGTATATATATATAATTGATTTTTAGTCTATTTGATAAAATATGATGTTTTTTTTATTGCAATTTAGCATCTGACTGCTTAATAATGGAGTGTTTTGCACTGGAAAACTTGACTATGTTACATAGTGTGTAAAAATCATGTGAATGCGAATTTACATAGTGTGTAAATTACCTTACATGGTTTTTACATTGTATGTAAAAAAACAAAATCATGTAAATATCATGTAAATGATACTTACATCCTTTACTTAAGCGTGTAAATTGCAGGTGGCAGTTTCACTTCTATCTTCAGATCATGTAAAAACTATGTAAAACTGGATAGTGTAAATAAACTGTAAAAACGTACCCTGGCAGACAAACATGCTATTACTTTGCCCTACAATGATAATGATTTCTACCTCAAAAATTATTTGAAGAAAAAAATATTATATGACCACCATCTTGGATCAGGGTACCGTGTATAATAGACAAAACATGCATGATAACATTATTAAAGTTTAGGTTTTTGCTTAGCATCAGGGAGAAGTTTGTATCTTTCGGTTAGATTTGGAGTTAGTATTACAGACAAGTCCGTAGGGAAAGGAATTCAATAATATATTGAATATTTAATTCTTAATTTCCATCAAAATCCTTGGTGGTGTAATGGTTAAAGCTATGGACTTGGGTGCACAAGGTCTGGTGTTCAATTCTCCGTGGATCCAGGTAGGTCAATAAAAAAAATATACAAATTTCTTCTATTAGACAGAAATACAACAAGCTGGTGGTAGGTCCAGAAGGGGAATGAAAGAAAGCAAAAAAATCTTTTTTCTTCTCTTTTTTCCTTTTACACCAAAAACTAAACATGAGTTTCAGTTTTTCAGGATCTTTTGGGATAATTCACAAGGTTTTTCCAGGATCTTTTGGGGGTAATTCATAGTGTTTTTCCAGGATCTTTTGGGGTAATTCACAGGGTTTTTACAGGATCTTGTGGAATAATTCACAGGGTTTTTACAGGATCTTGGTGAAAATTGGCATCTTTTACATTCTGTTACTGGCAAAATTTACAGGGTCTTTACAGGATGTTTCAAGAAATTACATAGTATGTAAAAGTCCCATTTTCCTGTAAATTTAATTTACAGTGTTATTACATGACATTTTCATGATATTTACACACTCCTCCATTCACGACACACAGGTTCCTCAGCAAGTCAGGTGTTTTCGAAATATAGAACGCCTTTCTGAATCGTACTTCTCCAGGCCTGTCTGTCTGTCGCTAGTTGATACCACTCATTAAGGTTAATTCCACACTTCAACAAGGAGTACTTTAGTAGGTCCTTGTGTCTTTTCTTTGAAGCACCAACTGATCTAGTACCTTGGGAGAGCTGTGAGTAGTATTATTGTTTTGGTTGGTGATAGTATAGTCCGACATTCTACAGATGTGACCAACCCATCGAAGTCTAAGAAGGAGAATGATTGATTCTAGACTGGAGGACGCTCTCTCAAGTACAGCAGCATTTGCTACCCTATCTTGCCACTAGATGTGCAGAATGGTCTCACACATCGCTGGTGGTACGTTTCCAGTTGTTTGATCTGCTTTCATGTCTCACAGCCATAGAGAAGAGTGGGTATGATGATGGCATTGTAGACCTTGATCTTCGTGTTGGACTGGATGTCGTTATTGCAGAAAATCCTCTTGCTGAGTTTGTTGTAGGCGGTGGAGGCTGCACATATGGGACTTTGAATTTCCATGTCCAAAGAGGCATTGCTCGACATAGTACTTCCCAGGTATTTGAAGTTGTTTACTACGTTGAGTTCTTCACCATTGATTTCAATTGATGGAACAGAATCTGTAGATGGATAGCCTCGTTCATGCTGAAACATGACCTCAGTTTTGCTGATGCTAAGGGTAAGGCCCAGTCTACTGTATGCTGTGGGAAAAGTGTCCACAGTTCTCTGCATGCCACGCTCTTGTCCCCTGACCATCCTTGATATTACTGATACTCTTAGCTTTGCGTATGTGTTTGTAACATGGCTACTAAGAGAGCTAGAACTGACGTAACTGATCTATAAAAAGAAAAATTAGTTGCCGAGAATGATAATGGTCTGAAATCATCGGCTGGAAAGGCAAATATAACCAAAATAGCTTGTTTGAGCACTGAAATGGGTCTGTTAATGACTCAAAGCACAGTAGGTTGTACGTCCATATTTTGATTCTTTGGAGGCCAAGTCGGCACTTATACTGTGCCATTTGATTTCCTTGGCTTCCTTAGAACTAGATGAACTGCAATTACAGGAAGTCTTCCAGTGACGAAAGAGGTGGAATTAGACCAGACCAAGCAAAGTTCCTTTGTTTTTAGAATTTTAATTTTTTAACGATAAATAGTTGAAAATAATTATTGTAAAAACCGTAAACGTCATAATGACGTCACAGATATCTTAAAATATCTCTAATAAAATTAATATCGAGAAAAATTCTTTGTCTTAAAAAGTAGATATACTAATAAAACATTTGATTGTATTTACGAATATAAATTATTCGGAATGACCATATGATTAAAAAATTAGTTAGTTAAAAAAAAATTACCGTATTATAGTTCCATATTATAGATATTACGTATTATAGATATTTTTAGATAAATATTATGGTTTTTATTTATTATTTATTTTTAAGCTAATATTCAAATAGTATATATATATATATTCTTTATATTGTTTTCACCCGTGACATTACGATCCTTCCAATTGAAACAATCAAAAAGGATGAACTAAGAGAAGATCAGAAGAAACAACTGCTAAGAAAAAGAGAGAGATTCTGGATCAACAAGCTACAGTCATATCAGCCATTTGGACTGAATAAACGTCTAGGCTGAACTCATTGAAAAAACCCTCTAATTATGTTCACAAAAATCAGTAGTTTTCTACAATTTGGTATATTCAATGAGGCCAGTCTTTCTCATAATTTTATTAAAAACAAGGTTGTAACAATTAATTAATTAATGCTATTGCAGGTTCACGCCAACAATGGTTAATGATTTAATTACCTCATTACTTGTAAACCCTGAAGAAGGCGAGAGCTGAAACGTTGGTTGAAATAAAAAAGTTCTGTTCCAAGGCATCCCATCATCGAGTACGATATATATATTCTTTAATATATTCGTGGATCGTATTACGAATATAATTTATTTGAAATGACCAAATGATTAGTTAGTAAAGAAAAAAGAAAAAAAAATTAGGATTAAAATTAGGATTAAAGCTGTAACATTGTAAAGCGCCTTTGAGCTAACGGAAATGGCGCTATAGAAATATTTATTTATTTATTTATTTTACTAAAGATTTTGGAGCTAACTTGGCCCCATCTATCGACTAGAATAATTTTTTTTACTTTCTCTATGACGTCATCAAAAATTGCGTCATCAAAACAGTAATTTCGTTATAACTCTTGTTCCAATAATCACAGATGAAAAAACACAAACAAAATTCAGTTCTTTGTTACTACCTCGCCTTAAAAATAAATTTTGGCTAGAAATGTAACATTTTGATATGACGTCACTATGACATCAATGTCGACTCCAAATGCATCAAAATAAAATATCATATCTACTGGTAACACTCTGAAAATTTCATTTCATTATGTTAAAGATTTTTGAAATAATTTACAATCGCTAAAATGAGTCACATTTTCCTTGCGCATTTTTGAGGTCATTTATGCCCACCATGAAAAGGCATTTCCTTAGATAAATGTCTTTTTTTTTCTCCTTCCCAGTACTCACACACCACACACTGGGAATGTCGCTTACAGTATGCTCAAACAAACACTCCAAATGGGGTAAAATACACGTTAAATAAGAAGCAGTCATTACCAATACACCAACAGCTGTCAAGTCCACATCCTCCCCTCTTGAGACCTGGTCACTACACTACACAATTTTAGGATGGTGTCACCCTTCAGTATCAAGATGCTACGGGTGAAGTAAGCCTTTAAAGGTTGTGGGGCATCCAACTCCAGTGCCCTTTGACTAAGTTGTTGCAACACAAATGTGCCAAGAGTTCCAACATGATGGCCAGAAGATGTCCAAGATGGGCAATGTGTACTTCCATGCCAACAGAAATTGTCTTAGACAACGCCTACCCATTCTTCAATGAAGCTATGGTCCAAGCCCAGCCAGGAGTGTTGGTCCATTTCCAGCCTTGTCAAAGTTCGCCATGTTTTTTTTTTATAATCAGATGTCTGTCGGTTCCAGTCCATACTCAAAGAAACAGGAAGACCAAAGTTTAATTAATAAAGCGTATGAAATTTTTACTTCTTACTGTTCTTCACTTCTTGCTATGATTATTCTTTAATTTTCAGTTTGTTTACAGCGACGCCAACCGATTAATGGTGTGAAGTTAATGGAACAATAAATCAGCTTTACTAAAACACACTATATCTGTTGTTTTATTGTCTCATTCAAAACCCTGTTCAAACTGAAAACTCACACTTTTTGTTTATTCTTAATTGCTTCAAATTATGGATTGAGAAGGTGTGGAAAGCGAGACCAGGAGGATTGTCAAGAAAGAAAAATCTCCTTGTATGGGGCTCATTTAGTGCCCATCTTGTGGAAGCAGTCAATAAAAAGTTACGTGTTCATAACACAGATGTTGCTGTGATACCAGGAGGACTTACAAGTGTTATTCAACCTCTTGATATTTGTTTGAACAAGCCGTTCAAAGACAATCTTCGCAAGAAGTGGACCGAGTGGATGATCAATGGCGACAAGGCTTTTACGAAGGGAGGTGCCATGAAAGCAGCTTCTTTAGAGACTGTATCCGAGTGGGTAGTGGAGTCGTGGAAAGAAGTGCCTGAAACTGTTGTGGAAAGATCATTCAAGAACTGTGCAATTTCCAATGCCATGGACGGAACTGAGGACGACATGATTTGGGAAGATGGAGAAGACAACGATGACCATGATGAAGATGACGACGAGGAAAATGTGTACGATGACCGGCTAACGAGCAGTCAGTGGAATGATATCTTTGGACAAAGTGATGATGAAGATGAATTTGAAGGATTTTGAACATTACTGTGACTCAGTCAATAAATTGCAGTAACTTGTTAATTGCAAACATGAACACTTAGAACATGAACACTTTTTAATAAATTACCATATGTATGTAAATAGTAAGATAGTATTAATATAATCATAGATTACACTTTTTATACCAACTTGTATTTTGAAAAACTTCAATATTAAATACTGATCAATGTGTCTCCAGTCTCTCACTGCACAATAAAACTGAGTGGTTACAAAGCATTCAAAATGGCGGCCTGCTCACGAACTACTCGCTTATGCTCGGAGTTTCGTTGTCAAATTTACACACATTTTCATGCAAATTGCGAGATTATGATTCAATTTTCAAGGCAGCACAACACTAAGAAAACTAGGGTCGACTTATACAAAGGACATACGAAAAAACTGGGATTTTTATTGAATTTTTGGGGGGTCGACTTATACACCGAGTCGACTTGTACACGAGTAAATACGGTATGAGTTTTGAAATGAGATAAATGAAAACAATAAAACAAAAGTTGCATGTAGCAGAAGTTGTAGCCGTGCCGATTATTTGAATACAGTACTGTACAAAGCGAATTACAAACGGTACATTTCACATCTAATTGCAAGAGTAGGTTTTTGTCGAGTCTCGAGGGTGGAGGGTTATTGTCGAGGATTGAGGGTAAATTGCCAAGGGTCGGCAAATGAAAAAAAATTGAATTTATGCTAAATTTGTCCATGATTTAATTACAATCCAGTGACAAATATGTAGTTCTATAGTTTTGACTATCGAGAGCCAGTATAGTCCTCTTATTTCATTAGCTTATTTCATGCTTGTATAAAAAGTAGAAATACAGAGAGAATTATCCAACAGCTCTCATTAGGTTGTGAGCGGCGGGAAACTAAAATATACAGCTCTGAACATCCCCAGCACAAAAATTTCATGATCACAGTGTGATCACACTTCAAACCCGTGATCATGCCTGCCATCACTTCCAAAAACGTGACCCTTTCATCACTCCTGTGATCACTCTTGTGATCATGGCTTGAAACTCCCGTTAACATGTGATTAAGACAATTATGTTTGCGCGATCAAAACTTGGTGATGGATTCAGTTGAAACTGGTAAAATATTTTCTTAAAGCTATAAAATGTAGACTTTATTTCATTTCGAATTTTGGGAAACTCTTTACATACAGCAATCTTGTAATAAAATTGATAATTATAAAATTGCATTAGTTATGTTCAATAATATTTGGGAACCTAGATACTACTATCCAGTATTCAGATGAAAAGTCAATGAACACACACTTCCTAATTATTTGTCGAGTGTGGATCAAAGTTTCTTTACCAAGATGTGGCTGAACACAAATTTGGTGTTTAACAACATTTTTACCATCATATCTTTGAACAATGTTTTCGATAATCACTTGATGGTTTTCTTTTATTTCGATCTTATGTTCTGGTATTGATCAAAGATATTTTGGGGAACAGATGGAAAATGGGTTAAAACTACCCTTGATAATGTTTAAAAGATGACAAACACAAATTCCTTTATTTCCTGCTTTAAGGAAGAACTTGATTCTTGCATAGCAATTTTTTCCTTGTTCTTCAATTCAGTCGCTTTCCAGTGTTTAAGTTCTCCTAGCGTGCGTGGTAATTGTCCAATATTTTCAGGCGGTCTTATTGACACAAGGCGTGTTGACAGAGTTGACAGTTTTGAACCGATATAGAAGTGGCTTCCATTCCATTTGTTGGAGGTCATCAGGTTCATCAGGTACTTGACTACACCCAGTGCCGCACAATGCATCCAATCCACAGCATGCGATCTTACAACATCGAATTTGTAGTGAAGTTTGGCAAAGACCGAGTAGCCTTCTACTCCCATTACAGCTGTATTTGTCTGATTTGCACGTGAGGCAAAGTTCAGCTGATCTTCATGGCTTCGTAACTCCATCCCTTCTTTGTAAGGCCATGCCCTATGAAGGTTATTATAACCGTAAGGTTCACCTTTGTGTTTGCACAAGTGACAACCAAATTTTCCATTAAATCTTTTCATGTCCATTAGATTGGCCCGCGCAGGTAAATCAGCAGATACAACAAAGAGCATACACTTTGCATTGATATCACCCACAGCACTATCTTGAGCTCTAAGACCTTTGTCATGGAGAGTATTCAGTTTTTCAACCAAAGGGTATCACAGTAAATGTCCACTGGAATTATATACTTTTTCTTAAATCTGTATTCTTTAGGAAGTTCGTTGATCATAACATAAATTGGCCATAAGTGACCAGCGCTAGAAGAAGAATACGTATTTACGCCATCTGTGTTTATTGTGAAGGAAATATTTAAGTCCTGTGTTAAAAATCCACCTGGGTAAAGGAAGTTCTTATAATCCAACCATGATAAATGTTTTTCACTGTTGCTTTAATGTTCTCTTTTCCTTTTCTTAGAAGTTTGCAGAATTCTGCATCACGAAACAGCTCTTTGAGACGTTCCTCCAAGTTCAAGTCTAAAAATGCATTAACAGGGCGTCCTTGACACTCTTGTTTTGGGCACTGCTTATCAAATACTAAGACAGTTTGAGCAATATAGAACTTTCACAGGGTCCTTTGTCCCAAAACAATCTTTTAGATAGAGTTTCATCTTGTAGACAGACTGAAAGATTCCCCTAAATTGTTTTCCAATTAACACAGACAAAAGTCGAATTAAGTCAGCCCATGCGGCTTTACTCAAGTTATGTCTCAGAACGAATGAGACAACCAGCACACATGCAAAAACTCGTGAAATGGCGCTACCTTCATACAAAGGAACTTGCTGTGGCATGTGAAGCAAATCTTCATCTTTTTCTTGTTCCACATCTGCAATGTTCTCATTGCCTTCAAGCTCATCATCCACGGAATCTTCAGTTGAACTTTCTGAAGTCTCAGTGGTTTCCGAATCACTGATATCAGTGTTATCACTCAGCGAACAACAGCTCTTCTGCAAGCAATGAATTCACTTTCATTATCGCTTGTCAAATCCTCATTCTCGACATCAGTATGGCTTGCAGTTACCCTGCTAGTTTCAGAAGTGTTTAGCGCCTTGTTCTTATAGTAATGTCTTAATTGACTGTGAGGGCTGATCTTGCTGTTTGTAAGCCTTGTAGCTTCTTTTTACTCTATTTTGCGTTTTCCGTTGATAATAGCGAATCTGTTTTGATTTTTGACGATCAACTTCTGTTGAACATGCAGGAGAAGTGGCGCCTTCTTTAGTTTGAAGTTGTACCGTGTTTTCTTGTGTCTCCCAATCTGAGTCAAAAGTAATGAAGTAGAAGTGAAATGGAATGTTCTAAACTTGGAGGGAGAAATTACAGATCCGTACTTCACTGGAGTTAGTCTGTTTAAGGGAACCACGAAAGCATGTGACGACCTTAAAGACAAGCTGAGAAAAACCTGTGAAATCGCTGAAATAAGTAATAAATCGTGCGAGAAAAACAAGCGCAAAGTTTCGTGAACAGGACGACACTGCCGATTTCATATTATTTGGTCTTAATGACAGTTGGAACCTCAGCGGCCCGCCAAAAAAGAAATTGAGAAAATCACTCAGACAAGAAGATAAAATTGTCGTAGAAAAATACGATTGTAAGATAATTACACTATATATGGTTTTCATTGCTGCTAAATCAATTTTCATGATTCCTTTATGTTTTTGAATTTACATACAAACACACATTATATCTTGGCTTTCAGAACTTGGAAGCTCTGAGGACGAGTCGGAGTCTAACGATTATTATGAAATACCGAGGGTAAAGAAACTAGTCAAGAAAGCACAGGCAACCAAAACAAAAAAAGCCAGTGGGGAGAAATCAGGAAAGAAAGGCAGTGACCCCAACAAACTCCGCCAAGAAACGATGCAGAATCAGTCGGTAGAAATAAAAACAAATTTGAGGGAAAAAATGAAAGTCAGGCATGAAGACGGAGGAGAATCGGAATTCGAAATCTCAGTTGAAAAAGACATGAAGCTACAAGAATTAAAGGAAAGATTGGCGTCAGCAACTGGAATCTTACTCCAAGATTTGTCCTTGTGTCACAGTTTTGCATTTTGCCTAAGTTATTTCATTATTTATATTAGAAATCTTTAGATCATAATCAACCATTATTGTTAGTCTTAAGCACGTTTGTATGTTTTTGTATTGTATTGTATTCATATATATACGCCCTGTGTCCGTTCTGCCCACAAGCTCTCATCACAAACACCGTTCACAAGAACGAGAGAGCACAGTTTTAGTTGAGCCTTGAAGCAAGAGACGAGATTTTCGGTGGAGCAGACTCACTCAGAGTCCTACTATATTCGTTTGGTGGAGCAGACTCACTCAGAGTCCCACTATACTGGAGGAGAATTTGTTAAGTGAAGAAGCAAACTCATTCAGAGTTCAGAAAAAAAGACAAAGCCAACAGACACGAGGTTCCTGATAACTGAGAGTTGGACGATGCGTACATTCTGAACACTAACAACAAGTCAAAAAGTACCAAAGTACCGAAGGGTCAAGTGAAGAAAACGCTGGTTCCATAAAGTCCAAGAGTGAACCCTGTCAGGTCACTGGCTGAGCAAACACAACTTGTTATGTACAAAGACCATGACACACAAGCTGCCAGGACTCTAAGTAAAACGTCACAAGAGAGAAAATAACGTAAACCAGGGCAGTTAAGTAAAGAACTAAAGACTTGTAACAACAACTCTCTAAGAACACTTAATATTTTTAGAAGACTTTATATTTAATAAAAATTATATTTAGTAGCCTTAATTCACATTTAGTTACTTATCTATTTATGCCTATTCTAGCTTTATATTTGATTATTTATTTAAGTCAACGATTGAATCTAAGTACCTTAGGATAATTTGCATACAAATGTTGTCTTGCATTATAAGTAGCTCTTTTGTATTTAGTTTAATAAATGACAATTTCAAATTAAAAAGGAAGACTGAGTGCATGCGTTGGGGTTTGGTGGATGTGTTGAACACCCATGAGCGGATTCGGTCACAGCTTGGTTGTTCGAGGAGAACCACTGACTAATTATCGGCAAGATGCCAAACTCACAGAATTCTGGAGTGCCGAAGACATTGTCGCTATTTTTCCAAAGGAAAACAGCAAAGATGTCCACAATCAAAAAGGTACGTGAACAGTTACTCTGATCTGATAGATTAATGTCAGCACAGGTCATGCTAGCCTAATTCGGCCGCAGGACAGAGTTTTTTGGGGAAAAAAAGGAATACAAATGCAACACCAAAAACTGGCAGTCTATCTATATGGTTGATTTCAAAGGAAATCTATCTGAAAATGTCCTTTGTTAGACACTATTTATTTGCAAACTCTAAACAGAACTTCATGACGATTACTCAGTATTCTTTTTACCAATGAAAGTCTATATGCATTTAAATTTCAGAACAAGAACAGAATTGTGAAAAGGACGTCAGTGAGTGCCACGTAAAACGTAGCAAAAAATCAGGTAAGACACTTAAGTAATACTGAAATATCAAGAACCAATTAATTTAGGGTTTACCAAATTTAACTACTGACATAAAATAGCAATTCAAAGAGATTCTAATATGCTTGTTGTGCCATACCCACAGTCACTACATACCTGAACTTGTGTTTATAGAACTGATCCCATTACACTTCAGTTTATAGAGCGGGCACTTTCTCATCAGCGTTTTGCGATTCCTTTTCTTTTGCGTGCCTGCTACGCAGTCTGACACACTAACCGCAGCAGTAACAATAACAGGCCATCTTTTCACTAGATGTTTGTTCACAGACCAACTTTTACCAACTGTTTTCACTCATGGTGAGATGCAAGGTCACGAGATATACAGTTCTATACGGAGAAAATGTTATTTGAGCCGGGCAACGTAAATCCGCTGAGTTTAAAGCTTTAAGGGTAAAGTGCTGTAAAAGTTCAAAATATTTTCGAAGCTCTGCCACCTAGAATATTGTTACAAGAATGTCCCTTCTGCCAGACAATCCTCTATCTCTGCTAAAGAGAAAGTAGCCACTTCACCTGCTCGACCTCAAGTGTCACCTTCCAAAAATGATGTTTTGTCTCCTGGCTTGTCACCCTCTGCAGACAAAAACACCTCATCTTGCAGTTTATCACCTCATGTCTCATCTCCTCCGTCATATTCTCAATTATCTTCAACCAACAAGAATGTCTCTCCTCAGCATCTCCAGTGCCACGTTGCAACAAGAATGTCCATCATCTACGCGTACATCCTACATCACCTTCAGCCTACAAACTCTCGTCTCCTGGCTCGTCACCTCGTATCACCCTCAAAAAGCAAAAACGTGTGGTCTTACAGCTCTTCACCTTCTATGTCACCCTCAACATCCAACCACTCCTCTCCTTGCTCCTCACCTCCGGCATCACCCTCAGCAGACAAAAACACCTCATCTTGCAGTTTGTCGCCTCATGTCTCATCTCCTGAATCATCATTTCCAAAATCACCTACTCAGAAAAAGAATGTCCCTCCTCATTGTTCACCTTCTACATACCCATCAACCTATGACCTCTCCTCTCCTGGATCATCACCTCCAGTAAACATTCCTTCTTTTAGACGTAAAAGGAAGTCATCAGCTAAGAAACACAATGAATGCCATGGTAAAACGAAATTATAACAAAACCATTATGGACAGCCATTTATTTCCATTTTTTTTCTTCTTCTTCCCAAACTAAAAATACTTCTAATAACCACAAACAATCTGGAAAAGAGACTTTCTCATCCTTAAAAGAATTGTTACCTCTAAATGGCCCTGATATTTCTTGGTACAAAACTGTTGGTGTAAAGGCAATGAAGAATGCTTCAAGATCACTGTGTAACAACAGTATTGAAACAAGTACTGTGTATGACGATGGTGAGCTGAAAGGAATGATTAATAACAAAGTGAGAGGAACAATTGATGATAATGTGAATAGTATTTTAACTCAACTGTCATCCAGTCAATAACCTCAAAAGCCAAGACGGAGCAGGAAGTAATAAATGAAAGGGTGTCTGAAGCTATTGGGGACATGTTACCATCAAGTCTCAGATATCTTGATAGTAAAAGAGACAGAGACACTGTAAATGCACTCCTCGCAAAGATCACAAGTGTCAAGTGCAATATGAAGATATCAAGGGTTCAGGATAAGCGCAGTGTTCGTAGTGCAAAAGATCTAGTTGCAAGCAACTTGGTGAAATATGAACAGATGGCCAGTGAAATCTCTCTGTCAGAAAAAGAAAAAGAAACCTTAACTCCAAAACAGCAGAGAAGAAAATTCAATCGCCTCCTAGAAAAGCAGAAGTTGAAGAACTTGCGTCACATATTTGAGGGAAGAGGGCGCACTCTTAAGTGTGAAGAATTTCCAGAACTTACTGGAATATTGGAATTTGTTTTTGGAGAGAGTGACCGAATTGATCATGCCGGAGGAGGACTTGAAAGCCATCCACGTCTCACAGACACAATCCTTTACAGAGCTGCTGACAACAACACTATAATGAGAGAAGCAAGAGAAACAATTCTGGCACTTGCTCCCAAAGGTTTTGATACTTCTCTGTCATCATGCTTCAATTATACTCAAAATTATAAATCTGGTACCTACCAGGCAAGGTGACACCATGCTGGAAGAGGCATCAACGCATGTATTTCTCTCCACAAACCTCCAAGGACTGGTGTTGAAAAGTTTGTGGTGAACCTCCACTGGTCTACAAAAAATGTTGAACTAACCTTGGATCTTTGTAAATCAAATCCAAATAATGTCCTAGTTGACACTAAAGATGCCAAGACCGCAATCCTGTCTGATGTCTCTCCAGTGCAGAGGCCTGGAAAATCATGGAAAAGAATTGAACTCCAGACCATGACTGGCAGAGATCTACTACCAACACCATAACACCCATGACCCATCTTTTTTTAAAAACCCAAGAGACACCCTTGGATGAAACCACTGTACTGGTAAAAAGAACAGGACAGGCAACTATTCTTAATTTAACTTTTTTTGAACCTCACACTGTACAAAGACTTTTTTCTGACTTTTTTCTTCTTCTAAATCCATCACTTGATAGTGTCTTCCAAAATCCTGAAACTGGTCGTCTGAAGGAACATTTCATCTTTGTGGTTGATAATGGACCTAGTGAAGCTCCATCTAGTTCCATGGACGGCGGAACCGGGGGGGCAGGGGGGGCACTGGCCCCCCCAATAATTTTTTTGGGGGGGGCCTGGCCCCCCCAATAATTTTCTGGCTATCAATATTAACGTTTGAATAGAATAGTTAATTTGTAATAATTTTATCGCTCGAATTATTTCAAATATTTTGATAATCTGACTATTCACTATTTAATCGTCTTTCTGGACGGGGTTGCCTGTGTGTTGGCATCTTATTGGAGCCTGGATCGGAGTCAGTTGTTGTGCATGCGCGCCCAAAGGGCCCAAAGTTTTATGTGCAATCTGTCCCGTGTTGTCCACCAATTTCAAAGGTTAAAAATGCAGCGGTCTATAAAGACATTTTTTCAAAGGTACATTTATTTTTACCGTATATATATTGATCTATTTATTTTGTTATTCTTTTGAGAGTGTTTTGGAAATCTTCAATGCAAACTGTAATTGAAAATTCAATGTCTTTCAGTAAAAACACTGCAAGTGATTCAGTTAGTGAAGAAACACTAGCTCCAGGTAAGTCAAGTAAACTTAGTAAAGCAAGTCTTTTAAATGTGCATTTTCGACAATTTATTTGTGCTTCGATCATAAAATGTCAAGTGGTTATTCTTTTTGGCTGTGGCTTTGATGTTTAGTCATGTTTTATTCGAGGCGACTATTTTTTTCCTGTTAGTTAAGCTTAATCATTAAAAGTAAGCTTACAGAAAGATTGAGCTTTACCAGCCGTTTTTTCTATAGTTATAGACCGACAGGATTGACGATTATATATGGAAAACATATTTTTTATGACACAGTATCATTCATTCAGTTTCTTTGACTGCTTTGAAACAATAATTGAGATATTTCAGTAGTTCCCACTCAGGAATGTGTGATGATCTAGGGGCATAGGTAATCTTTTGTCACTGGGAGCTCACCTCAACTTAATTCAGCCAGTATAAACTGGCTTTTGATTTAATTCATTGACACAAATGGTGCTTTATTGTTTTCCTAGACGAATATAATTCTCAGGCTGACACAAGCTCTGGTGAACTTGCTATTCTAGATCTTCCAGAAGAAATCTTATTATACATATTGCGGTACATCCGTATCCGAGATGTTCTTCCGTTATCGAGAGTGTGCAAACGCTTCTACCATTTATTAAACAGTAATATCATGTGGAGATCATTTGGAAGTGTAGACGACTGTGGCTTGATCAGTTACAAGAAATCTACTCTAGATGCCATATTTGTTCATGCACAGCAATTCAAACATTTATACTTAAATGGCAACTTTGAACCTCTTCTATCGGAAGTTTCAATTGAATATTTGTACGACAAGCTCTCTTTATGCTCAAACTTAGAAGAACTTGATCTAACTTCTAATTTTGCAATAATCAGCGTTCCATTTCTGGCTAAACTACATAAGCTTAAGTTATTGTCCATTGAATGGTGCATAAATATTGACCGTGAATCCTCAACTGTTATCCTGTCTGATGAATATCTTTGCCCTAATATTAAGCACCTAAATATAAGATGGTGTAACCAGTTTACTTTTTGGGATATTTTACAAATTGTTGCGGCACACCCTTCAATCGAAACATTAGATGTTAGTTTTACAAGTGTAATGAATGAAGATGGTGTATTAGCTTTAATTAACTTTCTTCCTAATATCAAAAGTCTCATCTTGTCACCAGAACTAGAGAGTCGCAGTATTGAGGAGTGGAAGTTACTCAGAAATGATAACTAGTTTACTCTGGGCTTATATTGTAGCCATTTTCATGTAACAAAATAGGTCATCTGAAAAAAAAAGACAACAACAAACATATCACTTAAATTTAATGATTGAATTTTAGTGTTTGAATTATAACTATAACTTATCGTAAAGAAATACTACTGTTATTTTACTGTTAAATATTCTGAATAAAATTGATTTGTCAGTCGAAAAGCCCATAGCTCATTTTAGCTTGTGTTGAATCATTTGCTATTAGGAAATACAAGTGAGCCAGCACTTGGAGAGGAAAGTGGGAGTGAATCCGAGCAAGAGTCCAACACAAATCCAAGTTGCACATGTCAATGCTGTCAATTACAAAGCTACCGACCAGAGGATGAAGAAACCTTAACACGAACCATCAAAGAATATGGGCATGGAAAGCAACTAAAAAAGCGGTATTTTAGAAAAGAATGGTACAAATCATTCGAATGGCTGACCCTATGCAGTACGACGTATAAAGCATTTTGCACCGATTGTATGAAAGCTAAGAGGAACGGATTGCTCACATTTAGTGCAAAAATGGAGCAAGCATTCATAAGTACTGGTTTCTGCAACTGGAAAAAGGCTATGGGTAGGTTCAAAGAGCATGAATCAAGTGCGTGTCACAAGGAAGCAATAGCCAAACTGGCTATTCTGTCTTCAAAAGAACCAGACATCGCGGCAAAACTGACTACTCAGCGGCAAAACGAGCAGAAGAAAAATCGAGAACTGCTTCTGACTTTACTGTCATCTGTTTGCTTCTTGGCGAGGCAAGGCCTGGCTCTTCGTGGCAATGTCGAGCAAGAGGGAAACCTTTACCAACTGCTGAAACTCCGTATCTCGGAACAACCAAACCTTAAGGAATGGCTTCAAAATGGCACATATATGTCACATGACATCATAAATGAAATTGTAAAACTAATGGGTAACACCCTTTTGAGAAAGCTGATTGAAGAAGTTAAGGTTGCTGGTTTCTATGCCGTCCTGGCAGATGAAACAAGAGACCGGAGTAACAACGAACAGCTCGTCATCTGTTTACGATGGGTGGATGGCGATTTCAATGTATATGAAGAACCGATAGGTTTGTTTCAAGTTCCAGAGACCACAGCTGCCACACTGTTTGCAGTCATAAAAGATGTGCTTTTGAGATGTTCCCTTCCTATTGAACTATGTAGAGGGCAAGGATACGATGGTGCCTCAAATATGTTTGGGAAAGTTACTGGGGTCGCCAAAAGATTCAAGGAAGAACAGCAAGCTGCACTGAGAGTCCATTGCTTGGGACACTGTGTTAACCTAGTTCTTCAGGACACTTGCAGAGACATTAAGGCCATCAGGGATGCATTAGATCTTGCACGAGAAATTTCCCGATTAATAAAATTCTCTCCTAAACATGAGGTGATGTTCACTAAGAATCAGATGGATGCATCAGGTCACCTAGTATCAGGTGAAGAATCCACGGTTGCCAGAGGTATCAAGCCCTTATGTCCTACTAGGTGGACTGTGAGAACAGGGGCCATAGATGCAATTCTCAAGAACTACTCTATCCTGCAAGAAACTATGATAGAAATAAACAAGCATCAGCGTGACGATAATGGGATAGCAGCAGGAGGCATTGCTTCACTCATGGATAACTTTCAAACATTGTGGGGACTCAAACTCTCGCATGTTATCTTTAGCGCTGCTGAGCAGCTGTCTGTTAGCCTCCAAGGCAAAGATACATCCGTGCAGGAGGCGCAAAAAGCCTGTAAAGGAGCCAGGAATTATTACAAAAGGCTTCGATCTGAGGATGAGTTTACTGCAGTTTATGACGATGCTGTTCGGCAAGCCGCGTTACTTAACATTGAACCAACCCTTCCTCGTTATAGAAAGAGGCCAAGACGACTTGACAATGGACAAGAACCCCACAGATTTCAGTCACCGAAAGATTTACATCGGCAGGAGTTTTTTGAGGCTCTGGAACTTGTGGACAACCAGCTAGAGAGGCGATTTGAGCAGGAGGACTTCCAAGTAGTATGTGACTTGGAAAACATGCTTTTAAAGGCTGCCAATGGCAAATTTTTCAGCATCCCAGAAACCATCACTAAGACCTATTCGGCTGACATCAATCAAAGCCGTCTGGAGTGTCAGCTGAAAATGTTTTCAGATGTTATTGCAGCATCTACAGATAACATTAAAGAAGTAACATCAATAAGGACAATTTGCGATGTTCTAAATACTTCTCAAGTCACAAAGAAGTTGTTCAGCGAGGTAGCCAGGCTAACTCAGATTTACCTTACCATTCCTGTGACAACAGCAACAGCTGAGAGGTCATTTTCTGCTCTCCGGCGAGTTAAGACATGGCTTAGAAGTACGATGACGCAAGAAAGGCTCAATAACTTGCTCCTGCTTTATGCGCACAAGCATAGAACAGATGAGCTGAGCCTTACCCAAATTGGTCAAGACTTTGCTGGAGTTAATGAAAGAAGGAAGTCTTTTTTTGGAAAATTTTGATTTTTGCCCACCTACAGCCACCAATTTGTTCGTTGAGTTTCTCCAAATCGATCTTTCCTAGTGAAGGGCAGGCATCACTTAACTATCCCATATAAAGTGATCCAGTTGTATTGTTTCCGGAAATAGTATTTGGAAAATTGTAAACAAAGTAATGACGCAAGTAATGAAACTAGTAAATTTATGATTTTGTAAAAAACTACTAGTCATTGAGGGAATGTAAAAAACATAAAATAAAACACTAGCACGCCAATGGTACTTATGTCTAATAACTGAAAAATCAGGGTGCGATAGGGGGGGGGGCTGCTAAAAATCCGAAATTTTACAATTTTCACAGTGCCCCCCCAATAATTTTTTGCTTCCGCCGTCCATGGATCAATTCAATGCGTTATCTGATAACAAAGCATATGGACTTTATTCGTGTCCAGCAAAACTTCTTAAACTGGGAAGCTCATTGCTTAGTGAACCGTTGTCAATTATATTAAATACTTCACTTGAAACAGGAACATATCCAAACAAATTAAAAATTGCTAAAATAACTCCTATATTTAAAGAGAATGATGACAGTAACCCAGAAAACTATCGTCCAATCTCTCTATTATCTATATTCAATAAAATATTTGAAAAAATAATTTACATTCACCTCATGAGCTTCTTTGAGAAATATAATCTATTGTATGACTCACAATATGGTTTCCGTGGAAAACATAATACCCAGCATGCAATTATTGATATTATACACAAAATACAAAAAAATATGGATCAAGGAAAATACACTTGCAGAATTTTTATAGACTTAAAAAAAGCATTTGATACTGTTAATCACGATATTCTTTTATGCAAACTTCATCATTATGGAATCAGAGGTATATTTAATGACTGGTTTAAATCATATTTATCGAATCGAAAACAAACAGTGTGCATTGACGGAGCTGTTTCGGATTATGAATTGGCGCCTTGTGGTGTCCCACAGGGATCTATTCTGGGACCATTACTTTTTCTCATTTACATTAATGATATCCAAAATTCCAGCAAAGTCTTCTCCTTCCACTTATTTGCTGACGACACTAGCATTCTTTACGAGCACAAAAATTTACAGCAGTTACAGAACGTCGTTAATCTTGAGCTCTTAAAATTGTGTGATTGGCTGCAAACCAATAAACTGTCGCTTAACGTAAAAAAATCCAATTATGTAATATTTCGACCCCGACAAAAATCCTTACCTTTCATTCCTGTTATCACCTTGCCTGACAATAACAATACTATCAAAGAACTTGAACAAAAAGATTGTATCAAGTATTTAGGGTTTTTTATAGATTCTGACCTATCCTGGAAACAACATATAAACTATATTTCACCAAAAAGTAAGCAGATCTATAGGAATAATTGCAAAGTTGAGGCATTTCATCCCTCAGCAACCTCTTCTAACAATATTTAAGACTTTCTTAATTCTTATTTAAACTATGGTATTTGCACCTGGCGTCAAAGTGCTAAGACACACCTGAATCGCCTACTTATACTTCAAAAAAGAGCACTTCGACTAATAAACTTTTCTAATCAAGAGAACATGCTGTCCCTTTTTTTGTACAAGCAAATCACTCCCCCTGAGCTTCCTTTATTTTGAACGCATGTGTATCATGATGCACGATATCTATCACAATACTGCTCCTATCAACTTAAACAACTTATTTAAACTTACAAGCGAATCTAGGGTGTTCACCTCCCTAGCAACCACATTTATGTTTACCATCTTGATACTTTACCAACTATTTTAAATTACATGCATGTACTAATAATGATTACATACCGATTATCTCCAATACCCTTTCATAGTGGAATGCAGAGATGCCACCAGCAAGTAGCATCACAAACTGCATGAAGTTTGCCCCCATAAATTCCTTGACGGTCTTTATGAAGGCCCACCAACTGAATTCCGCCAATGGAGGTTTCAAGTTTAGGGATAGATTACACTTGATCAGTTCCCTTATGGAAGTGCCATCATATGAAAACAACTGGACACCATTTAAATAGGGTGGCATCCAAATACATTTCTCGTCTTCTTTTGGGATGACATCCCCATACCTATCAAGCTGATACAATAAAAACAAAATACATTTCAGAGATTAGCAGCCCTGCAGGGAAAACCAATGGTCAGATTAGAATGATATATTGGGAAATACCAAGTAATAGGGCTAATAAGTCTCGAAGAAACAAACGAAAATAAGAAAATCTGTCGTTGTTCTCGAGGTCAAGTTTCATAGTTTTACTGCAATTTGCGAACTGAGGGGGACCTAGGGGTTTGCGGGATTGACCATTTTTTGTGCGGTATTTTACAAAAAAAGTTGCGGTATTGTAGGATTCTCAAACCCTGCGGTATGTGGGATTCTCTTTTTTGAGTTGCAGTATTACAGGAAAAACGTTTTGAAATTGCGGTAATGCTGTATTTTTGGGCCCTATGAGATGCTGGATTTTGCTTCTGGTGCTCGATAGAAAATTTCATGGTTCAGTGATTATTGTTTTTGTGCGTGAGGTCCCTTGTAAGCAGTGTTTTCAAATTTTTCATGCGGGATTGCGAGATTGACCATTTTTTTCGTGCGGGATTGCGGTATTTTCGAATTTTGCCTGCTGGATTGTGGTATTTGTAACCCCCCTAAGCCCCCTCCGAACTCTGACCTTCAAACAATCCGTTAGAATTTCAGTGGTTTCGATCTCACTTCAAACAGACAACAAAAAAGCGTCAAGGAAACAAAATGGCATCATCTTGACAAGACAAGAACATTAAAGCTGAGTAGAAATCCAACAAGAAAACGTTTATATTCTTGGGTTGCATTGGACGTCATTGAAAAGATTCATGCTTTGAAAATATTTATGCTTTGTATTGATTACATAAAGTTTAGCCTGAAGTATGTTGCTTATGTACTTAATGTAAGTTTTTCTTGAGTATTTGAGAAACTTTCCTTGTTTCGTTTCCGAGTTATCAAATTTAAAACCTATGTCACGCAAAACTGGCACGCGTTTTCCTCGGTGGGTAAAACGATGAAATTGTTAGAAGTAAGCACACATTTGGCTTGTACTATGAATAAAACCATTGTTTATTGGGTGTCTGTAACAAAATTCATGATTAAGTTATTTTTTAATGATTTTGCCAATCATATTTATTGTCCGCCATGTTTGTGTACTAAAGTTGTACACCAATATGGGGGCTCCATACATTTCTTTGTAATGACTGAGATTGTGAAAGAGTTGAAATCTTTGCATCACATCTTTTGGGCTCAAGATTCCCTGGAGTTATAAAGTTTTTTCTCCTCTTTAAGAAGATGTGCTCTGATTTTACTCAGGGATGTAAGATCCGCTGTTATTTTGATGACCTGGGGTGACACCAACTGCGAAGTGCCAGACATATTTTCTTACTAAATATAGGTTAATATCTTCACAACAAAAGCTCATATTAATTTGAAAAAATAAAATAAAAGGGGTGAAGAAAAACAATATAGCCTTTCCTGTGTTTAAGCTTAAATGAAATTCGCTGTTGCAGTTTGGTTTTCAATGAAGGCTTGGCTTTAAATTAATTGCAAGTTTCATGATTATATGTATGTGGCTCCATGTTCTTTTTAGTACAATTACAGTACAGCCATGTTTGTCCCACTCTTGCATTCAGTCCCGTTTATGATGCTATATGTAGCACATCCGCGCAGCGCTGCCATCCATGGGATGTAATGACATATGTATGTTGCAAACATAATGGAGCAAAAAACAGACTTTTCTGAGAGCAAGCAGTATACAAACGTTGCCATTGGCTTCAGATTTCAGTGTGATTTTTAAATTAACTCGGAAGTGCTGTGTTTTTACTATCTATATCAATGATTTCATTAACATAGTTAGTCATAGTCAAGTTACTGCATATGTTGACGATTGTCAATTGTATTTTAAATTTTCAGTATCGGATTCATTAAGTGCTATTTCAGCTGTGAACAGTGATCTCATGAATATTAGTAACTGGTGTGCCAAAAATTCTTTACTCATAAATCCTGATAAGACGAAATTGGTAGTTGTTAGTTTACACATTTTACTAAGAAGCTGCCTGCCATTTCCCTTTCTTTATTAGGCAAAACTATTTCACCCATTTCAGTTGCTAAGGATGTTGGAGTGTGTGTGTGTTGACCAAGGACACACTTACAATGTACATATTACTAAAACAGCCTCTGGCTGCATGAATCAGTACAGATAAATAGGATTAAGCATCTCTTGGATAAGAAAACATTATTATTGCTTATCAATAGCTTTGTATTTACTAAATTATTTTATTGTTCCTCAGTGTACAGTGTGGGGGAATACAAATAAATCTAATATACATAAGCTGCAATTAGTGCAGAATTTTGCAGCCAGAATAGTCTTAGCATTAACAGAAAGTTTGATCATATTAAGGTATCAGGGTACCCCTAGCGACCAGTGTGCGTTCAACTCTATATTGTGCCAAAACGTTTAGTCTAAACCCCATTAAAGTATACATTTTTAGAAAGCTGAATAAATGTAGAAACTATTTCTATTATTTTTATCGTAAAATTATTTTTTTCCTTTTAGGTTAGAGCAAATTATTCAAATTTTAACCAAGGTGTCTTCACGGAGTTCCCGGTCAATCAATATTGATCCGAAAACAATGTTTGCTATCCTTCTGAGATCATGAGATATCACTTGTCAAAAGTGTGTCTCAGATTTTTGATTAGTTGCCCCGTTGTTCTCTTATACGTTCCTAAAGTTACAACACCGCCAAAATAGCTGTATCCGATACAAAACAGACGATAAATTTGGAATGGAGCAAAAAATCGAAAATCGGAGACACCCTTTAAAGAACAACTATCGAAGACAACCTCTGCCATATTTCAGATGAATCCATTAAAATCCCTTTGACCGGGAACTCAAAATACACGGCTAATTAAACGTAAATTCACTTCCGAGAAAAACGCAAAAATGTGTTTTGGAGCAAAGAAGCGGGTTTGTTGATACAAGGGGATTATAACACATAATAATCTTGCCCGATGACAGCTGAAGTAAAGGGCAACCAAAATCTTGTTACGTTTCCCACACAAATGGCGGGAAGTCAAGGCAAATTGATCCCATTGAACTTTGGCTCTTGTTGAATAATCTTTTTACAAAGGTTTCAATAGTTTAGACAAATATATTCTTCACCAACAAGCTCTCTTGGTGACAGGTCAATCGACAAGTGATGTCAACAGATAATTGCCAGGGATTAAGCTGGAAACAAGTTTTTCGTTTATAACTCGCTATTAATAATCGCTAGTGAAATATTTTTTTCACTAAATCATAGCTTATTATGTATTCTATCAGAAAATGTAAAAAGTAAAAATCGACTCTTTTGAGAAACTTTGGGGTACCCTGATACCTATTCAACAATTTAATCTTAGTTTTTAAATGTATGAATGGATTATCTCCAGAGTATTTATCTAAGTATTTTGTTAAGCATTCTTCGGCATTCATCGCAGGAATACAAGGGGAGTCAGCAAATGGAATAGTCTTCCTCTAGACCTCAAAAACACTAACGATATTAATAGTTTTAAGCAAGGCCTTTTTAAGAAAACTTTTAATAAAGATTAGCATTAGAGTAAGTTCATTTTTTGTTTAGTTAGTTTTTAATTATAAATTCTGTAATAGACTGGTAATAGACCTTTGCGAGTGCGAAGTGCAAGCTGCTTGGCGAAAAAAGGCTCTGAAATAGCTCAGATATGCCTTTTTCAACTTAAAAATATATGACTTATGATTAGGGCTTCTTCAATCCTACCGCCGCCTTTACTGTATTCACTACGTACTGTCACACCACCTTGTTGAAAGGTGGAATGATAATCTTGAATTATGGCAATTGCTTTTTCATTTTGGATGCCCTGTTGACACAATGATTCAAGATGTTTTGCTTGTTTACTTGATAAAGTTGCCAAGGCTTCCAAAATCAAATCATCGTTATCAATCACTGCAGATGCTGTTGTGTTGGATATAACACTGCAGATTTTTTCAAGGTTTTGCGATTACTCTTTTTTCCTTTCTTCTTTTGGTTTTTCTTGTTTTCTTTTTGAGCTCTTTGCATTGTTTGTTCTTATTGATATTGATGCCTTTGAACATATCATGTCAAAGCTGCAAAGCACAAGTTTGTTCTTCAGCTTTTCTTCAGCCTTTGCCACTTTTTCCTGTATTTTGAGAAGCTTTCCAATGATGTTTTCATCATATACTTTTGAGCACTGCTAACCATCAATTACCTTTTTTCCATCTATTGAAAAGTGTTTTTTAAAGTTTTCTCTTAAGGTTTCCAGTGCCTTTTGAACTATTTCAGTCAGTTGGGACTAAGTATAGTCATCATTGATATATTTTCCAGCAGCAGCAAGATTTTTGGGGTTTAGTTTAGAACATTGGCTAATTTACTATCAAAACGGGTGAGAGTACTCTGCAATTTATACTGTCGCCCCGGGGGGGGGGGGGAGGGGGGGGTGAACTCCTATATATAAAAGGACGGGGATGCTTGTCAGAAATTTTAAAAATGACCCCTAATATAAAAGGTACCAAAGTCATATCCGGGTGGGCGTGGCAATACATGTTTTTTACCCCTAAAAGGTACCAACTCAAAACACTAAATTTAACATTTTGCATATTTTAGTCAATCAAGCAATCAATTGTATCTATTTATATATGAACAATTTGATGGTCGTGTAATCCGATCTTTGTTTCCAGTATTTAATCGTTGATGAGAAAAAATTACCTTAAAAGGTACCGGCTAGGTCTCTAGTAGTCCACTAAAGTCTGGGACACCCTAAAAGGTACTAGATCGCTGATTTTGACCCCTAAAAGGTACAACAAGCATCCCCGGCCATTTCCTTGTTTTTTGTTTGTTATATTTAGTCCTATTATTGATAATAATATTATGATGATGATTATCTGTAACGTATACAGCTAAACCACAGTAGACATTTAGAAGAACATTCTGGATGGCAAGCTTGTGCCATACAAACCATTTTTCGAAACGAATTTTGAGCTTTGAATTCTGGCGCTCACTTTGACAGTACTGCTTGATTTAGGGGAGAAAGGGTCACGTGATCTCTAGCAAAAAACAAAAAACAAAAACAAGCCAGCAAGCTTGTTTTGGTAAAAAGTGGCCTCTTCGAATTTTTGATTCGTGATGGACTCAAGATTTACCGCTAGTAAAATCGCTGCATATCATCTCCATTTAGATTTTCCGCAAGATAAAATAGCCACTACAAAACATAATCAGAACTTTGCATGTAAAGAAAAAAACTAGAAACTGCTGAAATTCAGCTTTCAGATTTGAAAATATAGCATGTACCAAATTTAACCTTAGGGGTTAATGTGCAAAAATGATAGTTATAGTTAAATTAATCCCATTTCCTAGCTTCCTCAAGAAGCTCCCCCTCACCCCTCAATGGCCATAAAAAGTCTTATGCACAGTGGGAGTAGGAGCATATAACTTGAAGTGTTTAACAACTGAAAAGAAAATGAAATAACTGTTCCTTCACTGATCAAGCGTGACGAAGGACTTGCTCAAAAGTAACTCCTAGCTTTAGTGAGACAGTTTAAACAGTGTCCAACAAAGACGGCGATGAGCGTGAGGAATGAGAGTGTAGCCTCAGCCTCAAAAAGCATTTTCTAGCATTCTCGCTTTGTCTACCTTCACCGCACCTGATTTGCGTGTGTTACACTGCGACTTTACATTTTTTTGTCCGATAGATTTCAAAATTAATTTATGAGAAACAAGAAAATACGTTAATATTTAGTAGTTCATTTTCATTAGCGTGTTCCTCTAGTAGCTAAATCTCTTATGGAAGCATACATATATATAAATAGAAAGGAAAGAAGAGTGACCACGACTGCTCTTTTAAGAAGAAATGTCGATATTCCGAAAATTCAAAACTCAACTGGAACAAAAACGGTTATTTGGGAGCTTATAAAGCACAGAGTACGAGTGCGAATAATTATACGAGTGCGAAATTTGACTCGGAGAGGATTTAAAGTTAGTTCTGGATAAATACCATGTTCCAGCAACTTATAAGTGTTCCATGCAGTAATGATTCTGAAAAAATTGTTCTTGAGTTAAAGTCCCTTGAACGAAAGATTATTTTTTGAGCGAGATGAAACAGTCGACCAAAAATATCTATGAGATTTCAATGGGATGACTACAACAACTCGTCATCGACGGCACGAGGTTGCTAATGTTTTGCTGTTTTTGTCAATGTATTACGCTGAAGTTTAACTGCTTCACTAGTAAAACAAAAATTATTTTAACTTTGGTAGTTGTTTCCAATGCACTCAGTCGCTAGTGCTGCATCTGTTCTTCGCTGTGACGATCGAGTTGTGTACGGTTATGAAGTTAGCAGGAATTATGCACGTTTAATTTGTGTTATAGACTTGAGTAAAGACATGTCACAAAAGGACGTGATTCAACAGGTACCAGACTCTGCTGAACTTCTCCAAAAAAATCTTCTATCTTCTTCAAATTGGAGCTTTGAGCCGAAGCTTGCACTCAACAATATGCTTATTAGTCAAATTTCAGTCGTACTCGTGTTCGTACTCGTGTTTTGTGCTTAAGGTCCCTATTGAATCAGTTGTCATTCTTTTTTATTTGTACTGACACTGAAATAGTTTATCATTCACTAATTGGTTTAATCTATCTACGTTTTCCAAAATAAAAAGGAAATGTAATTAACAAAACACTCACGAACGGTCCGTGGGTGTTTAAGTTCATTCCATTTTTGTTTGAAATTCAAAAACGAAATTACACCCTTCGTTAACATAGTCGATCCTTTTGGCGGGAATGGCCAGTGTAAACAAAAAGGAAGGAAACGAAAAACTTACAAAATTTTTCGCTTAAAAATAAGTTTACGACTCAATATTTCTTTCAGATACTGAGGTTGTTATACGAAAAACTAAAAACGGAAAACGAAAAACAAAAAAACCTCGTTATTATTTACAATCAGTTATCTCTATTCAAATACTTTAATGACTGTGTTAAGCATAAAGGGCGTAATATGCCTATTTTCGATTTTGAATTACAAACGAAAATGGAATGAACTAAACTCCCATGGACCGTGTTTGGTTCATTCTATTTCCCTTTAGAATTCAGAAAGGGAACAAGCCAAATTCCACCTATTTTCGCAAATAAATTCATAAAGAAATAACTGACAAGTGTCTTGTTATTCGTTTCAGTTAGTTTTCTGTTTGGAATTTTTCGCATAACGGTCTCCCTTGTCTAAATGAGATATTGAGTCGCAATCTTATATTTAAAAGAAAAGGGGTGGTCATTTTCCCTTCGTCTTTTTTAAAGATATTTTTCCATTTACCATTCCTACCAAAAGTAAATAGGGAAAATAGACTACTAGACAGAAATCAAGGCAGCAACCAGGTTTGAAATGCAGTATTGGAAAGAGTTGGCCCTCTCTAGGGATGTGAAAGAAGTTTCCTGATAGGCCCAAATTTGAAAATAATCCCAATTTAAGTGTCAGGGATTGAAAAAGTCATAACCCATCCCCATTTACTATAATGAATTATAGCCTATTTCGACTTGTAGCTCTTTTGGGTTCAGTGAGTGAAAAATTTAGTAAAAAAAGGGAAAATGACCCCATCTTTCTTTGAAAGATGCAAGTGTGACCAAACACTCTTTCAGACTTTCAGGTATGCCGAGGCTAAAATTCCACGAAGCGCGGAGCGAAAAGCGCATTCAAAATAACCCTTGCCATTTGTTTTAAATTTTATTCATACCATCAAAATACTTTTTACTCATTAACTAAAAATTGGTGAAATTTGCCTATTTTCGTCTTTGAATTGTAAAGGAAAATAGATTGAACAAAATATCCACAGACCTACAAAAAATGTATCCGTTATTCAAACTTTTCAGTTTACTTTGAGTAAGAACCAATCCTTATACCTAGTAGCCCTGTACCTGTGTACAGTGTGTAGTGTGTGGTGTGGTAACACAGACCCCTTAGTCCCCTTATACCTAGTAGTCCTGTACCTGTGTATAGTGTGCAGTGTGTTGTGTGTTAACACAGACCCCTTAGTCCCCTTATACCTAGTAGCCCTGTACCTGTGTACAGTGTGTAGTGTGTGGTGTGGTAACACAGACCTCTTAGTCCCCTTACACCTAGTAGCCCTGTACCTGTGTACAGTGTGCAGTGTGTGATGTGGTAACACAGACCCCTTAGTCCCCTTATACCTAGTAGTCCTGTACCTGTGTACAGTGTGCAGTGTGGCAATGCATATCAGTACATCAAATGTGTGGCAGCATTTTTGAAAGATATCTCCACATTTTATAAAAGCATGCAATTGGATTTTTAGAAATCAGGAAGCAGTAACGGACCCTATTATTCCTAGGTATAGTGATAAAATTAGAAATCTTTTATTCTATTCTGATCCTGGTATACCCGAAGCCAAGCGAGGTCTAGTGGAAACTTTTACTAAACCTCCCGAGGCTGAGGGGACATTTAATCACTAATATCCCGAAGATCATGTTAAGGATAACTGATACAATTCTTTGAATTTAAAAACATGGCTAAAAGTAACCAAAAACAGATCAATGAACATTTCAAGCAGAAGAGATGCAGAATCTTCTCGCCAAGTGGCCTTGAACCTGAGAAAAAAGGACTGGTTAATAAACCTCAGACAAACAAGACAAGCAGGGAACTTTTTGCTGAGAACCATGTTGTCATTCAAGTAAACGAAGAACACACCAAGAATAAAAAAAATCGTTATAAACAACCCAGGAGATATACTTCACTCCGTTGGTCTAAACAATCCAAAGGTATACTATAAGAAATATTTTGCTAGTCAGTGTAGCGAGGGGCGACACCCCAACCCCCCAATTTTTTAGGAAAATTACAATTGTCTATCTCCACTCATGGATATAGAAACATATTGCAGTCTGTACACAAATTGGGTACTTAATCTACCCTGAATTTATAAAATGCCTGTTATTTTTGAGAAATGTAATGAAAGAGATATCCGTTTCTTAAAAAGTTACCAGTTTTCTTTTAGTGAAAGGAAAAAAAACTTCTCCTAATTATCCTTTTTCATCCCCTGCATTTTTTTTATTTTAATACAGATTCTAGATTCATCTGTCAACACCCTGAGCAAAAAAGAAATAGTGAGAGTTCTTGAAGCAGTTAAGACAGGAATTCCAAAATTTATAGCCTCATCAGTGCTTTCTAATCCAGATATCAATCTACAGTGTAAAGCAATCATTCTTGAGGAAATAAATGAAAGCTCAACAAATATTTGTACAAGAAAAGAACCATCTGTATTAAGGCAAAATAAATTTCCAGACATGAAAGACTTTGACTGGATGAAATTGATAAAGGAAATGTCACAAAGGTGAGTTGTGTTTTGTATGTACAGAGTAGTGAATAGGGAAATAATGGAAGGAAGGAAGGAAGGAAGGAAGGAAGGAAGGAAGGAAGGAAGGAAGGAAGGAAGGAAGGAAGGAAGGAAGGAAGGAAGGAAGGAAGGAAGGAAGGAAGGAAGGAAGGAAGGAAGGAAGGAAGGAAGGAAGGAAGGAAGGAAGAGTGGTTTGATTGTCAAACGCTCCTTCAAGGATGGTGGAGTGTGAATTAAAATATATATTTTAATTTTTTTAAAGATGTAAATTCTTGTTAGATGTATTCGTAACAGTGGTTCAAAATACCAAGAAAGATGTAACTGACATCATCCCTGGAATTGGGCTATGCTATTCTATCCTTCTCTACAAAAGAAACCACGAACTAAGTCTTGTATGTGCAAAGAATAAATACAGTTCTATTTATTGAAGGCAATTCTAAGAAGAAGGTAAATATACATGTATGCACATTTTTAAGTATATTAAGTGTAGGAATCAGAGTTCCTGAACATTAATGAACAGGAAGTATAGGATACAAAAAATGGGATTTTCCCTTTCATATCAGAGCAAGATAACCTTAATGGACACAACTGGTGGACATTTTGTTGACAGTGTTGTAGATGCTGTCAGAGAGGGAAAGAGGATACAAGGGACTGGTGATAACTGTGACCTAACAATCCATGCCCATGAAATGAGATCTGACCATCAAAACACTGACATCCACTACTTCAAACTTGATTGTTGAAAGAGTTCCAAGTGAAAATTTGAGTTCCGTGACTCCTAGAAAGAACATTAACACACTTCCTGATGATAGTTTTCTTTTGAGCTTAGATGAAAGAGCAAAGCTTCGTGAAGATTTTAAAGTCATTGTTGCACGCATACTGGTAGCCTGCATTCAGCCAGTTATTTACCCGTAATAAACATCTGCGAAACAACGCCAGAAATCCTGTTCTCTGTGACATGAAATAAGAAGCGATTTCTTATTGGCTCTCGCACAGATCAATTCTTACATAAACTCTGATTGGTCGACGGCTTGTTCTAATCTCTTCCGGTTGCGATGTCAACGGTTGAGTTTTCCATATCGCGTCGTTATTGTCAAAGTCTTTCAGCAAGGAGCGGGCTGATCAGTGATAGCTATACCTGGAATACAAAGATTTTTTAAGCTTTTCTACTTGGTCCGCCATCAACACTTTTAGAGGCGTGTTTACAACCATAACACTTGAGCCTCGTGGTCTCTTGAAGAGAGTATCTGCTACGATTGGCAGGCATTAAAAATTAATGATTTTCCATACCCGGTGGGTAGATTTACAAAGACATTTCCCTTCTCAATGAACATGCGAAGACTTTCTTTTTGATCATCTAGCAAGCTTTCAATTTCGAATTGAGTTTCAACTGCTTTAAACACACTTTTCTATTGCTCCTCGCTGAAAGACTTTGACAATCACAACACCATATGGAAAATTAAACCGTTGACAACGCAACCGGAAGAGATTAGAACGAGCCATCGACCAATCAGAGTTTGTGTAAGAATTGATCTGTGCGAGAGCCAATAAGAAATCGCTTCTTGAAATCAATGGCTAAAACTATTCTCTCCCCTCTTGGAGGTACAGATGTTTTAAGTGAAAATTTTTGCTCATATTTAGATAGGTTGAACAGTATCCCAACCTTCTACAAAGAAATTTTAAAAGCATAAAGCAAAATAAGTAAAATTCGGATAGAAAATGAAGTTGATATCTTTAGTCAATCTATTTGGCTTAATACTCATATTAAACTTGAACTAAGTTATATTAAATTGCAAAACTTTGTCAAGATGGTATACTCTAAAGTAGCTGAACGGAAATTCAGAAGGCCAACGTCTCAAAAAGTATTCTCGGTTTGCACGTGACGTCACGAGGAGATTAAAAGTTAGTGTCCGCCATATTGGTGCACAGGAAGCTCATTAGCATATGTCAAATCTCACACGTGCGCTTATGTTTTGATTCGAATTATGTGATGTCTGAAGCTTTAATCGACGATATTTCAAGAAAAAGAGCCCAAGAAAAGAAACCTATTTAAAATACCTCTTCAGTTGTCTTATCTGAGTACGCCAAGAACCTTGAAAGTCACATTCGAACGAGATATTTAAAAAAAATCGAAGATATTGGAGTTGACCCCGCGTGTTTACAAGGCGAAAAGATAGATGCAGAATGTCTGCCACCGATCGAAGCCACCGATCTTCTCTCTTATCTTGTGCTGGAAACCAGCTTCTATACTTTAAAGCAGTTCAAGGCTTTCAAGAGTCTAGAGAGTTATAATCAAATGGTATCGGGCTTCATAACGAGCGTCCAAGGAAAAACCATTGGAAATAAGTATGTGGTGTTAGGAAAAGTTCGTCATTCCCAGCGAATGAATGAACCACCAATTCCAATTTGGATTATCTCTAATGGAGAAGGAACGATACGATCTGCCCACTGCCTGGGTTGCAAATCCGGTCTAGCAGAGTGCTGCTCTCATTTAGGGAGCGTACTTTTTTATATTGAGGCATGGAATCGCATCCATGGGAAGTTGGCCTGCACGCAAGTTAAATGTACGTGGCTACTACCAACTTACGTAAGCGAAGTACCGTACGCTCAAGTTGAAGACATCAATTTTAAGTCAGCTAGGAAATTGAAGGATGAACTAGACGATAAAATTGATGGTGTAGAACCTTCGACTAGCAATCCAACAGGGAAAACGAAGTCCTTACCAAATGTCACACCTACAGAAACGGATATGAAAGCCTTTTTTGCAAAACTAAATGAGAGCAAAAAGAAGCCTGTCATTCTTTCTTTATTGTCTCCATATGCTGATCCATTCGTACTAAAAAGTCGGCGTGTTTCAACGATACCATCCCTTTACAATCATGATAACCTGAAGCTAAACTACCCAGAGCTGTTACAAAAGTGCTGTCAAGTTGAACTATCTCTTTCTGATTCTGAGATAGACTTAATAGAACAGGAAACAAGGGATCAATCAAAAGGAACTGCGTTCTTTAAACATAGAGCTGGTCGTGTTGGGGCTTCAATGAGTTATTCTGTTGCCCACACAAATCCTGACCAGCCTTCTATCTCCCTTATTAAAAACATTTGTTATCCACAGTTGTTTAGTGTGCAGTCTAAAGCAATCAATCATGGAATCAAAAATGAAGCCAAAGCCATAGAGGCTTACAACAATCTCATGTCTGCAAACCACAAAAATTTTGTACTGACAAAGTGTGGAGTTTTCATTGATAAGCAACATCCCTGGATGCATGCCACACCTGACTTCCTTTGTTCCTGCTCCTGTTGTGGTAATGGGTGTGGAGAAGTCAAGTGCCCTTACACTATTGAAAACTGGGACTTTGAAAGTTATTCACTTAAGAAAAGTTCTTGCCTAGAGAAAGTGAATGGAATATTTCGACTAAAGAGAAAGCACAAGTATTATTACCAAGTGCAGCAACAATTGTCAATAACTGGTCGCCAATTTTGTGACTTTGTTCTGTTTGCATTCAGCGACAACAAGCCACAAATCTTTGTTGAAAGAATTCTCCCAGATGAAAGTCACTGGGAAGCTATCGTTCCCAAAGTCACTAAAGTATGGCAGACTTGCATACTTCCTGAGATCCTTGCTCGATGGTATACAAGAAAACAGCACTTACCTGAAATGCAACCAGCGAACCAGTCCTCTGGTATTTGTTACTGCAGAATGCCTTTTCAAGGAATAACTATTCATTGCAGCAACCCAAAGTGCCTAATAAAGGAATTTCACCAGACATGTTTGCATTTATCAGATTCAGTCCCCACTGTTTGGTACTGTCCAAACTGCCGCTTGCTAGCAGAATTTCAAAGCAAAAAGCCAAGAAAAAGCATCTAAAGCAAATTCTACCAAGTGTCAAAGCAATGATGAAGCAATTGAATCTTGATAGTATTTGTGTCTGTAACTCATCACCAAAAGTAAATGAAAGGCTACTGAAATGTCACAGTGCTAACTGCAAAAATGGAACATTTTTTCACCTAAGCTGCCTTGACTATAAACGAATGCCCAACAATAGTCAGACAACATGGATGTGTAGTAACTGCAAGGTGTCTAATGTATCCAAAGCATCTACTTCTAGTTCAACTGGCCCTACCACATGTTCTTCTTTAATAGGCAAGAATAGTAGTTCTGCTAAATCAACAAGTAATTCAAACTGTGAAAACAATGTTGAGCTAACACAAGCAGCTAAAGGGGGTTCACACAAAGCAGCTACCCTTAGTAACATTGCCAGTGCTGAACCTACAAGTTCTGTATCAAGTAATTCCAGTGATGATGAATCAGATCGATGTTGAAATAACCAAAGTGACTAAAGGTGGTGTAGATAAAAGGGGTACCCTTGGTTCCCTTGGAGGCAGTCATTTTGACATTATTAATTCACCAACTGGCTGGTTGGATTGTACCATTATTCAACAGGCACGAGTATGCTTACAAAAGGTCAATCCTTTAATACAGAGTTTCCAAAAAAACAACCCTTGGTCCTGTGAGAAGCTTTGACATTGTGGCATCTGAATTCGTTCAAATATTACATACAGGTTATAGCCACTGGGTCTGCATAAGCTCTATTGGATGTCAACCAGGCATGGTCAACCTATATGACAGACTTTATCATGATATAATTGAAAAAGAAGTTGAAGAACAGGTTGAAAATTTGGTGGCTGACAGCTACATTGGAATAGTGAATGTACCAGTACAGCAACAGCTAAATGGGAGTGACTGTGGGGTTTTTGCGATTGCCTTCACAACCTGCCTTGTTTACGGTTTCAACCCGGGAGACTTTACATTTGATATCCCTAAAATGCGAACACATTTAGCTCACTGTTTGAAAAATAGTGAAATCACAATGTTCCCCAACAGCTTAGAATTTATCACAAAAAGTACCATTACCTTAACATAGAATTGAGAAATATATGAATAAATAACATTATTATATACATATCGAGATTTACTCACTAAAATTCCATTTAGTAAATTTTCGTTCATTCATTGCTCTCAGCCAATCAGAATGCGCGTATCGTTTTTTTCACGTGTGAGAAAAACGATACGTCCAATCAGAAGCGACTTCATTCCTGATGAAAATTTTTCTTCAAACTGGCTCCTCTCAGCACTTTTTATCGAAGGATTTTCAGTCTTGGCTGTTCAATTAATCTTTATTCAGTAAGAATTTAAGGCAGATAAGCTCATGTCATGCAAAATAAGAGCTCTATGGGGAAAAAGATTTTCAAAACCACGCTGTGCTGCAGCAAGAGCGAAGGAGGATTCACGGCCGGCAGTTTCAGAGTCGCTGAATGGAAATTTTGTCCAAATGAGCTCTTTCAACAAAAGCTTGGAGAAAAACACTTATAAATCCAGTTCAAGATAATTTATTTCAAGTTTTGAGGGACATTTGAAACGCCAGGTATGTTTAACGGGCGTGAATTTGACCGTAAGTTTGTCTTTCACTAAACTCAAATTCTTCGCATTGTCTTTGCTCGTTTTGTAAACAAACACCTGTCAGTGAGCAAAAAGTCCAAGTTACACTGAAAAGAATTATAATTTATACTGTAATTCACTTTAGATACAAATACATATTAGTTTTGTTTTGTTTTGACGCCTGTTTGTTATTTAAACTTTGTTTTCTAGAGATTTTTGTGCTTTTGAAATCAAAATCTTGACCATGGAAAAGCAATATCCATATTCACAGCAAAACGACAAAAATTTATAGAAATCTCGATTTACATATGATAAACAGAAAACACCATGGAAAGTGCTTTGTACCGTTTTTATTCACTCGTTGTTTCGTATCATAAAACTCACTCGCTCGAAGACTCGCTCGTTCGTTTTATGATACTTCACAACTCGTGAATAAAAACCGTACGCGCGCACTTTCCATGAAGTAATCTCTATATACCTATGAAATGCAGAAACAACATGCATGGTATTGAAATTCACTCGTTTTCATCACCATTGTCCATTTATTCAGCAACATGGACATTCTAGAGAAATGCAAATTTTATTGTATAGAAAAATTAATTCGTTGGCTGCTTTTCTTATTGGACAATACATGAAAAAAGTGCATTTACCCATGCATAACAGGTCCACAGTGAATACAGACAATTCCATGTCAATGTTATTTAATAATTTACTTAAAAATGAAACAGAAAACATATTTTAAGCCACACTATTTGAAATCCATTATTATTATGAATGTGGAGTGAATGATATGTACAGTGAACATCATTCTATCAAATGATAGCCGTCACAAACCTAGTGTTAGCAAAAAATGGAATGGTAGTTGTAAAAGTAGACATTTTTCTGCATTGTCAATTATTATGAATTAATTATAATTATTATCAATTATAATATCATTTGGAGATTTAAGATGCAGAGAAAAATAATTTATACCAATCCTTCAACTGTGTATTACCTTATAATTTTGTGTGGCATTGAAGGTCTTCTCATGAAAATAGCCTAAGTGACTTCCATTCTCTTTAAAATACTAGATCAACAAACTTTCATTTCATAATATATGAAACAGAGTATTTTGCTATTATATGTGACAATATTTTGTCAGATTGATCTAAAGATTATCGCATTAGACATGATATTTACTACAGGGTTGTAGCTAGTCAAAAGGTACAATTGGTGGACAAATATTCACTAAACTAGAACATACTCTTAGAATTTGGTCTATTAGTGGTACCTTGTTTTGGTCCTTATTGCTTATAAGGAAGTCAGTTGTTAACGTTCCTTGTAAAATACTGTACTTGTTACACAATAAACCAATCACCCTTTCAAGGGTATCCTCACATTTGCAATACCCCTGGTGTTTCTACATCTATGGGGTCTAACTGACTTTTGCCTTTTGTAAATGCTGGTATAACCAACGATGCTTTCTTGAAGGCCACACTTTCATGAATGGTGAAACCCCTGTCAGCCATGACGAGATCACCAGGTATAAGGTTACTTAATAATCCACAGTTTTCTGTGAGAAATTTGTCTGATGTCCGGCCTCTTGCCAGTAGGTTAGTTGGCCTCTCTATGAATACCTCAAAGCAATAGATAACAACAGTTGTCCTCTTTCCAAAAGAAAATTCAAAACATTGGGGCATAGTTCTCCACAACTCCTCTCGCTCTGGCCAGTAAATTAGTGGTGACAACCTCATGTCCATAATCATCATCCAAGATAAGAATGTCCTCGACACAGTAGGTACAGACACTCCAAAACGATATGCAAGGTCTTGGTATGGTACATCAAGTGTTAGTTTCATTAAAACCATTACAAGTTCCTGGAACTTTGTCATGGTTAGAGACTTTCTTTGCACACTGGGGGCAACATGTTTGTATACCGCATCGAGTACTTTAAATGAAGGCCAATCCGATATAAAATAGTACCTTATCATCATCCAGCATGTCTTCACGATCAAATGTTGCCTCTTTCTGCCATGAAAACATGTAGTCAAACTCCTCTGTCTGTGTACTCGAATCAGCTATTTGTGGGCTTTCGTCTGTATCAGTTTGTGTCCTAGAGTCAATTATTCTTAACTCCTCTAGTTCTGATGTAAGATCACACAATTCTTCATTTTCAAAGTCCACCTTTTCTGTTCCTTGTTCAACGTCTGTCCCTTGGTCAACTGCAGCGCTAGCCGTTTCTTCAGCCACAGCCACAGAAGGCAACTCGAAGGATATATTGTCAATAGTTTCACCAGCGATATCGAGCTTTGCAACTTTTGCAGTCAATTCTTCCAAGGCCCGTTCTTGTTCTCTCTTTCTTCTAGCTTTAACCCGCTCACTTCGTGCAGTTAGCAGTTCACTGTATGTCTTTTTGCTCTTGTTGTGTCCCAAATTCACTGTGGGTACCCAGTCGACGTTAAATTGGTCTGTTGAAGGTTTACCAGAAATGAAGTGGTGGCTACAAACCCTACCACTGTTGATCATTTCTTTAGTTAAACCATCCCTACTAATGGCGGCTATCCACTTTCTTCTACGGTCAATCGAGAGCTTTTCTGCTTCTTTGCCTTGCTTTCTAATGACTGCTGGAAATTGAAACAGGGAAATACCTTTATCACGAACACTTCTAATGTGACAACCGACCATTAAACACAGAACCATTACTAAAAATTGTCTAGTAAATCAGTTGCTAGAACAAGATCAAACTTGCTAATGTTTACGTAAGTTGTGCACCAACATGGCAGATAGCATGGGTGAAAACCGAGAATTGTAAGAAAGTTAGGCAACCCGGACATTGAGTGGTCTGTAACTTATTTCAGCATATATAAAATTACCAACGATAGTAAGTAACGAATTTTCCAATATAAAATTCTCAACAATTGTCTTTTTCTAAATATGAAACTGTCTCAATTTAAAAAAATAGAGTCACCAAATTGTGCATTTTGTAAATCTCAAATTGAAACACTAGAACATTTCTTTATTGATTGTTCATTTTCAAGAAACTATTATATTTCCATTAAAAACTGGCTGGGAAAAGGCCATATCAACCTTCCGAAATTAAACATGGAAAATATAATATTAGGTAGAGAAGGAGACAATTTGGAAAATTTTCTCTTCTTGCTGTATAAGTATACTCTTTATACAGCAAGAGGCCAATGTTAAATCCCCATTCTAAAACAATATCAAAAAATATTTATTCAATATGAAAATTTAGAATATATAATAGCAAAAATATAATTTTCCAAGTTATTAGTTCATTTACAGAAACACGAAAAAATAAGAAACATAATTGAAGAATTGAAAAGAGACTGATATAATTTATTCTAAAAAAATTAAGATTCCTTTCATGTAATTTGAATATTTTAAATAAGTTTACAGAAGTAGGTATAATTTGTTGTTGTTAACTGTTTCGTTTGTTATTATAAGGAATTGTAATTTGATTTTGTATATGTCTCGTTTGTAATTTTGTATTTAGTTAAAAAAATTGTTTGTAAGAAAATGTAAATAATATATCTTAACATCCATTAAAAAAAATGTTTACAGAAAGTTTTGAAGACTAGAATTATGTAAAACGGACGTTTGTGACTTACCAGTTCTTGTTTAAAAACACGATTGTAAAAACGGTGGGAAAAAAAGAAAAAAAAAGAAAGAAATCGCTTCTTATTTCATGTCACAGAGAACAGGATTTCTGGCGTTGTTTCGCAGACGTTTATTATGGGTAAATAAACGGCTGCACGCAGGCTAGCATACTGGTTACTTTTGTTAAAGCACTGGGTTTTCTAAAATCTGTAATTCCAGACTACATAGATCACAGATATCAAAAGGAAATGGATGAAAAGTCAACTACATATATAATACCCTTGCCTATACAATTAAAAGATGAAAAAATTATGATGATGTAGTTGACATTCTTTGTTCATGTGAAAATGTGCTCGAAGATATCTATGCAAAGGCAGGAGTTATCCAGCTGCCTCTATTGAGACAAGAGGCCACAAGAAATGGATCACTTCAAGGTGAACATTCAGTCCCTGATCAGCCAAATGCACACTTCAACAGACTTGATCCAAATGACCATATGAAAGAGGTTTCAGTACAATTTGGGGGAGACTAGATGACTAGAGTGAGGTTTGCTGGGGCTAAAGATCTGTGTGCTGGTTGTCATACAGCAAAGGATCGCCTTGATCACTGCAGTCCTTTTGTGTCGGAGGGATTCAACACTAAAATGTCTTATGTTCAGGTAATATTTTACTGGTCAATGTATGATAAACTATTTTTGAATGATGGCTGGCATATGATTTTCTGATAAAAAGCAAACATTGTATTAAGATTCATTTAAAATAATATTACATTATCATTGTACTTTTTTTTACATACATACATTCACGCATACATACATGGTTTATTTGTTGAAGCAGGTTTTTACAAGAATGCAAGACTAAAGTCCTGATGTGGACTTGTAATTAATAATTAAGCATCATTCCTTCAGAAGTGGACCAAAAACAAACACATTTGACTGGTATAATCGAATGTTATCTTCCAGCTAATCTACAAGCATTTATATAAAGCAGAATCTGTAAGAGAAGTTGGCACTCTGAAATTTTTCAGAGAGAAACTCAATAGAAGGAATGTCACTGCAGAAAAAGTAACAAAAAGCTATGAAGGATGTGAACAGTTTCTGTTGAGTGTAGGAACAGCATATGTTGTAGAGGCAGCCCTAGAATTCTGGGGAATGGCATCTGTGAATGACTTGCCAACAAGACGAGTGTCACCTAAGGGAATGTTACATTTATCAAAAGAGAAGAAAATGCAGTACTTCCACGAGCATGTGGGTGCATTTGTTGATCAATATGTTGTAAACAACCAGGACAATGAGGATCACAGTCAGTTACAAGACCTTGAATCAAGAAAATACAGTGTTAGCCCCATCCATGCTGATCATGATTATTTCACGCCATTTCAAGAACCTGAAGAGGACAATGATCAACAAATACCTGACCGAGTAAGGTAAATATAAATACGTAAATAAAATAAGTCTATGGAAAATACATGACGGTTTTCAGGGTGTGAAAGTACAAAATGCCATACTGTGGACTTAACATCATTGAACTGGCAGTGTTTTTGGTGCAACTCATGATACTTGCTCAGAAGGAGATGGAGATAGAGACAGCATCAATAAGAAGCTACTAACTTATTTCAAGTCAATGAATGCTTATTCCAAATATGCCTTAGAAATGTTCATAAGCATTGCTCAAATTGAAGCACTTGTTTCTGAAGAAATGGCTCACCGCTTAGCATGGGGGAGATTTGTGAATTGGAATGGAGGGATTGGTAAAAATATTTCATGTGATACAGCCCAAGAAGTCTGTAATAAGGTCAGCAAGGATATTGTCAAAAGCATGGGCCCAAACAAAACCAACAAAGCCATTGTTAGAGCTTCTAGAGCTGCAGCTGGTATCAGTGTGATCTCTGATGCATACGACAAAACTTCCAAAATTCACAAAGTTTCAAAAGTCCACAGCAAAAGAGATTCACTTCCTTATGAAGTGTTGATATTAGCAGACTTGAGAAAACTCCGACCTTTCCAAGTCATACCTAAGAGATGCCATAAAACCTTCCCAACTTTGTCAAGGTCTGTGATCAGTGACTTAGATGATGAAGAGTTTGTTTCTTGGCTGAGAAAACACAAGACAAAATTGGCCATGAATGTTTTGTAAACTTGTCCAAGAGATAGTTAGTCTAGCCAGACTGGAAAGTCCATATATCCTATCTCAATAGAACTTATTCGTGAAACAAACATAGTACGGCTCGATAGATACTCCAATGACAATATTCCTTCGTGATTGTTCGAGTTTAACACAGAAGCACAGCAGATAGTTGAGATGAAAAAGAGTTTTACTTCATTTATAAACATTTGACGATCTTTGCCGTAACTTTGCATTCAGCAGGAAGGGCAAAAGATCGTTGTTGGGGAGTGTTACCAGACAATTGCAGTTTTCATAATTTAAAGAACCTTATTAGCTGCCTTATACTCTGAAATGGGAAATGGGAACTGAAAAACCACTGTGCATGCGTCAAATTTCCCGCCAGATTCGAAAAACAAGATGGCGGACGCGCGAACGTTTCCCACGCTTCAGAACGCTCTTACTTTCTATGGCCTCCAGCGTTTCAGTTTGACTGTGACTGGAGGATCCAGCTTAAGTAGATTTATCTTTAGACTTTATTTAAACTACCCATGGTCTTTTGAAGAACACTGACTTATTAATCATCCAGTAAGCGATTCTGTTTCTAGACAAAAAGATCTGTAGGTCTTGACAAATTCAATGCAAATCACCTGACTTAAGGTCAGGACAACAGACTTAAGTTCAACAATGTAACATTTTGTTCATTATTTGTCATTCTACAACATATCAAATGAGCTCCTAAATCCAAGGTTGAGCACAGAAAGAAACGGCTTAAAAACCGCTGCGAATGCACGAGATTCTAAAAATCAAAATGGCGGATGCGTCTGAGCTTCCTCCGCTTGTAAAACCTTGGAATTAGCGTCTTAGTTTGATTGTGATTTCCAGTCAGTCTTGGTCAAATAATCTACAAGGCTTACTGAAATTATTAGTATTCGTTATATCGACGTGGAAGGTCTTATTCGCTCTGATAATTCAGTGTGCTTTTGGACAACAAAAGTACTGCTGTTGGGAAGAAAATCATGTGAGGAAAACTTGTAGTTTGACCTGGAATAAGGTCAGGACAACTGAGATAAGGTTAACGTTTTGATATTTTGTTCTTTGTTCTCCGTCTAACAGCATATCAAATGGGCTGCTTGTTCTGAGATTGGGATGTAAAACGACACCTTGCTAAAGTGCGAAGATTGGTATTTGAAAGAGAACCTTCGAAAATTGCATATTTTGACCACTCGAGGAGAAATGATCAAAGTTTATCGATGCTTCGAGACTACTGGAAAAGCGAAGTTTCTACTGAATTTTGTACAATATGACATATATTAATTTAATTGACATCTAAATTCTAATTATGCAGTTGATGTAGTTATCATGTATTCAAAATAAAGCTGTTTTCTCAAATAATAAAGTTGTTACTGCATGCTTCGCCTATCGATAGTAGGTCCATTTTTGCCAGACTCAAGGTCATGTTTGCAATAAGGATTTGAATATGCTTAAATTACTGTTAATCGCCTTACCTATAACATATCAAAAACGGGGGGGGGGGGGTGGATAGGGTTGCCCTATTAGCCAGGGACACATTTATCATGTGAATATTTAAAGGTGGGGTAACCTGCTTAGCCAAGGTAATGTTCATATTTGAAAACAACAAGCCTACCTCTACACTATACCAATAGCCCCCTTCTTTCATGAAAACAGGGCCTAAGACAAATATGATGTGAGAAATAAAATGTATCAATAGCAAGAATTTCAAAACAAAAAGTTCAAAAGGCTCTCTGTTATTTTTTTTTAAAAACAACCCACAGATCTCTTCTCTTAACCTGTAATTACATGGACATGGGAAGTTGGTGACAGCCAATAATACACACATATGCACTGATGTAATATCGTAGTTACAGTGCAAATCCCAAAAGTATGACCAGTTATAATGTATTTGCCCATTTTCACCTGAGCAATCATCCAATCAGCATTCAAGTTATCTCTTACCTCTTATCTAAGTGCTAATTGGAGAATGGTGAGACTGATAAGTACATGAAAACATTAACAGTACTAGTTTTTATTTATTTATCTATTTATTTTTTATTTGAGTTTATTTTATCTTTGTTAGTTAGTTCGTTTGTCTGTCTGTCTGTCTGCTTGTTTGTGTTTGTCAGTCTGTTTCTGTGCAAATGGGTTAACCTACTTGTTAGATAAGCTCATTCCTATTCAGGATTTTCCCCCATAGTATTATTATGGATTACTATGGAAACTATTAAAGTGTATTAAGTCATGTTCCTTTTAAAAACTGTAGTATTTTCTATTGTTCTGTGGCATATCGCTTTCCCCACATCAGAATTTCTAGATTTTAATACAGAGCGATGTATTAACCTATGGAGAACATGTTTTTGAAGTAAACCATATTGAAACTCGTTTCTTAAAAGATTTTCTTTTCAGTTTAAAATTTTCAACCAATCACAGGAGTCAAACACAATAGACAAGAAAAGCAACCAATTTGCAATGTTCCCCACATAGAATTTATGTTGTATTTAAACCCAGAAGAGTTATCTCTAAAAGTGAATCATTCAGTAAATAAAAAATAAAGAAATGTGCTTCCCTACAAAGTTATAGCAATTTTTCATGTTTTAACCAATGAGATGAACCGTTTAAACAATACCACAATTAGCACCTTTCTGCATTCCATGCCGTTCGTACTACACTTCTTAGATGGATCATTACTTAATAAGGAAAGCTATCCATTGATTTTTTTATTGACAAAGGCAATCCACAAGATTTCTCTCTAGCAACACACTCAGTTTCTCTTGCAGCTATGAACTCAAAAGGGGCAACTGACCTATAAGGAGAATATAAAAAATATAATCATTCAATTCTTTCACAACACCAAATTTTGAATGAATACTATACACTGCTTTGTGCATTGTTGACCAAAACAAATACTTAGAAACATGAAAATGTTATTTCAATCAATGCAAACACGAATTAGAGTGTGACCAGTCCAAAACATTGATAATAAGTTGTGGCTTTTTGTCAACTGATTCAAGTCAAGTATAAGTGACTGACTAACAGAACAAAGCAAAACTATGTACAATGTAAAGCTACTTTATAAATAAACTTTGCAGAAGAAAACTGTACAAACAATGGATTAAACAATGAAATCGGAGTGAATGGATGGAATTCATACATTATTCACACATCAGCCTATGACTGCCTAATGAGTGATATCAAATAAATGAATCAAGAAAAGTACATCAAAAATGGAGATGATGTGATTCCAAATAGGCCAACTGTAGGGTATTGTCAGCTCTGTTTGACTCAACTGAAACCAAGCTTAATTTGGCCGATTAACCCCATGCTAAAATGTGTCCCAGATACCATCTTAAATCATATATTGTTTTAATCAGTATGAATTTCTGCAGTCACACTTATTAAGTTGTGTTGTGAAGTGTGACAAAACTGATATATTTTTTCATTGTTTTAATGCACCAAATAATAGTAAGCTTAAAACAAAGCAGTAAAATGGCAGGGCAGTTGCAACACGACCCAACACCTTGAAATCATTGCTACTTACACATGTATTAAATATTTCGTATTGTTTTCGTACACAAACTTAAAAATATCATAAGGTGCAATGTTTTCCACACATAGCTCACTTAAACCTTACCTTCACTAATTCGATTCCCCTTCATCGCTCCAAATTAAAACAGCAGACACTGCCTGTAATCCAAGATCTTGCGTTGCCAACATTTATCTTGAGAAATCCTAACAATTACCTTTTACTGTGAATATTTTCAAGAAATTAAGAAGACATCTAATGATTGAAAACAATGTATTCCTTTGGTAAAATTTCATTCAGTGGCACTCCTTTGGTTTTGTCATGTTGACAGTTTAACTTTTTCCCGCTAAAGATCCTCATATTATCAACTTCTTTACAAGCTATTAAAAACTTGTTCTCTCCTTTACATCATGCTATAACTATGATTGTTCTTCTGGGCTTTAAAATATATATGAAGTGAACATATTTTGCAAGAAAACTACTGAAAAAATATTCTCCCTTCGTCCATGATTTTTTCTGCGAGCCTGCAAATTTCAGCAGAAAACACTTGTGCGCATATCAGCTCAATTTTTATTTTGACCAATCAGCGTTTTTTTTAGCCGTGTCCACAAATAGGCTTTTTTCCCATGTATTGAGCGATTTGACGCAGTGTTTACGTCTGCCATTTTGAAACTGAAAATCACGGGACAACATACTCTGAAAATCTTGGAGTATTTTTGGTCATGTGACCAACCTTTACCAGGGTCTTCCCTTCGAACGCCGCCATTTTGAAAAAAAGCGAGAAGGGAAGACCCTGGGAACAAGGTTGAAGAAACCAGTTCTAACTGGTTAATCTTTGTGAAGAGATCTCAATGTTTGTTTGGACTGTTTGAGATGAATTCAAAAGATCAATCGAAAATGCATAATTAGCAGCTACATTCCAACGATCATTTCATCTCAACTTTCTCAGTGTACTCAGACTCAGTACCGATTCAGCTGCACATTCTAGAATTCGACAAACAAAAGCTAAGCATATGGTCAGTTTAGATTCAGTTGAAAATTCTTTGAGATTTTTATAATTTCACAACCAAGTTTATAGTTGCTAATTGTCTATGAGTGAGGCTTTGATTCGAGATACACAAACATTTACGGTAATATGGAAATTTGCCATTTACGTCTTCTTTACACATGAATTAAAGACATCTAAAGTAAAGCAGTTAATGCCTATGGTAAAATAGGACTATTTATGTTGCTCACTTTTAGTGCTCATACCCTATCAAGGCTGTCAAAGTAAACCCTGAGGGGGAGGGGAGTGCAGGAAAAAGACAAAAAAGGGTGCGATTTGATCGAGAGTTGAATTAAAATTTCTTAATATTTATGTGTCTTGGGACCAAGATAATTATCAAATGCCTGACTGGGGGGACTGAAAACGCTTTCAACCCCCTT